>CM063593.1:0-328556 GCA_032356905.1 Salix exigua
GTTTTAATACTCTTAGAGGAATGAATAGAACTGATAAATTAAATCTTCCTTATTTTCATCATGCTTTTATATAGTATTTGTTTCTTGTGCTCTCTTTTTCTCTTTGGACTCCTGGAGAGTCAGGTTTCTTTTGTTGTATGGAAGATGTGGCAGCTAGCGATCATCTAATGCTTCTGTATTTCTTTGGAGGTTTGGTTTGGCCCCCCTCTAAATATTTGTTTGTTTCTATAGCTCTTTTATATAGAGATGGGGTTTGTCTATCTCTTTTATGCTTTGGAGGTTTGGTTTGGCCCCCCTCCAATTTGCTTTTATTTTCTAGACTCTTTTGTATGAAGATGGGGTATGTCCATCTCTTAGTGTGCTTTGGAGGTTTGGTTTGGCCCCCCTCCAATTTTGTAAGTTCTTCTATGTTTCATTAATAAATTTCGTCCAGGGTACCGCCCCTGGTTTTTAAAAAAAAAAACCTAGACCGCAAACCCCAAACCTTATATCCTAAACCCTATACCCTAAACCCTATAACCCTAAACCCTAAACCCTAAAACCCTAAACTCTAAACCCTAAAACCCTAAAACTCTAGACACTGAACCCTAAAATACCAACTAAAAAGACAAAAAAAGGTCTGAAATCTAAGGTTAATAATCATTGAATTGGGGTTATTCGAATCAGGATCAATATGTCCCATAAACCAAGGCTAATACCCCTCCAACAAGCCAGTTCAATCATGTTTAGGATAAACTACTATTACTGATAAAATTCAAGGTTAATACCAACTAAAAATAACTTGGATATGACAAGACCAAAAAGTTCATATATTTAAGGGTAATACACATTCAAATGGGGGTAGTTGAGTGAAGATTAATATGTCCCGAAATTCACAGCTAATACACCCTCAAAAAAGTCGGTTCAATCATGATTAGGAGAAAATGCTATTACGTATAAAATTTAAGCTTAATACCAATTAAAAAGGTCTTGGATAGGACATGACCAAAAAAGTCAGAAATCTAGGCTCATACCCATTGAAATGGGGCTAGTCGAGTGAGGATTAATATGTCCAATAATCAAAGGCTAACCACCTTCCAACAAGCCAATTCATTCATACCCGCGGGAAAAGTCTATTATCCAAAAAATTTAAGCCTAATAGCAACTAAAAAGGACTTGGATATGACAAGACCAACCAGGTCAAAAATCGAAGGCTAATACTCATTGAAATGGGGTTAGTCGAGTCAGGATCAATATGTAGCAAAATCCAAGGCTAATTCCTCCTCAAACAAGCGAGATCAATCATGCCCAAGTGAAAAGGCTATTACCCATAAAATTTAAGTCTAATACCAACTAAAAAGGGTTTGGAAATTATAAAACCAAAAAGGTTATAAATATAAGGCTAATAACTATTGATATGGGGCTAGTCGAGTCAGGATCAATGTCACAAAATCCAAGGTTAAACCTTCTCAAACAAGCAGAATAAATCATGCCCGATGGAAAAGAGTATTACCCTTAAAATTTAAGTCAAATACCAACTAAAAAGTGTTTGGACATGACCAAAAATATTAGAAATCAAAGGCTAATACCCATTGAAATACGTTTAGTCGAGTCAGGATCAATATGTCGTAAGATCCAAGGCTAATACCCCCCTCAAACAAGCCAGATCAATCATGCTCGACAGAAAAGGATATTACCCAAAAAATTTAAGCTTAATACCAACTAAAAAGGGCTTGTATATGACAAGAACAAAAAGGTCAAAAATGTAAGTCTAGTTGAGTTAGGATCAATATATCCCAAAATTCAAGGCTAAACATCCCTCCAACAAGCCAATTCAATCATGCTTATGGAATAAGTTTTTTACTCATAAAATTTAAGTCTAATACCAACTTAAAAAGGCTTCGATATGACAAGACCAAACAGGGCAAAAATCTAAGTCTAATACCTATTGAAATGGGGCTAGTCGAGTCAAGATCAATATGTCGTAAAATCCAAGACTAATACCCTCTCAAACAAGCAAGATAAGTCATTCTCTAGAGAAAAGGCTATTACCCATAAAACTTAAGCCTAATACAAACTAAAAAGAGCTTCAATGTCAAGACTAGAAAGGTCAGAAATCTAAGCCTAATACCAACTAAAAATGGCTTGGATATGACAAGACCAAAAAAGTTACAAATTCAAATGGGGGTAGTCGAGTTAGGATCAATATGTCCCAAAATTAACGGCTACTACCCCCTCAAATAAGTCAGTTCAATTATGCTCGGGGGAAAATGCTATTATGCATAAAATTTAAGTCTAATACCAAATAAAAAGGGTTTTGATTAGACAAGATCAAAAAGATCAGATATCTAAGGCTAGTCGAGTCATGATCAATATGTCTCAAAATCAAAGGCTAACCACCCCTCCAACAAACCAATTTAATCATACCCACGGGAAAAGGTTATTACCCATAAAATTTAAGCCTAATGGCAACTAAAAATGGCTTGGATATGACAAGACCAGGTGATAAATCAAAGGCTAATAACCATTGAAATGAAACTAGTCGAGTCAGGATCAATATGTCACAAAATCCAAGGCTAATACCCCCTCAAACAAGCAATATCAATCATGCCCGAGGAAAAAGGCTATTACCCATAAAATTTAAGCTTAATACCAACTAAAAAGAGCTTCAATATGACAAGACCAGAAAGGTCAGAAATCTAAGGCTAATAACCATTGATATGGGCTAGTCGAGTCATGATCAATATGTCGCAAAATTCAAGGCTAAAAACCCCTCCAACAAGCCAATTCAATCATACCCGTGGAAAAATGCTATTACCTATAAAATTAAAGGCTAATACCAACTAAAAAGGACTTGGATAAGACGAGACCAAAATGGTCAGAAATCTACGTCTAATACCCATTGAAATGAGGTTAGTCGAGTCAGAATCAATCTATCACAAAATCCAAGGCTAATACCTCCTCAAACAATCCAGATCAATCATGCCCGAGAGAAAAGGCTATTACCCATAAAATTTAAGTCTAATACCAACTAAAAAGGATTTGGATATGACAAGACCAACCAGGTCAAAAATCGAAGGTTAATACCCATTGAAATGGGACTAGTCAAGTGAGGATCAATATGTCGCAAAATACAAGGCTAATAACCCCCTCAAACAAGCGAGATCAATCATGCCCGAGGGAAAAGGATATTACCCATTATATTTAAGTCAAATACCAACTAAAAAGTGTTTGGATATGATAAGACCAAAAACATTAGAAATTGAAGGCTAATACTCATTGAAATAAGGCTAGTCAAGTTAGGATCAATATGTAACAAAATCCTAGGCTAATACTCCCTCAAACAAGCAAGATCAATCATGCTCGGAGGAAAAGACTTTGACCCATAAAATTTAAGTCTGATATGATCTAAAAAAGGCTTGGATATGACAAGACCAAAAAGGTCAGAAATCTAAGTCTAATACCAATTGAAATGGGGTTAGTCGAGTCAGATTCAATATATCCCAAAATCCAAGCTAATACCCCCTAAAACAAGTCAGTTCAATAATGTTTGGGGAAAAATGCTATTACGCATAAAATTTAAGTCTAATACCAACTAAAAAGAACTTGAATATAACAATACCAAAAAGGTCAGAAAAAGGGCTTGGATATGACAAAACCATTTTATTTATTTATGTAGTAAACTAAAATGAAATGTAATGTTCATTGTCTCAACCATAGTTGTCAATACCATTCCGGTTTCGGAGCGTTTTGGCATGTCGTTTTGGGATTGTACTGTTTACATATAATTAACTAATTATATATATGAAAAAAATTAAATATTAAAAAAATTAAATATAATTTTTATGTTTTATAAAATCAAAATTGATGCAATAATTTTATTATTTTTATAATATATATTTTTTATTATTTTGATTTTGGTTTATTTTTTTATTAAAAAATATAAAGAAGGCGGCAGAACTCTCCCGCTCACCCTTTATATATATATATATATATATATATATATATATTAAAGGGTGGAAGAGGGTGAGCCTAGGACTCGAACTCCCGCGCCTTGTGTTGCGTTAACGTCACTACAACCACTCAGCCAAGCATCTTCCTTGTGTTCGATTCTGATTAAATAAAGTAATAAGGGAAAAGAGGGGCAGTAAGTCACAACCGAAACAGCATGCCCAGAATGAAACTGAGGCATTCCGGACAGAATTTAGCCGGAATTTCCAGAACATGCCGGAATTTCCGGAATAGACCGGAATTAAAACCGAGACAAAAACAACGTTGTTTTGTCTCAAGTTTTTGAACAGAACAGAACATTACGGCCGTTCTGGACTAAATAGAACAGAATTAACAATTGTGGTCTCTACTACTTTGAACGTGTAAGCGACGTGTCGTTTTCATTGTTATTAATTAGGTAAAAAAAAAAGGGGCAGGGTGGTTGTGACAAATGAATAGAAAAGGAGGTCAAGTAACAAACTAACAATAATGGGTGGCAATGGCAGCCTGGCTGACGCTGGCGGAGGCTGGCAATGGCTTTATAGTGATTTCCCTGCCCATTAATTTATTTGGATATGGTGGGGGAAGAATCATTTAAACACACACATACAGATAGGGTATGAGGGTCTGTATGTGCATGTACTGGGTGCATCAAATTCAACGGCTTCTGAATTTGAATCTCATCGGCACCTATTTTTTGAATGTAATTGGTCAGCGCAGCTTTGGAATTTTATCGGGTCCTGGCTGAGGATTAATCAGCAGACGATGTCTTTAAGTAGCGCGGTTCGTGAGCTCAACACGGGAGGCCATAGCATGGAGACCAGGTTAAGGCGGATTTCGTTAGGTATTACAGTATACTTAATTTGGGAGGAGCATAATAATCGTGTATTTTGCTCGAATCGATTATCGGTGTGTAAATTTTTTTGGAAATTCCAGGTATTGTTTTATACCATCTTTCATTTCTGAGAAAAGGACCACCTCAATCTGAATTTTGGGTGATGGTCTTAATCTGCCTTGGAGTTAATGCTCGGTTCATTGTGAGGAAGATGTCTTCGGTTTGCTAGACTTTGGGGACTGATTGTGTGCAACCCAAACTTTTTGCTGAGTCAGCTGTGCTATCCAATTGGCTGATTTGCTTTGTGGGCCTATCTTTTTCAGCTCTTTTTCCAGACTTTGAGGTTGGGCTTGTAAAATGGGTTGTCTACAAGCTTTTCTTTTTGGGATGAGCTTTTTAAGGGGGCTTTGTTGTATTGTTGTTTTACTAGTGCCATTGTTTCGCGAAAAAGAAGCTTGTTCTTTTTTTCGTTTTTTGTTTTGTTTGTTGTTCTCTCCGAGGTTTCTCGGTCTTGTGCATGTATTGCTTTTCTCTTAATATACTTATATTTTACCAAAAAAAAAATCAACGGCTTCGTTCAATTATCCTCTTAGAAAAGTTGATAGATAGATAACACATATTATTAAAAAAATCAGTTAATCAAACTATTGTTTTTGGGCCTGGGCTTTAATGTCACCTTCATAAAAATATACAAAGACAGATTTGGGCTTGGTCCGGCCGCCTCCCGAGTTATTTCTGCTGCATCTTTTCATTCATTCATTTATTTAACAAAGAAAAAGAAAAACACAAATCATTCTCTGCGTGCCCGTATTTTTGAACAAGAAGAAGACTTGCAGAGAGAAAGAGTGACAGGACGATGGCTTTGAAGTTTTTGAACAAGAAGGGATGGCACACGGGGAGCCTTAGGAACATAGAGAACGTGTGGAAAGCTGAGCAGAAGCACGACGCCGAACAGAAAAAATTGGAGGAGCTCCGCAAACAGATTCAAGATGAGCGTGAGCGTTCCGAGTTTCGTCTTCTCCAGGAGCAAGCTGGTCTTGTCCCGTAAGAGTCTCCTTCTTACATTTCGTCTCTTCAATTCCACTAACTAATCAAATTACTAGGGTTAGGGTTAGTAATTAATCACTTATTCATTATTATTCAACTGTGCCAGCAAGCTGGTCCTCTTCTTTCCTTCAAATTCAATGCAAATAAAATCAACCAACCAGTCGTACTACTGGGTTTAGTAGGATTACGGTCTTATCAGTTAATTGATTATTCAAATGTGGCAGGAAGCAGGAAAGGTTGGAATTTCTTTATGATTCGGGGTTAGCAGTTGGCAAGACCAGTGGAAGTTCCAGCGGAGGGGGAGTTGGAGTTGCATTCAAATCTCTTGAAGAATCCATTCCTGGCAGCACTACCACCAGCAACAATAACAACACGTCATCCTCGTCTGCCCAGCAGTCGTCTGTCCCTGGAGCCTTATTCGAGGACAAGCCTCACTCTTCCAATGACACATGGAGGAAACTTCATTCTGATCCTCTCCTTTTGATTCGCCAGCGCGAACAGGAAGCCCTTGCCCGCGTCAAGAATAACCCCATTCAAATGGCCATGATTCGGAAATCTGTAAGCTTCCTTCGCAGTTTTTTTTTCTCTTTTCTTTTTTTGATGAATAACAATTTTTATTGAATGGCTTCCTTCTCTTTGTTTTCTCCATCTAAAAATATTCATGCATACCCATTTTGTAATTTAGAAATGTCTGTTACGTTTTGTGAAAATACGTTATTAAATATGAAATTGATGGTGAATGAATGGCTTCCTTCTCTTTGTTTTCACCATCTAAAATTTATTATGCGTACCCATTTTGTAATGTAGAACTGTCTGTTAGGTTTTGTGGAAATACATTATTAAATATGTAATTGATGGTGAATAGCTAGTTCAATCCACTTTGAAACATAAATCTCAAGGTAAGAATACCTTTGGTACCATAGACGTGTACATGGCTCATAACCTGGAAACATCAACATTTCCCATCAGACATGCCTCTTATTTTTATTTTAATATTAGCTGAAACATTTCTATTTACATGCTGAGGGGAAAGAAGATCAATATCATTGGAGAATTTCAAACTTTTTATTGCAAATAATCAGTTTTTTTGCGCTTGCTGAACCAATAATTATTTCATTTGTAGGTTGAAGCAAGTAAAGAGAAAGAGGTGAACCATGATAGAAGGGAACATCAAAAGAAGCACAGTCATAGTAAAGGAAAGCATCATAAGCATTCATCGAAACTGCAATCTGATTCTGAAAATGTCGGTGGTGAAGGGGAAAGAAGGAGAAAGAATAGTGATCACAAGCATTCATCTTTCAAACGACAATCTGATTCAGAAGATGTCAGAGTTGAAGGGGAAAAGAGGAGAAAAAATAGTGATAGGAGGTGTTCAAAGTATGATGAGCATCATTATAAAGCACAAGCTGATTCAGATGGTGAATCAAGTGAAAGAGAGAACCAGAAAGGAAGGAATAGCTATCGGGGTTCAAAATACAGAGAGCGATCTCCTCATGGGTACTCAGGCCCAAAATCTGCAAAAACTGATTTTCAAGATGCTCACAGGAAGAATCATGGCAAGTTAATGAATGAGAGGTATTCATTGGAAGGCAGGACAGATTTTGAAGCTGATAGAAAGGGAAGGGAGGTGAACAGTTCTCGGGGAGCAAGGTCTTATGCTTCTTCCGAGTCAGCTCACTATGATTCAAATTATAGACGCCGAAATGTTGCCATTAAACTGACAGAAGAAGAGCGACTTGCTAAGCTACGGGAGATGCAAGTCGATGCTGAGTTGCATGAGGAGCAAAGATGGAAACGTTTGAGAAAGGCAGAAGAAGATGATGTACGAGAAGCTACTCAAACAAGCAAGTTGGGTGGCAGGAACTTCCTAGATGCTGCTCATAAAAGTGTGTATGGAGCTGAGAAGGGGGGGAGCTCAACCATCGAGGAAAGCGTCCGTCGCCGTTCACATTATTCGCAAGGAAGGAGTGAAGTGGGTGATGGCAATGCTTTTCGACGATGACGAACTTCTACATTAGTTGTTTATTTTTGCCTTTCTTGTAGTTCCATGCGTGTTCCTCAACTTTCCATGCATGTGTGCGTGCTCCATAATACCTCCCGCTCACCTTTGTCAATAGAACTATCAACATCTCAACTATCAACACCAATCCATGATGTGGCCGTCTTGTAAAAGTAAGTGATTGACTCCTTGGAACTCTCAACATCTCAAGTGGTTGATATTATATCCAATTGCACACTATTGTTTTGAAGATTTTCTAGAATTCAATAAATTATCTGGAAAACAAAATGCTGCTTTGTGTAATTTCTAATCATGCATATATTTCTTAAACTCCCCTTATCTTTACCCTATGACAGTAGAACTATCAAACTACTGTGATATTATTTGTTTTTTGCAATCCCTTTGAAAGATTAGACAACTGCTGCAAACTATAAAAAGGAAACAAAGTCCTATTTTCATTTTACACAACCTCTTAAGCTTTTTTTTCAACCCAATGTTAATCAAATATTTTTTACCATCATATATCAGGCCCCTTTTGCCCTGAGCCTGTGATAGCTGTCGTTAGTCCTCCCATCTCAGCCTTATTCAAACTTCTGAGTACACTTGGATACCCATATTTCATTCGGGCCATGTTTTATGTTTTTGTTTTTGTTTATGGAACTCTTGAACCATTGAAAGCATATATTGACTTTTCCTCTTGTGCCCCCAAAGCATCAATTCTACACCAATCCATGATGTGGCCGTCTTACTGAAAAAAAATATTCTTCAGGTATTTGGATTGGAGTTCTCATGTTGGTATCCTCGGGTCGTGGGTGCTCGAGGATGTAGGTATTTGCCATGCATTTCTTGGTTTGATAGGCCTAAGTCTAGAAATACTAGGTTTCGGAGGCATTTTTCTTGGAGTTCAAGGATTGGATAGGTTTTGGCCTAACGGTGCTTAGGTCGATAGGTTTTGGCCTGATATTGCTCGAGTTGGTAGGTATTTAATTGAACTTATAAATTCTCATGTAGGAATTTTCCTTGGATTGCTTAGGTTGGTAGGTATTTTCCTTTGATTTCTTGGGTCACAGTAGGTATTTCCTTTGGAGTTCTTGGGTTCACGGTCTCTAACATTGAGTCAATAGGAATCGACTCTATGATCTTTGGGTCACTAAGCATTTGCCGAATTTTTAAAACAAAAAATAATAAAAAAGATTTTCAAAAAGATTTTTTTAAAGATTCCTTAATAGCCAAGATTATTAAAATCGTGATTTTGTCATAATATGGAACTGATTTTTGAACTCAGATCGTAAAATTATACGTGAAATATTTTTGTACAAAAATTATAAAATTACAACTTAAATTGTGTAAGTAGAAAAATTATAAAATTGTAAGTAAAATATTTTCAAATACAATACAATACAATTATGGCTATAAAACTTCATTAATTAAGGTATATATATGATTTAAAATAACTTAAAAATATATTACAATTACGTCATTCCTCTTACAAAGAGCCTTGGTGCTCGTCAGGCATGCAATTGAAATGGAGGGTGAAGCAAGAAGTAGTTTTATGGTGTTTGATAATGAACAAAAACAGATTAAATTATTATGGATCCATCTAAAAATTAACTGAAATCGTGGTTTGCAATAAATAGAAAAATGACGTTTTAAGAAGATGTGAACAATACAACACACTATTTTACACTATCCTATTTAAAGTTGGACTCTGGTTGGGCCTGCTCTCGGCCCAACCCAAGTCTAGCAGGGTTGGGCTTTGGCCCAATTGTGTTGGGTCTCCTCTCGATCCAGACTGTTTTTTTTAAATGTATATATATTTTTAAAAAAATAAAAAAAATATGTAGATACAGATTAGTCCTGGTGAAAGGAAAATATTTTTTTGTGATGAAATTGCAAGTAATTTGATGGGAGAATAAAAACAAATATTTGTTTTTTTTCATGAATTATTAATTATATTTTATTGTTATGATTATATATGTGTGTGTGTCCCTTAGAGTAATTTCATAAATTGACACCAATATAAAAAGTATGATAATTAAACACATGGAACTATTTTTTATCAACCTCAAACTCAACTACAGTTTTAACTAAACATTTCACTACTTATGAACCGCATTTAAAAATATTTTTCATGAAACTGTTTTTTTTAACCTCAACCACAAAAGCAAAAGTAAAAGCAATGTCAAACACACTCTTGATCAAAATATTAAAACTAAACACATTAGGCAAAACACCATATTTATCTTTACATTTTTTCAATGTAGAATCCAACAAAAACACTAAAAAAACCTTGCAAAACCCAAAAATAAAAAGCCGAATTGATGCTTTGAGATGTTAGAATTCAGCAGAATAACAATAAAAAATACTTGCAAAACCCAAAAATAAAACCAACCACGAGGCCAACCCTCACAATCTTCTCCTTTAACTATATCCCAAATCCAAACCAAGAGATAGATGAGAGGAGAGGAGATGAGCATACAGATCGATGACGACAAGCTGACAGATTAACAGGGAGAGGAAGATTTCAAAGATGAGAGGAGAGGAGATGAGAACATAGTTACCTGTAACTTACAATTGGAAAAAATTAATAAACGTTAACAGTTGAAGATTTGAAATGAGATCAAACGGGATCATACGATTTTGACCGATTTTATCAAATTTATTCTTATAACTCATAAAATTATACAACTCACAATTTTGACAACACTCTAAATATGAACACAAAAACAATCATTGCTCTCCTCAACAGTTGAAGGCATGCTCCCGACTAAGTTGATTGATTTTTAACACAAAAACAAAGGATTAATTTTTAATCCTCTTGCTGCTACTTTTAAGCTCCATGCAATTACTTCGTCTACATAGCTCCTTTCCCTTGATGAATAACTCAACTTTTCTTGAATGAAATTTAACATCTCATTGCTCTCCTCATAATCTCTAAATTCCCTCCGTCTTGTAATTATAATGCATCATGTTTTTCAAAATATATCAAAATAAAACAATCATCAAAAAAATATTAAGAATAACATCAATTTAATGTAGTTTTTCAAGCCAAAACACCTTGAAAAAGGTATCTTGAAAACATAAATAAAAGTTGGGCCAGTTTCTATATATATGAACTTCAGTAAAGCTCCTATTCCCTTCCCTCCAACTTCTTCCCTCTCAAACTACGCCACCCGACATTATTTCACAAGAAAAAACTATAGCAGTAGAATGTCTTTTCTCAATTTCTTCTCTACTGCACAGTAACCATCATAATGTACATTATTGTCATCACACGTGGGAGTCGAGATACGAGTAACTCCTGCATCGGTTGTACTGAAGAAGGCTTCCATAGGTGCGATCCCACACTCCAATGAAGAGGGCTTCTGTATCAGGGCTAAAAGACATACCAGAGATCTCCCTAAAAAAGTCGATCTCCTGCTCTTTCTCAAACCCATTCTTCACATCATAAATATGCACAAAGTCTGCTGGCTCTGCCATTGACATGAACAGCCCATCAGATGTAAAACGAATTGATCTAATGGCTCCTAGATTACCCTCCAGCACAGAAACAAACTTTGACAAGTTTTGAGCATCCCAAATACGACAGGTTTTGTCTTGGTTGCCCATGGCAAAAGCAAGGCCGTCAGGATGCCAAGCAGAAGCAAATGAGAAATCCACGTGTCCACACAGACATAATGGGCTGCAAAAATAAGTTCGTCAAATTGGATGAAGCTGCCCACATTCTGGAATGCAAAAAGGTCTATTGAGCTATAATAACAAAGGATTCAACAACAACGAAGGATGCCAAGCAGATGCAATTGAGAATGCAAACAGGACTGCTAGAGAAAAATCTTAACAAAAGCAGCAGACTACCTTTCCCGTTTGAGAATCCACCAGTATCCCGTCGGGGTTGTCACCGACAATAACAAGAAGCTTACCATCAGGACTCAATGAAGTGTGCTATCAGTAGAAGCAACATATTAATACATTGAAGGAAAGCATGTGACAAATTAATTCAACGTTATGATCCATACATGCTTATTCAGTACATGAAAATCTCAAATCAGCCAATCCTTTAGATCAAATATAGGGAAAGCATCCAGAGATGTGCACTCAGAACAATTAAAAATAACAGCCCAAAGGCCCGGTTGCAGGACTGATCACCTTGGCATGTTTGTTACGAAAGGTTATGTTTTTTTGGCCTTTTCAATTGAGAGCAAAAGATATGCATTTATATAATTTTATTGATCCTTTATTAAGTATTTCTCCAAAACTGATAGTCAATGGTGCATTTACCTAACTTTCTATGCAATCCTGAAACATAAACCTTACAGTTGGTCTATAAGAGACCAAACACTTTTAATTCTCATAGAATTTTGGAAGTAGTTGGAAAACGTTTCCTTTTAACGAGAGAATTAATTTGAATAGGTATACTCATAGACACTGTGCACTCAAATAAATGTCACAAGCCCAAAGTAGAAGCATGACTTCTTTGTAAACAAGTATCATACAAAGTAAATCAAAAACCACATGTTTACAAAGTGAAGAGGTGAGATCGTAATTTTTATATCACAATCCCACCCCTCCCCGTTGTGGCATCCTAATTTATTTTTCCCTAAGATGCATAATCAATCTTGTGAAATATTTAGTATATCTGTCTCCTTTTTTAATCACAAAACTCCATATTTATCTCCATTTAGTTTCTTCCATCAAAACCATGCCATACCATTGTTCCCATGTAATAGCGTGGTTTTCTTCTTCACACCATCAAGATCCAAGAATACTTTTTTCTCCTTCAATCTTTGAATCACCCTCCCCTTTCCCCACAAACCTATTGATTCCATACCTACAATTTCTTTTTAATATATATCCTGAACTATCTTTGCATTTTGTCTAGGTTCACTAGATCCAATGAAACTATAAGTTCCCCTAGCTACACGAGCCTTCCACCAGCCCCTATTCAGCTCCAAAAAACCTTCCTCCATCAATGATGTACTCCCAAAGCAAAGGGGGAACTTTCCAAATCTAAGACCCTTTTGGAACTCGTTTTGGGAAATTGATGACTAGAAGAAAGAGAAAAGAGCTTAAACCATGATGAAGCTAGCTGGCAGTAATGGACTTATGTGCAATCAAAGCACATGAATGTGAAAGATTAACAGGTGGGGGAAGGTGGAAGGACAATACGGAGTCAGGACAACCTAGAGTATCTATTACAATAACATGATTATGGGGGCACTTAAAATTTATAATTAGGCTGAAATGTTTACATTCACAGAAGGAATACTTACATTCACAGGCCAATCAAAGCAGAAATGCTTAGTTTGCTGAAATCTCTCCATATCAAAGTCTCTCACTCCACTGTCATTATTTGAAGCCATAAAATGAACTGCACCACTGCACAACGTTTACTTTAAGTCAGATAAGATTAACAAATGGAAATATCCCTTGACCAACAGCTAAAGCAAAAAATGTTCAAAGAAGTAGAAGTAATGAAGAACCTGGAACATTCATAAATCTCGAATGCATTTGTGATGGCATTATCATCATAGGTCGTTCTGGAGCAGAAGCTAACACCTGGTCAATCCAAATACTGCAACCTCAACAAGCAAGCAAACAACTCATTGGCCATTATAGACAACTTTCTTTCATAAATAACCAAAAATACTCGACACATAGTAAACATCACAATAGCAACAAAAATGGCTATGGTAATTTAATTAGTTACATTTTTCATTTATATGCATCATGATCACCAATCAGCGCAAGCATAAAAAAGCATGTATGGGCATAACAATAGAGAATAATTGGCAGATATTCCAGACTTGTACTTTTGCAGTTCATTCAATGTATAAATATTTTTTTTCTGATGAAAACGATTACTGAATAATACAATACAACTTTAAAGCACTTCAGATTAATAAGATTAGCTTGCAAATGAGTTCTCCCTTGAACCCCCCAGCAATCAACAACCTATCCTTTACCGCCAGTGTACTAACTTGAGTTTGGGTGAATCCTTCTAAGAGGCTTCCCGGGTGTTTCTATCATTCAAAGAAGTTAATACCACATTTCATAAAATAAGAAAGAAAAGCATTTGACTATATTGTGGGATGTAATATTGTAAGACATCAAAAGATTTATTTACCTCACACAAGGTGCCACATGCCCAGAAACATTAAGGACTTCATTTTTTTTTTTTTGCAACTTAATGATGACTAGTGAACGATGGAGAAATGTGACATGAGGTAGACATCATGCTTTGATGTTGACCAAGCCAAGTTTCGCAGCTGCAATGCCAAAACCACAGTTTCCAAATTCATAAAGTAGCCTTTTGAGCAATGTTCTTATAAACCTTTGCATTCAAAACACTTCAAATGATCAGAAGTCTCTAAATTAGTGACATCTAGCTCCTTTCTTCAATTCTTTGCTTACTTCTAAAATTTCAGCTTCACAAAAAGTCTACAAGATTGGTTCCTAAGATTCTGAGGTCACTATGAATCCTCAGTTGCCAATCATTAGCTAATGTCTCAATACTATGTTCTCAAACCTTCTCATCACAGGCTTAAAAATATGGAATCCATTAGCATCTCACCACCATTTAAACCCACCCCCAACCTACCCTCACACAAAGATCAGACATCATGATTATGTAAGAAAAAGAAAATGTTATCAAGAGGATCATACAACTAAAAAATAATCCAATTCAAGCTGATGGGATAAATATCAGCATACTTGGAAATGAAGGATTGTTGATTTCACTGATCTGGTGTTGCGCCTGAACTCATAATACTTCCCCCCTTTTCTTAGTAAGTTCGCATTCATGGAGATGGTTAAAATAGAAGCAAGTGAGAAAGAAGGTTCAAATGTATCTAGTAGTCCAATAGCACCATAAACTAGGGGGGAAATAGATTCTACCTTCTCTGAACTTTCTCCTGATTGAGGTACATTTTCATAGTTCTTATACTACTCTAACCTGGTTTGTTTGTACTTCTCTCGAAAAATGCTCAATCTTTCCCAAGGAATTCCCTGGATATCCTTTCCCTTCCGAGCATCTGTAGCAGATGTATCCGTTATCTTATTATCCTGCATAACCAACAACCCATCCCCACCCAAGGGCCAAATGAAAAAAGAACAGAAAGGTCACAAACAAGATTTGTCAATAAAACTGATAATAAATAAATAAATAAATAATATTTTTCATCACATCAAAAGCAAGAATGCCAGATGATGTCATGGAAAAGACAAGAGACACATTCCACATTAATGGAAAAAATAGCAAAAAATTTTGTGGAAACTGGTGCATGAATTGAACAAACCAAATGATTATATTCATCATCATCCTCTGACTCTGAATCAGCCATTAATCTGGCATGGAAATAGACATCATCGTCTACTTCTGCGATCTCATAGTCATCTACCACGCGATCCATTTCATCCCCTTGGTACTGGGACATAATCTAGGACCAATTTACAGCTGAGCCAGCAAAAATTAGGGAGAAGGAAATCATAATTCTAAATTATATTTATTCCTCTTTAGCAAATGGATTCAGCACATAAATGATAGTACTCTTATACATGCACCAAAGTGAACCACTAAAAAGGAATACAATAAAAATTATTCCAACTGGAAAAAACAATCAACTATTTAGATTCTTTAGACTGCTCTTTATGCTTCCCTTTAACAGCCTCCCATACACTCCCTCAACTCACTAGCAAACTCCTTTGAATCCAACAAAAGTTTCGGAAGAAAAATCCCAGTTTGGGGAATAACTGACACCATGAACAATCTCATTTGCATAGAAAAGTTGCATCCAAAATTTATCTCAAAATGACAACTCTCTTGACAGGAGAAGTTCTTCGAAATATACACTCGCATTTTGCTACCCAAAATTACACACATATCACATGTATATGCACACATCCAATTAGAAGCAAAACAATTAATATAAGACCAATCAGTGTTGAATTTTAGCTAACCTTTCAAAGGTTTTATCCTGCGGAGGAAAAACGAAGAAAAAGCAGATTGTTGGCATGTGGTATGAGATCTCTTTCGATTAAGATGTGATCTGCGACTGACTCAATCGAACCTTCTTCATCCAGGGAGGGTCAGTATTCATAAATAGTGATAGCAATCGCCCAAAAAAAACAAAAGCCATCATATGGTAATAATATCAGATCATCAAAGGTCATGTTCACTTATCGTCATCATTTTCAGAAGAAGGGAAGAAGAGGGAGGCCTAGCTAAAATAGACAGGCGACGGGAGAGTGAGAAACACACCAGGCAGAGAGTTAAATAGACATTTATGCCCCTGACTCTTGAGCGGAAAAAGATCAAAACTTTTATAATTACCGAAGTAAAGTAAAACTGGTCCCTCGCCCCAATCTCCCTTGCAGTACTGTAACTGGGCTTAGTAGGTTTGTCCTGTTCTAGGGAAAGCAAAGCAAAAAAGGCCTCATCCATATGAATACGATACGGGCCATCTCATCTGAAAAAGCAAAACTACCCATTCTCTGCAGACTACAGAGTTGATTAATTAACTAGTAACAAAGCCAGCCTGCGGGCATTGTTATGTCTATAATATTATATAATTAAATTAACATAGATAAATTTATAATATAATCTATATAAAAAGTTAAAAATCATAACATAAAAGAGTTTGTTTCATAAACATAGGTTATATCTTTTGAAATGTATATAGTGTCACAAAAGAGTGTTAACTATACAATTTGTACATCAACGCAAAATAGAGGGATGTTGAGGTCTAGAATGAAGTGAAAATCCCTCTTTGAAATGAGGCTGTTGTCAATCTTCCTGGAAAAAATAAAAATTGCAAGGTCATAAATGTAATAATCAAGAAATGAAGTTATCTAATAGAAAATTCAAGGAAACATTATGGAAGAAGCAAAGAAATAGTTAAAAACTAAGATCATATGCTGTAAAAATCATTGTAGACATCATCACAAAAAAAAAAGGAAAAAGGAAGAGATTGTTATTATTGGGGAAAAAATGGATTAATGGGAAATTATCATGCTAAATTATAAAAACCTCAACAACTTTAATAACATTAACCTCAACAATAATAAAAACAATCTAGCCAATAACAGTAACAATAAAAGAAAAAATATCATCAGAGAGTAAGTATAAAGAAAACAAACACCAAAAGTAAAAATTTCTGCAGAGTCTCCCCTATATTGGGAGATACCAAGTTATCAAAAACACAACCTGTACACAATTTAAACCACATTTTATGCACAATCACATATTTTTTTAATACAATCAACTGCATAATTCATTCTAGAATATGTTCAGGACCATATTTATTTTCAAACGATATCTTGCATCAAACACATAAGATGAAAATTAAAATAGTCAAATTGCAAACTAAGAGTTAACATATAGATACATATATACATATATATCGAATACTACACAATTTGTCAACTAAAACATTATGTAGAGCAATCATTATCAAATTTAGGTGAAGCCTTATATACTTCAATTGCAATTTCTAATCTTTGTTTGACTAAATCCTAATTAATGCACATGGAAGAAGTGGAAATGCAAATGGGAAAATAAATAAGCAATATAAAATTTAAATAAATTATAAATAGAAGATAAATATTGATAAATAATTGGTGGTCAAAGCAACCTCTAATGAGGGAGAAAGAGTGTATTTGTTCCTTTTAGCTGGTAACTCATCTTCTTCATTCAGAATGATTGATTTCTGCTTCAGATGACTGTAAAAAATTGAGAAAGTTTATTTAAAGGAAATGCAAGTGATGCAAGAAAGTAAATGGTATATAATTTTTTTTGCAATGACTAAAAGTATTGAATTTAAATAAATAATTGAATTTGTGGTAAAAGGAAACATACCGATTTTCTGAATAAGTTGCCATGATAAAGAATCATATGTGTCTTTTTTCTCTACATTCAAATGCAATAGGGATCAAACCTTTGTATTTGATAGTATATTTTATTTCAAAATTTCAGCTTGACTTCCTACATCGAGATGCTATTATAGAAGGAGCACAATCAAACAGAACAACTGGTTATTAAAAGAAGGAAAATGCAAGGCAAAGATAGGGAGAGGAGTACAAAAACATGGGAAAAAGTTCCAAATAAATAGGTCCAAACAGCAACAAACATAGAAGGAGTAAACACAAACAAAAATGGAAAGCTTTGGTGAATAAGTTGCCATGATAAAGAATCATATGTGTCTTTTTTCTTTACATTCAAATGCAATAGGGATCAAACCTTTGTATTTGATAGTATGTTTTATTTCAAAATTTCAGCTTGACTTCGTACATCGAGATGCTATTATAGAAGGAGCACAATCAAACAGAACAACTGGTTATTGAAAGAAGCAAAATGCAAGGCAAAGATAGGGAGAGGAGTATAAAAAACATGGGAAAAAGTTCCAAATAAATAGGTCCATACAACAACAAACATAGAAGGAGGAAACACAAACAAAGAGAACTAAAATAGCAAGTCGGAAGCACTATCTTGGCTAGAATGTGACTGGAAGGATGAATGTGAGAAAAAGCAAATGAAGAATGATGAGCAACAAAGTTTTTTTGTAGATTTGATCAAAAAAAGTACACTACAAATGCATAATCTAAAAAACTATAACAGAACCAGTTTGAATTTTTCACATGGAAATTTGTCGCATCTTTTATTTACATGGCTTTCGATTTGTTTTGCGTGAACTTGATAAAGATGCTCATTTGTTTCATATTTCTTAAGAATAATATAAGTATAAGGTGAAGGAATAAATAGTTTAGAAGAGTAAAAACATTAAACGCGATACTGAATGCAGATAGAAATCCTTAATAAAGAATTGATACACTGAATAGAGTTGAAATTGAAAGTGAAATGCTAATCTTACAGAATCATTGACCCCAATCTCTAACCGAATGTAAAATCATACACTCGAGCTCTTAAGAACTGAGAGTAATTCCAAAAAAAAAAGCAATTAGAAAAATAAACCATGGCAAAGAGACAATAGCTGAAAACATTTAATTTTAGATTCCACATTTAAAGAAATGTTAAATAAAAAAAATTAATTAGTGACATGAACATGCTCAAGCATCACATGAGACTCTTTGCATCTAATCATATGTTTCCTAGATAATAAGCAATAAACAATCCAGTAGCATTAATTGACAAATTATTATAATCATGAAATACTTTCACAATCAACGTAGCTTATTAGTAACCATTCAATCAAAAGTCATTAGCTTGAGTTTTTCACTTTCTTTCCTGGCATAGAACACAAAAGTCCAGCCACTTCCTATTTTAGCTACTAAAGAATAAATATATATGTGTGTGTGTATATATATATATATATGTGTATATATATATATATTGAAACAAAAAAAATCAATGTAAATGTAACTATGTGGAGGGAATACAACATTTATGATAAGTACCAAATTTAACTAGAAAGAAAGAATCATTTAACACAGGTCATTAAGGAATCAAAATTTAGCCTCAACAAAGAAGTATAGAAAAAAGAGAGGAAAATTACCCCAAGTTTAAGATCAAGAGGAGGATTAATATCACCAAAAAGATACTTAAAGAAGCCCTCGAGATGTAGTCCTTTACGGTAAAAATGGGTCATATGTTTGAAGGTTTCAACAATAGATTGTGCTTCCTGGAAAGTGTCCTTCTCTTGTTTTTGAACTTATATATATATATACACACACACACACACACACACACACACACACACACACACACAACCTAATTGGAATGGAATTAAAGAGGTTTTTATTGTAACTAAAGCTAGAAACAATTTAAAACTATAAAGAGAGGTAAAGTAAAGTTTAATAATAAAATTCAACATTTCTAGTTACTCCCTTTTTTTTATATTATACCCCCTTTGATATTTTTTTTAATTTTTTTTTTTATATTTTTGTGTGGATGTAGGCAATTGTGGGAGAAGGAGGAAAGGGATTAGACCAAACCCCCTTTTTTTGCTAATGCCTTCTTTTTTAAATTGTGATTGTTTGTGCATTTGATTCATGACTAAATTTATTTCAATGTTTTTTTTAGCAACAATAACATCTAATTTTTAAAATTTACCATGTAATTATTGCTGCAAGCATTGAAATATGTCAGTCCTTAGCATGGTAAAGCCCTATAGCCTTGCCCTTTTCTTATTTTGCAATGATGTAAAGTTTTAGTGAATAAGTTGCCATGAAAGAGGGATCAAACCTTTGTATTTGATAGTATGTTTTATTTCTTTTGTTTTCTTTATTTGATAGTATGTTTTATTTCTTTTGTTTTCTTTCTAGTTATGCAACTTCAGAATAATATTAAAGTAGAACAACAATGAATACAAACTAAGGACTAGTGACAGATTAAGAAATGTAGGTGAGAAGGAAAAAATGTCAAAATTTTTATTACTCGTTGAAAATTCTATAAACAATATAACACCTCCTCCTTCTATTTATCATGTTTTTTTTCTTCTTAATTTAATATTTATGTTCATCCTGCTAAAACTAATATCATCTCTAATCAAAGATAAGGAAAAAAGAATTAATATTAATCGAAGTTCAATGAGTGTATTATAATTATAGTCATGATCATAATGAGTGTTGTAGATTTCGATTGTATTCTTCTTCCCTAAAATAATTTCAATATGCAACTAATAGTTTTTTTGTAAAAATATACGAAGATTTTAAAAATCTTGCAATTGAGTCAATAGTCTAATAACCTAGAGAATATTTTGGGCTTTTATGTTTGGACTTGATAACTGGGTGGAATTTAACATGGATTCTAAAATGTAATTATTTTATATTATGTCTTTAATTAGTCCTAAATTAATCTTTCAAGTTTTCCTGCTCTTGCTGGAATTATTTATAGACAACTAAGACGGGGATTTAAAGAGGTAATGTCATCAAATGAAAATGGTTTCAGCTAGAAGAAAACTGACATGCAGCCCACTAAGTTTGATATTTTCTTCAGGTAGTGATTTAAAGAATGGAACCTGAAATGCCAACCTATTTAGCCACATGAAACCACTTTATCTTTTCAGTCTCGTGGTTTACTAATTTTTAGGCGTGAAATGTTGTTTTTATTGTTTCACTATCTTATAACATTTTGACTGGATCGACGTAATTTCATCTAACCTAGCTATATTGCAAAAGGCACGGCTGTGATGGTTTGAAAAGATAATAAGAGAAAGCAATAGCTAAATTTTGGCCATACACATCAAACAAAATCCCAATTGATCCTTGTCATTTAGAGCCGAAATGTTTTCTAAATATATTAATCAAAATAGGAAATTCACAACCATCCAGGAAAGTTCTCATGATAAGAGACCTTTACTTTAAATTAGGTTTTCTTAATAAAACCAATCAATGACTTCCTCTGATATCATAAATATAAGCCAGCAATAATAACAACAGCTGAAATCAGACCAATTTTGCAATAATAACAACAACACATATCACAATCCAGTTTGTGGACAATCTACATGCAATGAAATGAAACTTCATTTCTCTTTCTCTCAAACAAACCAACAGCCAACAATAAAAAGCACAAAGAACAAACCTTAAAAGCAGCACGAAAAATACAAACGACGCAAGCAACTCTTGGCAGCAATAGGTTACAATAAGCAGACCACAACCTCCAAAACAAAACCGAAAGAATTAGAAAGATTCCAAGCAGACATGAGAAGAAAAGAAACGAAGCAAGCAAAAGATAGCAGGAAACAACACCAGAGGAAGACAAACATGCAGCAGAAGAAAAATAAAAGAAACCAAAAACGGGAAATATATATAATACGTAACTGAGGAAAAATGACGGCGTGGCGTGAGAAGAAGTCAAAAAGAGAGCACATGACACTGCAAAACATACAGAACAACATTAATACGAAATGACATGATGTTACATCATTAATGGAAGAAAAGAAATCAGATTGCTACAGTGGCAGCTAAATGAACCAAACGGACGAAACTGAAACAGTAACAAAACAATGCAAGGGATGCAAAACGAAACAATAATCAATTAATTTATTACCTCAAAAGCAACATTTATATTAACCCAAATCAAAACCAATTCAAAGTTCACCCGAGACTCCAATCAACATTAAATTGAAGAGAAAATCAAACCCCAGCCCAATTAAAGAAATTACCCACTATCCAACACACACAAACTTCAAAATAAAAGCAATTCGAACTCAATTAAACGAAAATAAATTTCCTGCCCTCACTATACAGGAAGAAAAATTTGAGAATTAAACCAACCCAACAAAACAAACCAACCAAAACCCAGACCAGAAAAACCATAAATCGAGAGAGAAGAAGCAAAAGAACAACAATGAAATCGAACCCAATGAAAACAAACCGAGTAAACCCATAAATCCAAAACAAAACAGAGAGGGAGAACAGACCTAATCGATCGACGAACCGAATCGTCGAACCGAGCCAGCAAAACGATATCGAACCAGCCCATGAACACCCCTCTCGTTCCGCCCGTCCAGGCCTGAACAAAGAGACCGACGTTGTCTCTGAACGAAAAAGAAACAAAGGGCACGTAGGAAGAACGAAAATGAAAAGCCGAAGCAGCCCCCACAACAAAATTTAAACAGGCGTGTTCATTAAGGGCACATTCGTCTGGACACTGCTTGAGTCCACAGTGTTTTATCTCTGAGTGCACAGTGCACAACACAGTAAATAGCCTACGGGATTTATATGTTAGTTAATGTAATGTTACTCCTCGACTTCCAAAGAAAACGAAAAGTAAATAGTACTAGTTAAATTGCTCGCACCATGCGGGCTGAGTAAATGATTTTTATAACTATTAGGATTAAAACAATTCATAAGTTGTGCTAGTTCAAAAATAAAATATAGCATCTATACATGTAAGATTTGATATAATGAAATATATTAACACACCCTATTAAAATATTTGCGGTTTTGGGGTCATATTTCTTCCCAAAAATATGTTATCGCTACTGTTTTACTATATGAGTCACTTGTCTTATGTTTCGCCACACTCAGAATCAAAATTTTTAAAATATAAAAAATATTACGAGTTTGAGTTTTTTTTAATAATGCTATATATTTGGAAAAAATAATCAACCTTTACATAATTTTTGTTAAGTAATGTTCAAAAAAGTAACCATAAGATATTTATTTGTGTTTAATACTAATATTAAGTAATATAATTTTAACAAATAAGATAAAAAAAAAATTAAAGACAACATTGAGTTACTGGATTTTTTCAAATTATTAATCCATGATATTAGATTTAAAACATTATATACAAAGAAGTTGTATTACTTAATTCTTAATATATACAAAATCAAATAATTGAAGGCAAAATCCAAAAAAATACCATTAGTATAAAAAATACATTATTTGTTTTGAAAAACAAATGAAAATAATTAAAGGATAAAAACAAAATCAGTATTGTTATAATCGTTATTATAATCGTTTGGATGATAATTAAACGTGATTTACTGAAGAAGAAAAAAAAACAATCACCACCGTCTCCCATTTCTGAAACACTTAGATATTTTAGTATATTGTATATAATTATATGAAAGTAGTTGAGCAAGTGAACTGAATTGAAGGGAAGGGAGATGAATGCGAATACAACACTCACTCTAACCAACATTACCACTAGCATAAAAAAGCCGCTAGTGTTGACGATGAAATTTTGTCCTTGCCCTTCCCCACCACCACCACCACCACCACCACCGTCTCCCATTTCTTCAATCAGGTCTGGCTGCTGCCGCCGCCAAACAAGGTCCTTGCCACCCGGCTTGGTCATACAAGACACATCTACAACCACCGCCGCCGCGTCTGATATTGATACTGATTCACTATCTGTTTCCCGTCGCCTTATTTTGCTTCGTCATGCTAAGAGCTCCTGGGATGACCGTTCACTTCGAGGTCTCCCTGTCTTTCTCTCTCACCCACTATCTACTAATGATTAATAATTATCTGTTTTTAACAATCCCATTTTTGTTCTCATTGATTTCTTTCAGTTAATCTTCTGTTTGCTATATGTATGAATTTCTTCCTAATTGTGTTTATAAAAAGTAGATCATGACCGGCCACTGAGTAAAAGTGGAGAGCTTGATGCTGCCAAAGTCTCTCAAAAGCTTCAACAATTGGGTTGGATACCTCAACTTATTTTGTCCAGGTGGGTTTCTCATATCTTTCATTTCTCTTCTTCCCCCACCGTAACAATGTACTAATATATGCTACAATAATTAATGATATTTATACTCCGTAAAAAATGACTTATGACAGTGATGCATTGCGAACCAAGCAAACACTTAAAATAATGCAGCAACAAGTACCAGACTTTTTGGATGCAGAGGTCCATTTCATTTCAAGTTTCTATTCTATTGCAGCTATGGATGGTCAGACTGTAGACCATCTTCAGCAAGCTATCTGCAATTACTCAAGGGATGACATTCTCACTGTCATGTGAGTCATTTTCTTTGCTGTTAATATTCCCTTCACTTTCACCACAAGTATTAACTAGCACTCGTGTACTGCCACATTTTTTTGCTGCCAATATGCCTTTGTTAAAGTTTTTTTTTCTGTCGGAAGATCATTTTAGTCCTGTTTCCTTCTTCAATTTCAATGCAATTTGTATATTAAATAAGTGCAACACTCTTTTGATAACAAATTGGCAATATGATTTGGACAAAGTTTCTTCCTTTGGTTAGAAGATAAATTCTTTAGTCTTGTTTCCTTGATTTTCTTAATCTTCTAAATGTGATTTGAATGTATTATGTAATCTATCCTGCCAAGAAACAAATAAAGATGATGATTTTCTTAAAACGTCGACGCCGAGGAGTTAACTGACTAATGCCTGGCATACTGAGAATTAGCTATAGAGAAGACAAAAAAGGGAAAGAAAAGAAGAAATGGAGTGTGCTAAGAAATTATGGCTTTAGGCATTTTGATTGAATGCTGTTTACACCTCAAATTTCATTGACATGTTTACCTCTGGAACAAACTGGCATTATACAAAGTTGGAAAAACTATGCTGATTCTTAGTCAATTATACAGGTGCATGGGGCATAATAGAGGGTGGGAGGAGGCTGCCTCTATGCTCTCTGGTGCCTCCATAGAGCTAAATACATGCAATGCTGCTTTGCTTGAAGCTGCCGGGAAATCCTGGGCAGAGGTTAAACTCACTCCTTTTCTTTTTGTGCCTCTGGTATTCATCAGTTCAGTGACCTTCTTATTCTATGGGTTAGAGCAATGCAAAATTGGAAAGCTGTCTGATTGATGCTAAATCCTATTTAGGGGGTATAATTGCTAAAGATTAGCGGTCTCCTTTCAGAATAACACCGTGAGATTATCCTACCATGATTGTTCTGGCCCTTGCAATACAGGCTTATCTATGCTTAATGTCCACATCCAAACCTTTTTCTGGGACATAGTTGCTGGCTGCATAAGTTATCTCATCTCAAAGTACTGATTTAACCAAGATTACCCTATTCTCAATTTTCTTAACCCCTGTAGTTTTAAGCCCTTCTCAGCATTAGTGCCCACCCCATTTATGTTCCTATTATTCTCAGTTTACCCATCTATTTTATGATGCTTGATGATTTTGGCATTCAAAGTTTCAATATAGCCTTTAAAGTTGCACTTCAATGTGAGTTTGCTGGCGTACTGCCCTTCATCCTGCTATCAAATAAGTAATGCCCCCTAGAAAATATTTCGTTCCTGCATATGTATTGGCAGTGCTTTATTCCGATCAAAGAACATTGGTTCTTGCAAGTGTCCTCTTTCCATGGTTAGCAGATACATAGGAATCTCTGTAAATAATGAATTTAGATATGGAGTTCTATCAAAATTGAGACTTCAAAACTGTTACCGTTATTTTCTTAAAAAATATTCACTGATCGTAGCCTGATCTGATGTCTTACATTCTCAGGCATTTGCTTCAGCGGGACCTGGTGGGTGGAAACTTCAGGCCATTGTAAAACCAAGTGATAGCCCAAAGCTTTGACATCCAGCCCTCCTCTCCAAAAAGAAACAAGATCCAGCCTTCTGGTTCATGATGATAAAAAATCGACTCCTTATGGGCTGAACCAAATATGTCCTCTTTTAGTTACTCATGATCTTTGGTGCAATTTGAGATGACAGTATCAACCTCCGACCCAAGAAACCTTCTACAATAGTTTGGAAGGATGGAAAACAATGATGTGTCACTGGATACAAGAGAAACATCTAGAGCAGTTACTAAAAGAAAAAAATTCACAGGATTTCTGTTGATCTGATGTGTGTCCATCTCTTCAGTGTATAATGTTGATTTTGAAATGACAAATTAGATGTATCGACTGTATTCGTATATAATGCTAATCTGATTCTTACTACACTAAAGTGACCGTGTAAATGGGGACGCCAAACCAAACCGTGAAAGGATAGGCGTCATTCGTTCGCATCAGAAGGCCTAGGGGAGCTCTCATGCTCATGGATGCCAAAACGAAGTGATGGTGATTGCAGGTTGAGCTTGTTTGACTTGCATTTACATTTTTCATTAGATTTGTATCTTCATAATGCTTAACCAAAAACTAAATGCCAGTTAGAGGGTAAACTGAATTTGGGGACCGTCTAGGATTGTAAGAAAACAGGTATTTGATGAAACGTAACATTGGAGTCACTAGGCTGCTTTAACTGGGGACCATACCTAAACTATATTTTAGCTTGGATTGGATGGCTTGTCCTGGATGGTGAAAATCCCTTTTCAATTCAACCCCATTCTTATGCCATACATGCTAGATTGCAAAAAAAGGTGGATGTGAATTGTCAGTTGGTTAGCCGTCCAAGAAAAAGAAGAAGAAGATGAATAAAATAAGTAATCATACAACAAATACGACTACAACAGAATAACGTCCTCCTAGGAGGAGCTTTGGTAAATGTAAAAAAAAAAAGGCAGGCTGGAGACACGCATAAGCTGGCAATGGCTTACATAGGTAGATGCAAGTAAAATCCTAAGATGGAATAAAAACTTGGTCTCTCTCTCTTTTACTCTCTTATTTTTTATTTATTCATCAATGTAAATTACAGAACAAATAAAAGGCGTGGTATAAATCATTGTGCATTGTGACTTATTTCACTGTGGATTACTGCACTGTGAAGACGATTTTAGCCTTCGTCCGCGCGGCAAAATGTGCGGGTTGAATGGGGGTATTTTTGTTTTTTCCTTTTTTCATCTTTTTTTTTAATTATCAGTCATGAACAGTACATTCACGGTTTCGCCCCCGCTAATAAGACAAAACAACGGTTCCCGCTGAGAGGCACCAGTGTAATTGCATGTGTACGGACCGGTTCAGTTCGGTCCACCACAACTTTTTTTTTAATATATTTATGAAATGGCTAAATACGGTTATAATCACTAATAAAACAAAAACATTGACTTGGATACAAGGGCAGAACGGTCATTGACACTATTTTTCCAATTTTTTATTTGGTGTCTGTCAGGGCTTGAGGCGCACGCGTTAGACGGTTTTTAGCCTCACGCCTTGTTTAGATGGCGCGGGCATCGTCATACGATGGCGGGGAATTGGCTATTAGAATCTTACTCGATGCGCCTCATCGTGGTTTTCCTCCCGTGGTGGCGTGTGTAACCTAACACGGTCCGTGGAAGCGTCCAGGGCTGGTTAAAGCGCCAACCACGTTTTCTCTCTCCTGCACGTAAATGAGCAGGAGAGTTCCCTATTGTTTGTTATTTTTCACTTCGGTCCCTCTGCTTTTAATTTTGTTTTTTGTCCTCATTTCTGTTATATAAGTTTTGATTTAATTCGATTGGGTCTTCTGATTTTAATTAATTGAATGTGCAAGTTTCACTTTGATCTGCTACTTTTAATTTTCCGTATTAGCTATAAATAACTCAATGAATTCAGCACACAAGTTTTGATTTTTTCAATTTTGTCCTGTAATTTAAATTGACAATAAATGTAATTTGTATTTAAGCCCTTTGACTTTTAATTTTTTGTTTTAATCCCTTTATATTTCATTTTCATTTCAGCCCTTAAACTATTTTTATATTTCTAGAATAATTTCTATTTTTGTCCATGTATATATAAGTGTATTTAACACGATAATTATAATAATAATAATAAGAACAACAACAACAACAACAACAATAACAATAATTTAATTATTTTTTTCTTACTCTTTTGTTAATTTTGTTTTTCTCCCGATAATTTGATAATTTTTATTGTTTTGACGAAATAGCAATCACAATTTTTATTTTATTTTATTATTTTATTTTATCTTTTGTTAAAGTTCCTGAGATATTTTTAATCTTTCATTTATTTTTGTTTCTTTCATTATTAACATAATAATAATAATAATAATAATTTAATTGTTTTCCTTGCTTACTCTTTTGTTGGTGTTTTTTTTCCTTTGGATAATTTGATAATTTTTATGGTTTTTACAGTAATAGAAATGATATTTTTTTTTTAATCTTTTGTTAACGTTTCTAGGATATTTTTAGTCTTTCATTTATTTTTGTTCTTTTCATTATTGACATAATAATAATAATAATAATAATAATAATAATAATAATAATAATTTAATTGTTTCTCTTGCTTACTCTTTTTTTTAAATGTTTTTAAGTGTTTTTTTAGGATAATTTAATAATTTTTATTGTTTTAATAGTCAAAGCAATGATAATTTTAGATTTTAAGGTTTTGATTTTGCTATTGTTATGATAGGGTGTGTTGAACTATTTTATTATATTATATTTTGCATATATAAACATTATATTTTAATTTTGATCCAGAAAATCCTATAAAAATTGTTCCCTCAACCTGCAACCTGCAACGTAGAACATATATTTTTTAAAATATTCAGATGAAATGATTTTTTCCAAATATTAATTTTTATTTTCATTCTATAATCTATAATATTTTTTTATTTGCTCTATCTTTTAGTTTTTTTTATCTAATAATAATAATAATAATAATAATAATATTTTAATTGTTTTTCTTGCTTGCTATTTTGTTCATGCTTTTTATTTTTTTTCCCTTAGTATAAGATAATTTTTATTGTTTTGATAATAATGTCAATAATAATTTTAGATGTTAAGAGTCAGATGTTGCTATTGCTATAATATTTTAAATTAATATTGCTTCTTTTTTCCATTTATTTTTGTTTTTATGTGCTCTTTGTATTAAATGATTTTTATAATTTTATTATCTGCACAATAATGATTTTTGTGATTATTTTTTTTTATAAAAATATATATATATTTTTTTTAATGTTAGTTCACGTTCTTTTTTGATCTTTACGATGCAATACTTATATTCTAAAAGATATAATCCATGCTTAAGTAATAAAATCTATTTAAAAATTTATACATTTTATCTATAAATCTATAACTTTTATATAGATATATCGTATAAATTTATAATTATGAACGGATATAAATTTAGCTAGTTAAAGAATAGAACACGCACTTACTAATGGTATATAAAATTAAAAGGGCAAAAGGAAGCGGAGGTAGAAGAAAAACAATCAATCAAACAAACAGCGTAGAAAGTACTGTTATCATCTCTGTGTGTGGGTGTCGCTCTCTCTCTCCAGTCTACCCCTCCCCCCTCCCCAGCGTCCGGCGACGACCCAACCACATCCCACACAGCAAGCAACGAGGTCAAAACATTCCTTCTCCTCCTTCTTTATGCTCTTTTTAATTCACATTATTGTTGTTGGTAAAGATGAACTCTCTCTCTCTCTCTCTCTCTCTCTCTCTCTGGGTCTAAAGGAAACCCTTTCCCATAAAGTTTTCATTTTTTTCAACTTTTACCTGGTCAAGTAGGAATAGATGTTTGTTGTTTGATGTCTTTAATGTTCTTAGATCTGAATTTGGTATTCTTTTTTCCGTTTCCATTGCAAGGATGATGAGCTGTCTCAACTAGTTGAAGGATTGGAATTCTAATTTTCCATGTTTTAAAGGCCAACACCCCTCCCTTTTGAGATCTGCTGATAAACTTTTCCTTTCCTTTTCTCTTGTTTTCTATTTTTCCCCACTGTCACAGTCTCTTGCTTCTAAAAAAATAAAAACAAAACAAAAACAAAAACAAACCTGAAAGAAACATGGGGTAAAATACACAAGTAAATGCGTGGTTGAGTTCAGATTCTCATCAACATTCACTTGCTCGCTCACTGACTTTGGCTCAAGTTTGCTACATTTTTGGAGGGGTGGATGTACTTTTGGATATGCCCAATTGGAAACCAAGTTTAATTCTATGATATGATTGATCAGTTCATCAATTTTGTAATTCGCCCTCCCAGGTACCCTTCTTTTCTTACTAATTATGTTTACTTTTTTTTCCTTCAATCAAAATATGCTTCTTCTTGTCATAGAGGATGTATTTGGCTGAGCTCCATATATTCTTGTACAGGGCGGATTATAACCCAGATCAGTATTTATGGGAGAAGGACTTCACTCTTGCTGGTAGAGCATACAAGAGACAAGACTTGGAGGCAAGTATGGGCATCATTAGTTCGCACTAATTTTCACCTTTATCGTTCCTATTTACTGCAATTTTTATGTAACTTTATTTCTTTGATTACTTGCAGCTTGCCAATGCAAGGGGCCATACCTTGCGATGCAGCCATTACCTGCCTTCACCTTTCCCTGAAGATACTCCCCTTCCTTGTGTTATATACTGCCACGGAAACAGGTAGACAACAATCATTCTGACAGTGCCATGTAGTTTTGCTTCCATATAGTCTCCTCGCTCAGCTTAATAAGCCTTAGTTCCAAATTAATTAGGTAGGCTACATGGATCTCCTTTTTTGGTTTGTGATATTCTGTTTACAATCAAACTTTATAAAAATGTTGTAATTAGCTTTCATTTTTGGCCACATCTATAATTTGCTTCTGTTTCAAATTGAATCACTGATGCATTCATAGCTAATTTTCTAGGCTAGTCAACATTAACCACTACCTTATTGCTATTCATTTCAGTTATAATGTATTCTTAAGTCTATACACTGGATATCCATTCTACATACATTTCTTTCAGTGACTTCTTTGACCAGAGGCAAGCCATGATGGCTCTCTTCCCTGCCATCATATCCACTGACTTTCTTCACTTTCTCATCAAAGATGTGGTATGTCATGTCCTAAAACCAATCCTACTTTCCAGCTAGATTCCTTACCCGCACCTCTCCACTAAAAAATGAGAATCATTTTCTATTTCTTGCCACATTTAGGCACCAATGTGGCTTCATATTTCTTATTACCACTCAGCATCTTAGCCTACTTTTCACTGCATCAGGAGTCTGATGCAATGCATCACTAGGGTTCTGTGACATTTACATGCATATGTTGAAAGTGGTGTTACGTTTGCTGTCATTGAATTAAAAGTCTTGTCCTTTATCCTGGTTTGGGATTAAGTTGCTTAATTTCAACTTCAAAGTCAGCATGGGCTTAGTTATAAAATCTTGATCTGCAATGAAATGAACTTTATGTGTATATAACAGTGCACTGTGTTTCCTCGTCCTATCCCTGAATTAGTAATTGATAGATAGTTCACAAGGGTGGAAAACTTACTCAATTACCAACTTGCACAAAAAATGCAGTGGATGTAGAGCAGACGCAAATGAGGCTGCTGTAATTCTTCTTCCATCAAATATCACTGTTTTTGCTCTTGATTTTTCGGGCTCTGGCTTATCTGATGGTGATTATGTGAGCCTTGGGTGGCATGAGGTACGTCCCTTCTCTAATAAATCCTTATGTAACTTGGCCTCTCTCATTTTCTGTACACTTTCTTTTCCCCTATGACAGAGAGATGACCTCAAAGTAGTGGTCTCATATCTAAGAAGCAACAAACAAATATCATGTATAGGCCTGTGGGGACGATCCATGGGTGCAGTCACTAGGTACTTACTTTATTTATTTTAATAAATTGAGATGATAAATACCTTTTAAAGGACTCTTTACACAGCTGAGAAGTGGTTTCTGTAATGTTATTCAGCCTTCTCTATGGAGCAGAAGACCCATCCATAGCTGGAATGGTGCTGGATAGTGCCTTTGCAAATTTATTTGATCTAATGATGGAACTCGTTGATGTATACAAAATCAGGCTTCCAAAATTTACTGTATGGATCTCTCTCTATCTTTTGTTTTGCATCTTACTGTTGGAAGCTCGTGCACTCGTCCTTACACCAATACTTTTGATATATTGTTTTGTTTGGTTTAGTCTTTTGATCTTTTTGTTACCTCCATTTATTGGTGCTAGTCTTGTAATTTGCATCTTCTTTTGATTTGGATAACTATATGCAGCATTTTTGTTGATCAATCTCCAAGTTGTAAAAGTGTTTGCGTACTGCATGTTACGCTTGTAACCATGTATTTGACTAGGCTTCTGAGCCTTTAATGTTTATACTGTCATTTTCCTTACCATTAAAGTACTTGTGTATGTCTTTGAGGATTTCTCTAGTGTGGCCACAGGTCATTTTTGGGGTTTGGATGCTGATGGTTTCATCTTTGTTAATGATATATAACCAATCTGGAAATATGAGTTTATTTGGAGTTTCAAAACATGTTTTATTTCCCTTTATGTCTGGCATGTACAAATGAATCTTTTTTACACATTTTGATACAATCAGATTAAGATGGCGGTACAGTACATGCGATGGGTAATTCAGAAGAAGGCGAAATTTGATATTATGGATCTTAACTGCCTAAAGGTTTGTCTTTGTTTCTTAGACTATTAGATGTTGAGATCAAACCATCCTACTATTGCTCTTATAACATGCCCACCAAAAAAATGCCTAACTTTTTGGATTGTATACAACTTATTTTCATCAGATATATTATTTCCACGTTCACGTGCCAAGTTTTATTTTCACGTTCACATGCCCATTTTTAGCAATATGTTGCCTTCTTAATTTCTTGGATGATAAAAAAGCATTAATGCCTTTTGGTTATCACAGGTAGCACCCAAAACATTCATTCCTGCTCTATTTGGGCATGCCAGTGAGGACAAATTCATTCAACCCCACCATGCCGACCTCATCTTTGACTCCTATGCAGTAATTATCATTCCAAATTTCTTATCCTTCTATAAACATACTGGCTCATTTTTGACAAATTAATCAAGTTTCACTCTTTGCAGGGGGATAAAAACATGATAAAATTTGATGGTGATCACAACTCTTCTCGACCTCAATTTTATTATGACTCGGTATCCATTTTCTTCTTCAATGTCCTTCACCCTCCTCAAACTTCATCTTCTTCAAATAAGCTTGAGAGATATTATGATTTGGGTGATTTGAAAGTTGGTGCTGGCATGGATGAGGTGATCTCCTTACCTTGGTTTTTTGAACAATTAAAACATTGACTTCAGATCAGTTACTGATTTTGGTACTTAGAGATAACATCTTCTTGCTTCTTGGATTATGTTTTTAATTAAGTGTCTATTTAGGAGTGTGACAAATGTTCCATTTAAAAAAAAAAATTGCTTGGAAATGCACGTGTCAAGAAAATATCTTACCATCCTAGAATATGATTTATATTATTCTCTAACACATCCTCTCAAGTGAAAGTCCTTTGGATGTAAAATTTACACACTCACACTACCTTTTATTTAATTTTTATCAAATAGAATGGGGGTTGTGAGATTTAAATTCGTGACCGCTGATCAACAAGGCTTTGATACCATATCAAGAAACTTTCTCACCTAAAAATTTAAGTTTTTAGGTGAGACTCAAGATATGATATATGTTATGTTATTCTCTAACAAAAATAATGTTTTTATTATAAAAAAATTCATTTTTCAGCACATCAAAACAATTTTTCAAAACACCAGAAAAAGAAAAAAAAAGAAAAATGGTGGTTAACCGCAGCACCAAATAGCGCCTAGGCATCTCAACTTTTACTCCAATAAGCTAGCTCACTACCTAGAGGCCATTATAGTTTAGCAAGTAAGGGATCTCATCCATTTGGTGGCTGCACATTATAAATATTAACCCTGTATATTTTATTTGTTTATTCATGATATTTTTGTTATCTAAAGTTTAAGTAAATATGCTGGTATTTATTCGATTTGTGAGATCCCTTGCGATGTAAGGACTGCAGAAATCAAATACCAAGACACACTATGGCCATAACTATTCAACAATTATTTACAGCTGTTTAGTCAACATGAGTGCTTTGTGTGAAAATGAAACTCATTATGTTTGGACTGCTAACATTGCCAAAAAATTTACTTGGGAGTTAACGGTGCATCTACCATCCAAAAGTATTGGCAACATGATAGTGCTTTGTCTGTACCAGCATGATACAATGACAACTTATGGCTGTTGTTTATTTGTTCTTCACTTTTTTTTTTTCGCTGTGAAAATGAAACCAAATACTATTTGCCCATCATTGTTCCTAGAGCCTCTTGTATGAGATAATCACAGGCCTTCGTTCTGCCTGTACCGACGCTGCAAGTTCTTCTGTTCGTCCTAGCATTCCAACCACGAAACCTGTGAGCGAACTTCTTTCTGAAGTTGCACCATTAGCCAATATAGCGGTATAGAGCTTCTCTTTTTTGCTTAATTAATGTTTTTCTTCTGTTGGTTTTTTTTAATTGAGTATTATGTTATTTTGTTGATGATTTAGGACTCCATGGCTAGTGAAAATGCTGGGCTTTGCAGTGATGAGCCATCAAATTTACAGGTGAATTAAGTTGATGGAAACTTAAACATTAAAAACCTGGTTGTAGACATGACAGGGAGAAACCCGTACTGGAGAGCTGTTGGTTGTTTGTGTATGTCCTTGGGCTTGGAATATTGTAGCCTAGCGCAAAATGTGTCTTTGGCTAAATGCTCTGGACCAAACATTTGTCAGAAACTTGATGGCGGTGTCGCAGCTGTGAGCAACAGATGGATTTTTTTTCTTCTACCTAAATTCATGCATTTATGTCCCCAGTAACTCTGTTACCAGCCAATGCCCTGAATGGTTTACATTCCGTACAGTATACACTCAAGTTGCCCTTAAAATAACCTATGAAGGTTAATCAAACACTGGCATTTTTAGAGTATAGTGCTTGCAGTTGAGGTACAGTTATTGGAAAAGTATTGCATGTAGCAAATAATGAGACCATATGATTTTATTTGACCACTGACCTTAGAAATCAAGTAATGGCGACAGAATGAGTTATGAGTCATGATTGTTAACATGAAAGTTCTATCTTATATATTCTGAATAGTCTGATATATATATATATATATAGTTGAGGACACTTCGTTGATATATAGAGCCAACTGCCCTAATGGTCATTGTGCATCTGCATTACTTGTACATCCCTTGCTAATTACTGTACAAACTATGCCCTGTCGGGATCACACACATGTCTATCATGATCATTATTATTCTCCTAAATGTGATTCTTGGGCTTGCACCCATGATTTGAGTTAGACTAAGATTCTTTACTGATCTTTCACTGGATATGGGAATTTTGATGTTACAGGGAAAACCAAATGGCCAGAGCGAGGAGTGTTGCTCATACACAAGCTCTAATAGGGAGAGTTGGGGAAGATGCTCCTCCCTAGGAGGCAGTGATGAAGAATCTCCTGCTGAATGCAGAGCTGTGGACAATAGCCATGAGGTCGCTTCTCTTGCTCTTTCATGATTTTTCCTGGGTCTTACCATAGATTCGGTTCAGCACTAACTTGTGCCCTTTTTCACCTTCTTTCCATATTGTATATGCTGTGCAACTTGTTCTTTTTTTTCTAAAAAAAAAAACATGCATGATGGCTGTAGTTTCAGTTGGTCTGGCCTAGTGCAGTTAAAGATGTCCTATCGTTGATTGAAAGCATGGATATCTTGTACACACTCAAAGACCCACCAGACCCCAGGCGAGAAAAGCATAGATAGATATTCATGTGGTATCCGTTAAAGAAATGATAACCATAATAAATAATATTGCTGCATTTATGCCAACAATATAATCTGCTGATCTCCGACATATAAGTGTAAGAAAGTCATTCTTTTCGTTTTCTTTTTGTATTTAGATGACCCTAAAGGCATTTGCAACACCTCTAAGAAGCATACAGCAAAAATCCCCAGCCCCATCAAAAGAGGAAGAGAAGGAGAAGAAGAAGAAGAAGAAGAAGAAGAAAGCTCTTACAGTGCCAAAGAAGCTCAAGGGTGAGAAATTTGAAAAGCTTGAGGCCTTCAGCAAACGTCTACGCCATTGCATTCTAAGGAGGGTAAACCATCAGAGGCATCGTTCTTCATGACAGCTGCTGTAACCATAGAAACATATTTATAGTAGCAACTCAATTTAATTCACCTCCAAGTTTGAATTGTTATATTGTCCATCCCCGCCATTAATAGTAAATAGGCTTGATTCTCGTCTGATTTCTGAGTGCAATTTGTTCCTTTCTTCTTATCTTGGCAATCTTAATGGCATGGAAAGGTTGTTGAGAATGTTAAGGTCATGGATTTGGATAAAAAGGTTATGTGAGCACTTGTTATTTGCCCTATAAACTGAAGTAGAACTTCTTACTGACCATTTGTCAAGATAGTCAATCATTCATGAACAAGGGTGCGGTACAGAGTTGATGAATCTATAGTTAAGAAACCAATTAATGACCGCAACAGTTAAGGGCGGCGATTGCAGTTATAACCAAATTCATCCTCGGTGATATTGTTTCTTATTTACTCAATGCATCTACTAAGTTTATCGGATATCAATGTAAATGGACAACTTTCTAATCATCTAACATCAAATTGTTTGACCTGGTTAAAAAGACGTTGGAAATTACACAGGCAAGGCAAAATGTAAAGAGTCAGGAAGGGTCCAAATCATGCAGCCAACAAAATTAAAGATCACTGCCTGAAACCTTCTCCATTTTATCTTTGCTTCCCATCGATAACCCAGATGAAGGATCAAACTGTTCTCTACTCAGGAAGGCAGAGTGTGGTTGTGGATAGGAATTTAAGCTTGACTCCAGTATCTGGTGCGCAAGTACCATCTCTGGTTTACCATATGTTACACCCATGCTTACCCGTTGCTTCTTCATTGACCTCTCACTTCTAGGGCTCTCTGTTGGGGAGCCAGCATTGCAACGTGAATCTGGCGTGAGCGGCTCATGCTGAGAAGAGAATGATTCATCAATTGAAAGGCTCTTTGCTGGGGCACGTTCCTTGGCAGCCTTGTCTTGGAGGGGCGATTCAGAAGTTGGGGCAGGGGTTGCTGGATCTGTCTTGTTGTCAGATTCTGGGCAGTTATCACCTGATACTGGGGCAGCGATCCCTGAACCAGGCACATCTTCAAGAACTCCACTCAATCGTTGTTGCTCTTCAATTATCTTCTTCAAATACTTCCCTTGGGCTTCTATGCGTAATTGTAGCTGTCTCTGTACCTGTCATGTTCAAAGCAAACAAAAATTGCATGCTGGTAAGGGTAGGGTTGGGCATAAACCTCTGATCACACAGTACAGTTAGACCTTAGATTAGAAGCATAGAAGTCTACTGACATGATTAAAGTTTCATAAATAAATAAACAAAAATGGTAAAATTGGGCTCTTGATATTATTTCCATGACCCAAAAAATCTACAGACTTGGATTAATCCTTCCTCCTCATTCAAGCAGGAAATTAAAAGCCTAAGTCGATGATAGATAAATCATACTGATGAGAGGGGGGAAATTTGATAATAAACCAATTAATTGGAAGTTGGGTGGCAAGGAAAACGTGCCTCCAATTGCTCATGTAGACGCTTTTGCACCTCCATCTGCAGCTTTAGTGCTTCTGTAATTTGCATCCCACTGCAAAAAAGAATCCTCAAATAACTCAAGCCCATCTCCAAATAAACCGAAACAAATTAGGAAATATGCTATTTGTTAGTCATGACTTTGCAGTCGGGTGTTGTCAATGGTGAAAGGCGCTAAAAGACACCAAGCCTGTAAATCACCCGAGATACTAGGTGCTCACCCAAATGAACCCAGGCAACATGATAAAATACACACACACACACCTCTCCACTTAAGATTACATCATTAGAAAATCATAAGAAAATATAAAATACCATAACACAGTCATATAAAGTTATATTTTTCACAGTTAAAACAAAACAAATTAATTTAAAGTAGCAAGTTGCCAAATAGATTAAATAAATACAAAATTTAATTATCATTATTCATTAATCTTCAAAAGATCTCCGTCCATGCTTTCCTCTCCTTCTTCCATATCCTTCATTTCATGATTATAATTGAAATCCTCATCTCATTGAAAACATTAAAGTAGTATCCGTACAAATGTGTTGTTCTATGACTACCACCGTTGAAAAAAGGTGTGGTTGGTGTTTCTCTTCTAAATGTCTTTCATTGACTGTTTGTCTCCCATTTCAATGATTTTTTTTCTAATAAACAAATTACCCTAATCATTTTTATTTTACAAAAACTACCCTAAGTTGTTTCTTGTGGTAAATTAAAAAAATGGACAAATAGGTCAAAACTTACATCATTTAAAAAAAAAGAAAAATCCAACAAAAAAGTAAAAACTTCAAGCAGGCGCTAGCCTTAGCACCTTGCACCCACTCACAAGGCACTCGACTAGGCAGCACCTCATTGAATTCCAACGCTTGAGGAAAATAAAGGCATTGGGGCCTCACCTGGAGTGCCTAGGAGAGCACCTCAGCGCCTCATAACAACACTGGGTGACCAAGCTTTTTATATGATTAGAACAAAACCAAATTCTTCAGTCTAGAGTGTCCGAAAGAAGTCCACAACACATGGTTCTTTGAACATAATTATTATGAATAACAGAAACAAAGAGGAGAGAAGAGACAAACTCCACTTACGATGAACCATCCAAATTGGAAATCATATCCCCTGTTTCCTTCTTGTCCGCTTTTTTCCCTTGCATTAACATTTTAATTTGTTAAGACATGCACAACCAGTGTGGCATGCGTGAGAAAATAAGCACATAAACAGCAGAGATCAAGAGGGCTTACCATCAGATGAGGAGTCAGGAAGGTATTTTGCAAGTCGATATTTCTGGACACATCAGGAGATCACAGTCATTAGATGATATTAAACATGGCATATCTGCACCTGAATAATCAAAGAAAAGGGAATTTGAAGCTTTTAATAGGATGTGAATTGAGTTTATAAACCTGTAAATGGCTTTTAACATGGTATATTGTTAAGCCTTGCACACCCATGACTCTGAGAACACCTTTAGGCGTAGCCCCTGGAGAGGTAAGAGAATTTAAATTGAAAACATAATAACAAAAAAATAAATCAACACCTCAGATGTTCAATAAATTTATGACATGTTTTGAACATCTGATTTGCCTTTTCATGCAGTTATATCAAGTTATAACTCTCAGTTGGGTTGTCACATAATTAAATAAATTAATTTCCTGCACCAAACAAAAGGAAGTTTATTTAAATGGAAGACCTTTATCACGTCATTGGGTATTTATTTTTTTCTTGAAATTGCTTCTCTCTGTATTTGCCTGTCTTTATATCAGTCAGAATATGCAAAAGTCCAGATATTTCTGTTTAGACAAAATGCTTAGCAGGATATCTGATGACAGATCAAAGTTTTCTAGATACAATCAACCTGTCAATTACACATACAAAACTAGAATTGCATGATAGAAATAAAAAGGCATTCACTAACTTAAGCACCTTTGATGCTTTATAAAGAATATATTTGAAAAAATCAGATAAATGATGTTAGAAAAATTACAAAAAAAATATATCACAGTTAGAAATAAAAGACCAGTCAGGTGGATGTTTATGAGACTTACGATCTGGCCCACCAAGCTGAGCCACTGCATCAACAAAGCGTTCATGAAGCTCATGAGTCCAACGCAATCGTTGCTTTGAGGCATGACTAGGATTGTTGTTGAGACTGCTCCCTCCATTGATGGGATCCATTGTCATATCATCAGAATCTATGCTGATCATTAACTAATGAGTTTTTATGGACCAAACTTGAACTAGGAATGCTCTCCAGCTGACACATATATCATGCATTCATCTATAACCACAAAGCCCAGCAGGTCAGGCAGAATAATGAGAAAGGAAAGAGGAGTAACAGTTCTATTTGAGTATAACTTGCATTTGGAAAAACACACTGAACAAAATAGAATATCCATCTATTCATGGAAAGTGCATCCTTCTTATTAACCAAAGTTGTGAATGAACAAGACTCTGATTTTCTTGGCAAAAACACATGCGATTATTTTACATATCCAGCACACTAAATTTTCTACAAGGGACCAAAACCTAAGGCTTAAAGATATTTTTCTGTCACTAAATCTCTAAACCCTGAAATTGGGTAAAACTGCACTGCCTGAGGCAACTTTGAATCGACGGGGAATTTAGAAAAAAAAATGGCCCTCTGGATAGCCTAGAAAAAACACAACTTTAACCACTTATCATATGTAACAACATGCAGCGTTAAAAAATAATTATCAATATTCCACCCCTCTTTAAGTTGAATAACTCAAAGAAAGAGTTGATCTTTGGTCCTGCAAAAGAGGTTGTTGAAAATGAAGTTGAACAGAAAAGGGAAGTGATTAGGACTTGATCCTCAATACTATCTCTGGCTGGTGCAATGAATTCAAGGTTATTTCCACCAGAATTTCCTAAGCTTCACCAAAACTGGAGCTTAATTATAAGGTTAGAGGAGAAGCAACCAAAAGACAAGAAAGAGAGTAGTAAGGAGAAGTTTTTGTGGTAGCATAAGAGATGTATGAGTTTTGGCTGGATAGTAGAAAGGAGCTTAATTGGTTGGTCTGTCTGTCTTAAGCTGATGCAATCGGTGGTCATTCGTATCGCATCATCATCATCATCATCATCATAATAATAATAATAATAATAAAAATAATACAGCAAATCAGTTACCGATTAGCAAGTTGCAACCCTCAACCAATTTTACAAGTAGTAACCTATCTATCATCTGTTCTATTCAATTGCTAACAACTGGAAGCCAGAAACTCAAGACAAAGCTCAACAGGAGGATTAAGGAATATAAGAAGCAGAAACGAGTTACAAATTTGTTGTAATAACGATTTTTGCTTCTCTTCTTACATAGAAAGAAAGTGTATAAAATTAGAAACCGAGAGAGAGAGATGCAAGGGAAGGCAAATTTATCAACAAATTAAATTCAATTAAATTAAATCAGAAAAGAAAAGAAAATTAGGAGTGAAAAGGAAAAGAATAGGAAAGCACCCTCCCAGGACTCCCCAGATCTGTCGTCGGACTCTTATTAATCCCTCGCTGATCTTGACGGAATTTTGGAGCTGCTGCTTCTCCTTCTGCTTTCCCTAATCCTAATATTAATGATTGATTAGTTGATAGAATATATTATATATATTATTCATCAACCTCTACTTCTCGCTTTGTTTAATTAACACTGCTATATAGATAGATAATCTGGGAGAAATTAATTTGTTTTTCTAAGAAAAAAAAATGAATGAGAAAGAGAGAGCGCGAGGGGGGAGAAACTTGTTTGACCCAGATGACGGTGCAGCGCTACCACCACCCACCCGGTCACGCCATTATTTTCATCTCTTTTTCTTTCCTTTTTTCGTAAAAGAGCTTGGGAAGTTGACTGTAATTTTGAAAAATTTAGAATTTTTTAGGTACATTGATGTTAAATATAAATATAAATAATTTTTACTCCAACCTCAAATTTTTCTTCTACTATTTCTTTTACTGAGATAAAATAAATAAACGGTAGTTGCTGCTATTTCTTAAAGTTAATTAATTTAAAAATAACTCAATTTTTTCTTCTACTATTTCTTTTACTGAGATAAAATAAATAAACGGTAGTTGCTGCTATTTCTTAAAGTTAATTAATTTAAAAATAAATTAAAATTTTATTTTTTTATTTTTAAAATTTTATTTTAAACATTATTACATCTATCTAAAAAATTAAAGAAAAAAACTTCACAATTAGAGAGTATTACTAATACTTATTTTATAAAAGTATTTATTGTTTACAAATATATTAAAACATGTTTTGTTATATACTAGATAATTGCCCGCGCGTTGCCACGGGTAGTTTTTTTGTATATAATTTAACATAATTAAATCTACAATGATAAATTTATATGATATAAGTATATAAAAATTATAGATAAAAAGATAAAATATTTAAAATTTTGAGTTGAGTTTGTCACGTAAGCATAGATTACATCTTTTAGAATATAGGTATTGCGTCATAAACGATCATAAAAGAGCTCGTACTAACATTAGAAAAAAGAGTAAAATATTTGACTAAGAAAAAAAAATAGCTGAAATTATTATTGTGCAGATAATAAAATTATTAAAATCAATTAAGAGAGAGAAAAAAAAGAAGAAAAAGGAAGCAATATTATTATTTTTTTATCAAATTATCGGGAGAGGAAAAAAACAAAGAGTAAGAATGAAAAATAATTAAATCATGATTATTATTATTATTGTGTATATTATTATTATTATTATTATTATTATTATTATTATTATTATTATTATTATTATTATTATTATTATTATTATTATTGTGTTAGAAACACTTTTATTATTATTATTATTATTACTACTACTACTACCATTATTATTATTATTATTATTATTATTATTACTATTATTATTATCAAGGGCTTAAATTAACAACTTAAAAGTGAAAGGGTTGCAATGCAAATTACATTTATTCTCAATTGAAATCAGAGGACAAAATTGAAAAAATCAGAACTTGTGTACCGAATTAATTGAGTTATATATAGTCAATCCGGAAATTGAAAGTCGGGGGACCTAAGTGACACTTTGACATTTAATTCATTAAAATTGGACAAAAAACCAAATTAAAAGTCGAGGGACTGAACTGCAAAGTGTCAAAACAAAGAGGGACTCTCCTGCACATTGACGTGCAGGACAGAGAGAGATGCGGCCGTCGCCTTTAACCGGCCTCCATCGCTTCGACGGACATGTTGTGGTTACACGCACCTCCGCGGGAGGCAGAGCACGCGGCGGCGCATCATTCTGTCCTTCGGAATACAATTTTCGGCCACCGGAGTAGGAAGCACGCGCCGCCTGAAGAGGGCGTGAGGTGCGAAACCGCGTGGCGCGTGAGCCTCACGCCCTCTCAGACACCGAATATTTAATTCGGAAAATAGGGTCAATTACCTCTCTGCCCCTGCACCCAATTAAGTATTTTTGTCTTATTAGGGGCTAAAACCGTATTTAGCCATTTCAGAAAATAATAAAAAAATCAGAAGTTGCGGCGGACCGGACCGGCCCGATCCGGCCGCGCGCAATGACGGCGGTGCCCCTCAGCCGGAAGCGTGATTTTGTCCTATTATCAGGGACAACAACGTCAATACACTGTGCATAACAGAATATTTTAAAAAATATTGGAAAAGCCCAAAATAGCCCCGCCTCCAGCCCCTCTTCAGCCGCGCGCCCGAGGGACAAAAACGGGCGTGCACTGTGCGAATCCACAGTGAACTGTGAGAGGTACTACAGTGCAGAGGCCACACCCTTTATTGTTTGTGTAATTTTAAATATTAGCATTAAATTATCAAAAGAATATTATCTTAATATATTTAAGATAATAAATTTGACTTCTTAAATTATCTCAATGTTTCGTCTCCACACACACGATGACTCTAATTTTACTTGCAGAGAAGAAGAAGAAGTGGTCCCTCCTCCTCCTCCTCCTCCTGCTGTAGTCACATCAATATTAACCTCAACCAATCAAGATTTTCTTCCGCCTCTCAATTTCATTTTGACACTCCATCAAACAATGATCAAGAATAAGATGATGCTATGAGTTATAATTACACAAATAATAATAATAATAATAATAATAATTATTATTATTATTATTATTATTATTATTATATTATAATGCATGGATACATGAACATGACAAAGATGGATGAACTGAGATTGAAGGAAACGCGAGAGGAGCACAGAATCCAGCGTCTCGACCTAAACCGTAAATTTGTCAAACTAGACATTTGTGTATTATTTGAAATATATATATATAATCTTAGTTAAAATGAAAACTAGACTTCTCAATCTTTTCAAAAATATATCACACATTCGTTAATTCGTCCATGTTAGATAGAATAATATGTTTCAAATAAGAATTGAAATCTATCATAAATTTATAAAAAGTTGGAGATTCGACTACATGGAGGGATTTTAACATGAAAATTTTGCTTTTATTATCATGTTTTATTTTGTAACACCTTCAAATTATAATATCATGAAATCTCCTAACATCTCTTTACCAATGTCAAGTATTGGGTAATAAGTCTAAAATTATGGGATCTTTTTTTTTTGAAAATTTTGGCAGAGTTTCCTTTATTTTTTTTATTAGTATCAAGTTATCGACAACACTTCTATTATATATCATTACGATTTTCATCTTGATCCAATAATCCTGGATCACATTCCATTCATCAAACAATATCTCAATATTTATACTTATCAATATATGCAAGTCTCATAATATCAATTAGTAAATCAACATAAATGTACTACCAAAACAACTCAAAAGATAAACAAATTCATCATTAAACGTAATAAATGCTAACTAACTACATATAAGTCTTTAAACTACATAAATACAACATTAAGATTAAGAGTCATATTATATTTATAATAAATCTTATCTTATCATTTTGAAAATGATTTGGTTATACTAACAACTATACATACATATAATACATCCATTACATATTACACATTCTACTTAATTTTTTACAACACACAAGGATTTACATTCAAAGTTAAGACATGAATACTACATTCCAAAATAGTAATTCATAAACAGGAGTATTCCTACATCTAACGATCTGCATCACCTCGCGGTGTACCTGTTTCAACAATAACAATATTAAGTAACCTACTCACTATATTATTTTAATATTAATTAATTACTCTTAGCCTTTGAAATTTAATACTTCTACTTCAATCTAACTTAATCCCTTAATTTACATAATCTTTTCAAAATTTACAAATCCAACTAACTCATCTTAATTACCAAATAAATCTAACACTTCCATATAATTACTTAGAAATATGGTTTTTCTCCTCAATCACCAATAGATCTAGTACTTCTATTAGAATTACCCATCATCCGGCTAACCTCTTTTGTTAGCCAATCAATTCGGTAATTCCATTTGAATTGTCCAGCATTCGGCTAACGTCTTTTATTAGCCAAACAATCTGTACTTCCATACGAATTACCCAACATCCGGCTAACCTCTTTTATTAGCCAAACAATCCTGTAATTCCATTTGAATTATCCAACATCCGTCTAACCTCTTTTATTAGCCAATTAATCCGGTAATTCCATACGAATTTCCCTATATCCGGTTAATCTCTTTGTTAACCAACAAAACCGGTAATTGCACATAATTTATTGGTAATTCACATAATCATAACTCAATTTATTCATTTGCTCCATTCGTTAAATATCAATTAAATGAGCAACATAGATTATTAGGGAAACTAAAAATTATAAAATAAGGTGACGAATTACCTACCTTCTACTCGGGATGACCCTGCTCCTCCTGTCTGATAACCATCTCCAGACACAACTCCTGAATCAATCAAGTGTCATTATATCATTAGTCCATCAATATTTTTCTTACGAGTCGAAACACAAAGCACGTAATATTTTTATTTGTAATTTGTTCTAATAAAAAATCATTCTCAAATATAATATCATTATTTTACATGCAACCTCATATTTAACTCAAGTTACTTCTTTGCTTACTCTATGTTCATAACCCCTCCATCAAATAACTCTTCTATTCTTTATACCTTCACATCATATTATTCATTTTATCTAAATACTATATTCAAACACAATCTAGACATCTTATCTTCATATTTTTTTTAACTAGTTTATTTCTCTTTTAATTTGATTTTACTTATTATTATTATTGTTATTATTATTTTCTAAATTTAAATGCTATCTCTTCATTTAGTCTTTCTTACATTTTCAATTATCATGATTAAACATGGTTTGTTTCTAAACATTAACATCAAAACTCATTCTCCCACTTTTTCCCTTCATTTGGCCAAATGTAGTGTTTCTTTTTCCTCCCCCAATTTTTTTTATTTACTTGTTATTTCAACTTATTTTCATTCTATTCCACTCCAATTTCATTATTTTTCCTTCCCCTCTTAATTCCCCCAAATTCACATAAGAACCCTAAGCTCAAAAATCTAGGATTTAAGAAAAATTAAGGTAAAATTCCATGAAATTACTTCCCAACTTAATCAAATAAGTCTAAGAACACATCTAATCAAACATGAAAATCCAAACTTCTCATGCTTACCTATTGTTTTTCTTCCAATTTCTCTTCTCATCCAAAGTTAGCTGAATTTCCCTTCTTAAATCCTCTTTCCTTCTTTTGCTTTAGTGTTTTATATGCTGAACTTGCAAGCTTATAAAGGTATTTTCTCAATTTCCTTATTGTTTTTCCTTACTTTTTTCTCTTTCTCTCATGTTATGCTATTTTTCTCTTTTCACCTTTTTGTTTCTGCCCATTCGGCAGTTAATAAAAGAGAATGAGAGCTTATATGTTTTCTTTTCAATGGCAAATTACTATTATACCCTTAATGATATTTAATTACTATTTTTAATTTGAATTTGTTTAGGCACTTAGATATTGTTTAAGAGTTAATTTCATTATTCAAATTATGTTAGTTAATTACTAGTTTAAGCTCATTAACTTGCAACTCAAAAGTCAGTTCACTGCATCATTAGTATTAATAAGTCCATTGGTAATTGTTGTGTTAGGAACAACCAAATTGTCATCATATTCTTGTGTACTTCCTATCATTTAGTGATACCCCCTATATTGGAAAGTTTTGTTTTGATATGTTTTATTTTTCAATATCATTAATTTCTTGATCCATATTATCTCTCTCTCTCTCTTATTTTGTTTAAATCACCCATTAATTGTAATATTGTTAACTTTGTTTATTAGTTTTTAATGTAATTTAATTTCTTGGCTAAAATCATCAATATAAAATGAGCTAAAAAGTTTTACTTACAATTTTATAATTTAACAGTTTGATTTTACAATCTAAGTTTACATTGTATTTTTTGTGTTTTATTGAAAAAAACATTTTTGATAAACTTGATAGTTGCACTTTATATGCTATTACCTCCAGTCTCCCAAAAGATGTGAATACTAGTTTTAAACTACATATTCATTCTATCTATCAATTTCATTTTACAAAAAAACTTAAAGAGTTTAATTATTATTTCAGTCAACTCTACTAAGAACTACTAGAATTAATAGTTTTATCGACATAAATATTCATTAATATTTAAACTTTGTTTGTCTTTATTTATGTTAGTAACATTATCACGAACTTCTGTTATTTTGTTTATTTTATAAACTTAAATCTCATCCTATTTACACTTTCTCGACTAAAGCAATTTGGAACTTCAAAGTTTCCATAAACAAATTGATTTGGATGATATTTTAATGGTCAAAACATTATGAGTTGTTTGTAAATTCTCGGTCATAGTGTTAGAGAGTTTGTAAACTGATTTATATTATATTCAATAAATGATCGTACCTCTAACAACACATCCAAATCGTACAAATGAATTATTCTTAATAAACAAAAAAAATACAAAGGGAACTAAAATTTACCTAGTTGCCTTGTGATTCTCCCACGCCCTTCTCACAACATCATCATCAGCACCCTTTCAATCAAACTTCCCATTGAAGTAAAAATTTAGAAAAGAAAATTGCATTAACCTCAATAAAATAAACAAATTAACAAAATAAAAAATTAAGTGTGTACTAACCTTAAACCTTGTAAACCAAGCATTGACTCGCGATCACCATTCAATATTTTTAGAGACCTGGCTCCATTGAAAAAAATAGAATCTTCATCGATGATTCAAGTGTCATTGTTATTGTTCTCACAATTTTAATATTTGTAAACCTGAAATTTCATTTGTTAAATAAAATTCTCTTAATAAATTATTAAACAAATTTAATTGTGAAAACAAAAACAACTATATTAAAAGGTCCTCTTTCCATTGGATTCAATACTTTTAGATAATTGGATCCTGTTATGAACGGACACCCACTCAACTTTTAGGCATCACACTTGTTAAACCCATGTCAAGAGTCAATGCATGGGCCTCCGGTGACTCTTCATGATCAACACCTAATAACTCGTGTTTCTTAGAATTAGTAGCAACAATCGTGTAGTGATGACACAATTGATTTTCCCCTTGACATTTATATAAATTAATGGATAAAAGAATCAAATGGTTCCAAAATTTAAAATCATAGCTATATATCTGCTCTGCTGCTGTTTCTTCGATTTGTTTAATTAGATGGACTCTTTTTTTTCTTTAAGATTTTACCTTTGTGTGAGCAACAATTATCTTCCAATTGGGCAAGTTTCTAAAATTAGTACGTGATCACTGCTAATGCTTGTTGGATCATTGCACAGACTTGCGGCTCATGTCTTCATATGACTTCGATAGTTGTAATTGCATAGACAAAATACATTAGTTGATAATAGGCATGACTTAGTTGATGATATATACTTGCGATTGCAATGGCGATTAATTAATTTGTGATTTCTGAATTCCTAGCACTCTTCTTATTCATCTGATCCATCACTCTTAAACGTGATTAAGCATAATCTGACCATCCTCTTTTGCTGCCTACTTGTTCCTTCTACTGGCTGCGTTCCTCTTTGGTTTCAAGTTCCCAGCCTTCTTGAGGGGCGACACATATTCATTTATGACTGAGATGCTCAAGTAGTGCAAAATTGCAATGAAAATAGAAACGAATCGAAGCTCCGAGTATGATTTTTTCCCCTTACAAATTTAACTACTTTTCTCTTAAATTTTCTAAAGCACTATCTAAGCACGACTTGTTGGCTACATGGTCAAACTATCAGGTGGCTCACAGAAAATCACTGAAATCCCCCGTCGATATAAACTACAGGCATTGCTTGACTCAAATCCTATAGCCATGCAAATGTTTAGCCCACCTTCTAGCCATGTAAGGGTCATGGTAATCCCAACTTTCAACACTGCTACTCCTGCCACCAAATATACTGCTACTGCTGGAGTGATCCCTCCCTGCTACACCTTCTCCGCCATCCTCATTTGCTTCCCTTTTGTCCCCTAGAGTTACCACAGCTTCCCCTGTGCTGTTGCATTCACCAACTCCACCATCAATGTAGCTATATCCTACACAAACATAACTGGAATCGCCCAATTCCAACACAATTCTTCTTTCTTCACCGCCCCGTAGCTCTCCAAGCCTTGCAATCCTGGCTTCATCCCCTATTCTCAACTGGACATCTCTAATCACACCTCCTAGCATTCTTGCCAAGAACTCTTCAAACTCATGCATGACAAATCCATTTGAAGTGCCAAAGCCAAATCCCACATGAAACCGATGGATGGGAATAGGAACTTGCATATTGATAGTATGATATGATCTTGTTGGACTATCAGAGAGATGCAAGATAGTGGACTGTGGATTCTTGTGTGCTCGATCCTCTAGTATTTTTATCCCTTTTTTGAGACCTTCGACTGGGTCTGCTTGCCCCATAAAATAAAGCCGGTCAATGACTTGTAAGGCTGCTCGCTTGCCGTAGATTGTCATGCGTCTTAAGGGGAACACACGGGCTGCAGCTGAAGAGTAAGTCACAATAGCCAAACGATCAATGGGTCGGAGAGAAAAAACCACCAATGCCATCGATTGCTTGAGAAGCCTCAGATGTGGCCCATTGGGACTTGCAACCAGAACCAAATCTGTTGGTCGTTGACTTGCCAGCTTTACTGAGAGATAGGCAGCAGTAGCTCTCCTGTTCGATGAGGAGGTGCATGCATAAGAAGTTGGTGGGTGTGAAAACAATGAGGAACCTGCTGTTAAATTGTGGTGGTGCTGATAATGTTGTGCGCGAGGATGGTGAAAGATTGTCAATGGGATTGGCACTAGAGAGAAGTCTAGACGGGGATAATTGGGAGCCTGATCAGGTTCTACAGGGTCATCATCATCATAACGGGCAGAGCGCAGGAAAGAATGTCTATGGACCCGGAAGTTGGCAATGGAATCATCAAGGATTTGGAGAACAGGGTCAGTTTGGTTGCTGGAGAGGGAACAAGGCATATTTAGGTTGCGGGGAAGCTGCGTCCAACGAGCACGGCAGATGGGGCAGGTGACACTACCATGGCGGACATTGGATGAGATGCAGGCGAAGTGGAATGCATGACAGCACTGGGCTGTGAATATGGCCTGCCCTGGGCTGTTGCTTGTGCTATAACTCAGGGGATCAAGACATATTGCGCACAAGTTCTGCCAAACCACACGAACCACACAAGAGGTTATTTATAATACAAACCCATGAACATGCCTGGTAGGAATTTGAAGCAAGAGACACTATAAAATTGGCATTTGATCATGATCTCGAAGATAAAATACATATAAGAACATTCGAAACATATTCCTATGAATAAAAGAAGAGCAAATTATCTAGGGAATTATTCAGTACAATTGTATCAATACTGTCTTCTAATAGAACTATAAAGTGATGATTTTGACTGAAGAGTTATGATTGGCCAAATGTTATGATTGTGGGTTTTCATTTTGAGAAGGATGATTAATTGTGGTCATTAGAAATGAACGGTATCAGGGGAAGAGTGTGATGGGAAAATTGATATGATTGATATGATGGGAGTTATTTGGATCACCAGCAGGTATAAATAGTACGTACAAGGGGAGGGTGCACTAATTGAACGAAGAGAAAATTGGCTAGAAATTCACATTGGCAGGAGGACCATGCTATTATAGTGTTAAATAAACAAACACTTAAAATACAGTTTCGATCACAGGCTAACAAACAGATCCCAACAGCGGGGGACACAGCTAGCTAGGGCTCATGAAAAGTGCAAATAGTTTGGAATCACTTGCCTTTGTAGGAGAAGAATGATGTAGGTAGTTTGAATTGAATGAGCAAATGAATAAAGAAGAAAGTTTCCTCGAGAATCATACTGCAATTTCACTATTGAGGAGAAGACAAAAAACCTGTGTTGCCTACCTTAGAAGCCACGTTGTTGTTGTTATTTTTATTGCTAATGATGGTGTTGGATTCTTCTTCATCGTCATCGTCCTCTACCCCTTCCCCTGTTGGAAACATTGCTGGACTAGAATCCGAGATCTGTGAATTTCACTCGCAAATATTATCAACCTTGTTAATTAATTACCACCCCCTCCCATTAATTAATTTTATCAAATGCAAATTACACAGATGGCTTTCTGAGGAAAGATAAAAAAGGACTGCTATCACCATAAATCGATCTAGATGTTGATTTCATAAAATTGAATCCCAAAAAAGCAAGAGAGAAACGATTTTGGAGTTCCGTGGAGAGAGAGAGGCTGCATTGATGATGTACGGATTCATTATAAGGAGAGAAAGTGAGGAAACGGGCAGCAGGAGAAGAGAGTGACTTACAGTGGCATGAAGGGAAACAGAAGGAGCAGGTGGCTTTCTGGAAGAGAAGGAGGCGCATGCAGCCACCACCATTTTCTTAGCTGCCCTTTTCAGCTTGGAGGACGCTGCTCCGACCCCCATATCTCTTCTTGCTTCTAATCCACTATGCTATGCCAGAGTGCACGCACTGGTAAAGATCAGAAGAACTTGATGATATGATTAGTGAAAGAATTAATGAATGAACGAAGCTTGGTCCTAGAGTCCTGGTGGGATACAAAAGCTGAAAAAGGGCATACAAAACAAACACTGCCAGTTTCTTCAGGACCTTGTGTTGATTTCTTTCACACGCGCTCTCTCTCTCCCCCTCTTAACTCTTAACTCTTAACTAGGCAGAGGCCAACCCCACCATTTTTATACAGCCCTCCCACTTTGCATTAAAGTAATGCCACCCCCTTTTTTGAGAGAGAGAGCCAAAAAAAAAAAAAAACTCCCCCTCTCCACCTCCCCCAACGTTCTCGACCTTGACCACTCCTCTTTAAGGGCAAAGAAGGGGGGGGGACATTCTTTACCTTTTCGTATTATTTCGGATTGTTTTTAAAAAGTAAAAAACAAAACTCCGAGAAAACTGGCATTGAGGAGCGTTGATGAAGCACCAGTGCCACGTACTCCTTATAAGGGTAATTGGTAGGACTACAACTGATCCATCTTCTCCCCTGAAACAGAGAGGACTACTACAACTGATCCATCTTATCTTGTCCCCCTGAAACAGAGAGGACATGCTTCTGCTTGTCAGATACTAAGTTGCAATCCTTGTGAAAAGGATGACACGTGTTCTTACATTCAAAATTACACCCGTGACTCTATATATTGTATTGTATGATATAATAACTTGCCAATGCTGGATTAATAAAATAGATGCAAGTATAGAATAACATACCAATAACAAACTACACCCATCATTTCGGTACTACATTGGATTGAAGTCATGTGATCGACATTGACATCCTAACTAATACATATTATATCAATTAATTAAAGTATTTTTATGATTATTATTATTAAAAATAAGCTTCTATTCTATTAGCACAATCCTAAATATTAATTTATGACGCAGAGCATGACTCAACCCTCCAGTTCTAAGAAAATAAATATGTTGTTCAGGTTCCGCATGTCTTGTGGTCTAGTGCTTTCTTAAATTCAATAGGAGTCGCGTAAAACTAGAGCTGCATTCCAGAAATATATTTTTTAAATTGAATCTTTTTATTTATTTATTTTAAAATTAATTTCTTTGATATTTTTAGTTTGTTTCAATGTACTAACGTCAAAAATAAAATAAATGTTTTCAGGTGGAAAACATTTTGGAAATCAATCATCACAGCAAATCTTAATTGATACAATTGACCCACAATCCACTATTCTCTAAGACTATCTTGGCAATCTTTCTTCAGCCTTTTAATATACTTCAGCTTAAGAAAATAATTTATAGAGTTTTCCCGAACCTCATCATGAGTCAACTTAATAAAAAGGACAAGAGCATCATGTGAAGGGGGGAAAAACATCCTCACACTTCAAATTCTTGGAATTACAGATATCGAGCAACATATATATATATATATATATATATATGTATATATATGTATGTATGTATATGTATATGTATGTATGTATGTGTATGTGTATGTATATGTATATCTGATCAAGATACGTACGTGAACTTGTGATTCAATTTGCTTCAAATCCATCGATCAATTTGAATAAAAGCATCGGTGTTGACTTGACGCTAACACTCTCTTTGAGGGATGGAGCAATCAAACATAATAAATGGAATGAATATATTGGTGCCTGAATTTATGAGTGGTAGAACATGCAAATTAAAAACAAAGCGACCCTACCAGCCCCTGCAACCCTACATGGAGTCATGGACATTGCACCGCCACCCACTCCTCCAACCTGACTACTTGCAAAACCCAAAGGTCCCCAGTCGGCCAGTACTCCTCCTCTTCCTCCATCTTGTGTCGTATGTATGCTTTGCCGAAGGTCCCCGGTCGTCCTGTTCTTCTACTCGTCTCGTTTTTTCTTTCTTTTAGCAATTTGTGAAAAACCCTCCAGTCCAATTATTGATGTAACAATAGATCACCTCTCACGAAGAAAAACTAAAGGGGAACGTGAAAAGGACCGTTGGGATTTTTTGAATTTCAAGTTTCCTCTGAAATATCCATCTACGATGATGAAGAGGGACCGAGCCACCATGGAGCTTTTTTGGCTTCTTTTTCTCTCCTCGGTCGGCTCCAAGTTCAAAGGCCACTGCTGGTAGGTTGGCTTGGCGCCAAAGATACTTTTTCCTTCTACCAGTTGCATTCCACTTGGCACTCAAAAACACGCATGGCATGGGTCTTGCCCCTCGTCCTGCCACCAGCGACACTGGGTACCCTAAACACATATGCATGCACAGAATTAATTATAGTCACTATCATTACATCACCTACCAAACACAAGAAAGAATGCCAGGTTCTAAGCCTGCCTAATCTCGGGGCCCAAAATCCTTGGCCTTTTTGTTTGTATGACAAATGATATTATAGCATCTCATAAGTTCGATCAGCTTTATTTGAAAATACAACAACCAACCAGCCAACCAGTAAGATCGATTTGCCACTTCAAAATTCAAAGCTGGACGAGTATATATGTCCTAGCTAGCTTGAGCTGGTCCAGCAACTCTCCCGCTTCTCGTGGCAAATCACATTATCATAGGTTAAGAAAGGTTCGGATGCTGATAGGATACAGAAGCATTAAGAAAATCATTACAGGTTCATTGTACTGACCAAACAATCGAAGCTATCATCGATCTTTTATATATATATATATATCCACCACCTAAGAAACATCCCTTGATTAAAACCCGTGCAAAGATAATGTCCTTTGATCACGAGGACAAATTTATATGATGCGTGTCAAGGAACTCCTGGTGTCGATCAGATTCTTTTCCAAGGATAAAATCTTCTGCTGATAATAATTGGGTGGTTCGACAAGACTCAAATCATCACTACTCTCCAATGACAAGCATCCAAACGATAATAACTCCATCGATCTGTTAATGGCTACTTAATTATGCTGCTGTAAATGAAGAGAAAATGAGTAGTGATTATCTGCTCCCAGTTGTTCCCAAGTCATGTCATGAACAGATTAGGTGAAAAATTCGCCAGGTTGGGAAAGGACATGTGACTGAAGTTAACTACGTACTGAGAAGTAGCTAGCTAGCTAGCTAGGGGGAGAATCTCTCTTTAATGACTATATACTACGCAACCGGAGAAGGCTTTCAACGATCCGATCATGAAAAGAAGTAAAAGAGTAAAGGTTCATTGTGTCCTCACCCCTTTACGAACCTGCAAGGCACAAAAATGTTTGATTTGTGCTCATGCATTTGACCTAGTCAAATCCAGTTCAAGAGAAAATGGGTGGTCGAATTTAGATTTTGAAACTGGAAACATTGCCTTTTGTTATTTCCTATTTGTTTTTCTTTTCCATCAAAGATCCTCTCTTGCAATCATGTATTGAATTCTTGCACTTTGGCATCTTCTATTAATTTGGGACCTACCTCCGTCCTCTTGTTCCTCAGAAATTGTAATGCGATTTCATAAAGATCGACTTTTTATATATTATCGTTAGAGAAAACCCATATTCATCGAGCCATGCTCAGCTGCAACCATCTACGTAGACTAAGACAGCCCAATTCATGAGCTCACATAACTCCATAACCAAGAGGATCCATGCTTAGTTCCAATCAAGCTCCTTACACTCACATCAATCAATCCTCAAAATCATTATTTTTACCTAAAATGTTCTAAATCAATCATTAATTTAACTTGTTCTTCTAATTCTTTTACTCTTTCCTTTATCTTTCTCTATTTTCTCTTCTTACTCTCCTTTCTTTCTCTCCTCCCGATTCTCTCTCTCAAAAATTTCAGATTTTGTTTCTATTTATATTTATGAAGATTTATATAATTATTACAATACCTTTAATTCATTAATATTTACTTTCTAATCCACTAATGGCATTGTTGCCTTTTCCCATTTCTCTTTTTAAAACATCACATTATGCTTGGTGCAACACCATTATTTCAGAATTTGTATCTTATTTGCCTAAAATAAATAGGAAAATTGAGAAAAATAATTAATTTGAAAATATTGATGATTCAACCATTAAAAGCTTGATATGATGTTATGTTAGATGATAACTTACAAATATATGTGAATAATTGTGCATTGAATAAGGTGATGATAAATAATAAATATCATGTCTTACTAATTCAGGAGTCGCTTTATAGATTGAGTGAGGGCTTCTATTTTCACTAAGTTGGACTTGAGGTTTAAGTATTAGCAGTTTAGAGTTAATAAGGGGAAGAGCATAAGACAACTTGTATGATGCGATATGATTTAATACATTGTGATTTATATTTGATGTATTAATGATCATGTGGAGCACTTTGTTAAGGTGTTATATAAACTAAAAAAACATGAGTTTTTTTTGTGAAGAAAGAAGATGATTATAACATTTACCTAGTGCTGAAATTACCAAAATTTAAGGGAAAAAATTAGGTATACATTAATGCTTTAGATAAGTCACTAAAAATTGTTCTAGTGTAGGAGGGTCAAAATCAAAAGATAAATGAGGCAAAACAAAGATATTCCATGCACGAGAAGAATATGACAACAATAATACACTATCTTGGTATATGAAAGGTGTATCTATTAGGGGCAAATATTGTGGCTAAGACAAACAATGTCGCTAATATGTTCTCTATAACTTAGAGTTGATTGTCGCAATGTCAAGTTAGATGACAATAATTCTTGGCTAAGTATGATTCTATATGAGAACGAAAGTTGAGTCAACACAATCAAGTTATGGATGCATTAAGCAAGAGTGAGGTGCTTGTTTTTTTTATTGTAATGGTTTGTGTTAGATCAAATATATTAGGTAGGTTAAGTTAGGCTACCGCAAAAGATGTAGCTTATGCCAAGTTAGTTGGTCTTGTAAGATGGTACTAGTTGGATAATGATCGTTTTATGGAACAATTGATCAAACATATGATCCAAGTTGGAGTTTGAGGAGACACGTGTTGTCTAAAACACATTACCCATAGTGGGCAAGTGATCTAAGATGAGAGTGTATGTTGTCTCTCTTGGCACAAACTTACTATTGACTGAAGATGGAACATGACATAGAATTTTATATTAAGAATTACTTGGTTTGTTAGCTGTACAAGGAGTCATGCATAAGGAAGTTTGGTTATTGCTTCTATTTTATACTAGAAAGGCCTTGGGTTTCAATTTCTATTTATTTTGTTATGGGGTTTCCAAAGGTAGATGAGATGGACACTATTATAGTTATTGCTGATAAGTTTTTTAAATATGTTGTTGTTAGGTTGCACCATCAGTATACACATCTAAAGTGGCTGCTAGTACTTTAGGGTCCCTTTCAATTTGGTGATTAATCTTAACATGCAATTTACAGGTCAATTTTGGATAATGTTGTTCAGGTTAATGGGAACAGGGTTGAAGTTCTTGATAACCAATAATCATCCACAAACTGATGGATAAATGAAGATGATCAAAACAATGTTGTAAAAGTATTTTTGACACTATATGACATCAAAATTAGCATAACGGGTAAGTGATAAGGTATGATGGTTCATCTAAGATAATGGAGAAAATGTGTTGTGGCTTACAGGTTGGAGCTCCCAAAAAGATTAAAGCTTTATCTCAAATTCTATGCGAGTTATTTAAAGCCTTTTTCATGAAGATCATAATGATTTTAAATGTGGTAAATCATAAAGAGCTCCACCAACAATTCAAAAGCAATTCGAGTAGACAATTTTTAAGATTATGGATAGTAAGAGATTTGATCAACAAACATAATTTCTTATGATATGGGAAGATGGCCAAGAGGTTCATGGGACAAAGATATTAATTTGTGGAAATTTGAGGATTTAGTGCAAGACTAGCTCAAATTTATTCTGAAGAGGGTATCAACTCCTTTTGGTGGTGGGTGGTGGTGGTGGGGGGGGGGGGGAGGGGGGGAGTTTGTCACATGAATAGGTATAAGGGCGTACCAACGAGACATGCATGTGTTAGATTCTGGCCACGCAAATAATTGGTGTTTGCTGTAATCACTTATGTTATTGTGCTATGTACTTGTTCTCTTTGGCCGCCAAATTTTGGTAAGAGTTCAGAAGGAAAACCTTTAGGTGGCAAAACAGTTAAACTATTATAGGTAAACACAAGTGGATTGGGTGAAAAGCTGAATCCAGTAACGAAATTAGACTCTTTGGGATCATAATTATGCTGGAAATTTTGTCCCTGTGATATGAAGAATGGGAGCCAACACAGAGAGCGAGAGCAAACCAAACACCAAATTCAGCCTCATCTTCTTCTTCTTTCAGCTTCAGGATGCTATGGTCTGGTCTGGTGCAGGTGCTGTTATGGTTGAGGCAGGCAGGAATTATATGAGTGAATGAGAGAGGTGATGTGATGATATAATCACGAGATGATGAGTAGAGCTGAGTTTGTACCCGGAGAAAAAAGAAAGAAGATGCATTCTTCAGAAACCAACAGTAGCAACATCACAAAAAGGAAGAAGAGGGGCAGGGGAAATGATAACACCACTAATTTTCTGTCTGTAAGAAGACAAATAAGTTTTTCTTTTCTAGGAAAGAAAGAACTTCCTTTTGTAATAATACTAAAAATGGTAATGCTAGTACAACGTTGTCTGGTGTTGTGTACTTTTGCCTCCGGACGAATACAGTAAAAATGATTGAAAGGACAACAGAGGGCATTACAGCGAAAGAACATAGATTTTCTGGATTGTTTTCAAGTTTACAAGATAAGGGCGGTGGCGGTGGCGGCCTAAGTAAGGCACCTCCTTAGTTGATGATAATTAACCCGTGTTGCTAATGCCACTTACCCACTTGCTTCCTTAATCAATTTGCACGCATTTGCCTTTACCGGTTCAGGCGAACCTTGAAAGCTTCAAGAAGTCAGTTAATCAACCTCTATCTTCTTCTTTTTTTGGTGAAAAATAAAAAGAATATAAATACATCATTAAATAAATAAAAACCCAATGCACAACAAAAACAAATTGAAAAGGACTTTTTAAAATCCAAAAATCATGACCTTGTAATAATTAGAATAGGATCAATAGAGCACACATTGTGTATTGTCTTTCTCATAAGGATAAAAGTCAACCGCACGACCCTAGTCGTCCAAGCTCATACCCAAACAAAAATTAAAAATGAGTCATTTGTCATGCGATCCGCTATTCTCAAAGAAAAAAAAGTCTTTATTTTATATTTTCGTTTTTATTCTCTTTTTTTTTTATTTCGATACTTTTTTTTTATCTTTCTAGGTTAGATTTTATTTTTATTTGTATTTGTATTTATATATTGATACTCTTAGTTTTGACTTTTAATATTTATTGTTATTTATCTCTATATTAAATGCATCTTGTATTTAAAACATGGGTAAAATTAGCTTTGGTGACTTGAAATGAGAATGAAATCTCTCTTTTGCACTTATAGTGAATGTTATGTTGTTAGTGATCTATTATCTTTGTTTTTTTTTGTTAGTGATCTATTATCTTTGTTTTTTTTTCATTTGGTTTGTTTGTGTATGACTTGATATATTTTTAGTTTAAAGTGATTTTTATTTAAAAATAAATGAATATATATTTTTTATTTTTTAAGATTTACTATTGATATTATTATATTAAAAAGAAATAGAACACTTAGATCAAATTAATTTGAGATTAAAAAAAATCTTAGTTCATTTTGTAAATATATTTTAATGCATTAATATTAAAAAAGTTATGAAATATATAATTAGTCTAACATAGTTTTAAGAAAAATACTTTAAAAATAATCGTTATCATTATTTTCAACACCTTATCCATAATAAAATTAATATCTAAAAAACCAAACAATCGAAAGTTTCTTAGGCAAATAGAAAAGAAAATAACACATTAACTTAGATTGTGCTCTATAGTATGGTAATGTCTTCGCTCACTGTGAGACGAAATGCGCCCCACCATGTGGAAAAGGACATGGCGGCACATCTGGGAAGATGTTGTATGAACATTTATCACCACCGCACGACGTCGCATGCTTTGCCTGAAAGGAGTGCATGGAAGAAAAATGTTAGTGTGTAACACATTAGCAATATTCTGGTAATGTCTTTGGTCATTGTTTATTATTTGCTGGTAGAGGATAGAAACACACTTTAACTGTACAAATAAATCTGGAAAAGACTCAAATACCCTAAACAATCAAAGAATACAAATCGGTCCAAAGGAAAAGACTAAAATACCCCAAGTCCAAGAGTAATTTATATCTGTTGTTGCAGTGAAAAACCCAGAAGGTTTACCTTGTTATTATACATCTGTCGTCTGCATATGCATGCCTTGTAATCGTGCAGGTCACTCTCTTTTCCCATCCATAAATATTAACTATACAATAAACCGTGTTGCTCTTTTACTGTTTGAATCCACAGTACTAATGCCTATTTATATATATTTCCATGAGTTATGAGTGATATGTTGGTGTAGCCGAGTTGGTCAAAGGAGAGAAAACTTATACTAGAGGGCGTAGGTTCGAATCCCACTCTCCGCAAGTTTTTTAAATTACCATTAATAACTCATATTAATAACATTTTTCTGGAATTAACACCAAAATGTGGAGTAGCTAAAGTGGTTAAAAACACGCCCGCCTTTCAAGAAGGGCGCGGTTCGAATCTTATAATTATCTTGCATTTGTTTTTATTACGTTTTTTTTTTCTTTTTTTTTCATGATTTTTTTATGGTTATATTTTTTTCATATTTTTTACCCACTTTTATATACATATATATAGGTTATCTTGGCTACATTTTTTTTCGATTTTTTTTCTTGATTATGTTTTTTTTCATGAAATATTTTTAATATTGCTTGGAAATGTGATTGATTTTTTAAAAAAAATTATTTTTTGTTTAGAAATATTTTTTTTCCTTATTATGTTTTTTTCCACGAAACATTTTTTATTTTGCTTGGAAATGTGATTGACTTTTTTAAAAAAAATAATTTGTTTAGAAATATATTAAAATAATAATTGATTTTTTTAATTATTTTTAACAGTAACACATGAAAATAATCTAAAAATAGTGTTTATTTTCTGTCCTTATTTATTCATTTATGCTTTTATAATTTGTTTTTATTCATTTTTTGTAAAGGTTTTATTTTTATCAGGTTTTGTTCTGAAATTTTAAAATTATTTTTTTTAAAAAAATTATTTTTTTTATTTTTTTATTTTTTGAAGTAATTTAATAATTTTAATTATTTAAGCAGTAATGTTGATAATAATTTTAATTTTTATTGTAATGAAAATAACAATAACGTAGGGATGAATTTCCAATTTATGTTTTTCATCATACTAAAAACTAACTACTTTCTCACAATTTATATTTTTATTTTAAAATGTGATTTAAATTGAATTATAAAATGAACTAATCTTAATACTATGAATTCAATAATTCAAATATCCGAATCTTCTTGATTTTTTTAATGAATATGATAATTTTATGTTGGTTATTTTGTTAAAACCTACTAAACAGATAAATTTATATCAATTTAAAATTTATATATTGTATAGAAAACTTGCACTTCAGGGTAATGGTGGACATATTTATTATTTTGACTAAATTTATATTATAATAAAAAACACACATGGTTAATATTTTTTGTGTTAAAAAAAATATGCGTTAAAAAAAATATGATGCCGTCCGCGACGAAACATGGAGGCATGAGCTAGTAAATAAATAAATCTTGTGCGGTGATGGGTAGAGGGAACACACCACCTCCCACACACAAATAAGTAATTCATATATCTTCTCCTATGATCAGACATATACAATCTAGCGATTGATTGTAGAACCATGGGAGCAACAGCAACTAGCAAGCTCGGGTACGGGTAGAACCATCATCATCTAACCTATGGGGACCCCTCCCTATCAACTATCGTCTTCTTTTTTTCTTGTTGCAAAATGTGACTCCATCTCTCCATAATCAAGCACCTCTTCTTTCTTTCCTATACTTCAACTATCCGTGAAGTAATTAATGAACATGAAACTAGTTATGCTGTCTTCCCTGAAATTAATGATGATTGATGACTCAGGTTTTGTAATTTACAACGAGCAACTTATTGAATTATTCACGCAGAAACATGGCATGTGGCGAGACCATTTTTATTTCAGATCAAGTGCACCCCAGCAAAGGAGATCTTATTCTTTATTCCCAAACGAATAGGAGAGTACCAAAAAATGAAAGAAGAAAAAAAAAGAGACGAGAACAAGGTCAACTTCAGCTGCCACGGCGCAGATCGCAACATAGCTAATGCTGGGGCAGTTCGAATGCAAATAAAAGAAAAATAGTGCTACCCGACAATACAGGACCAAAACAAAAAAGAATCTCTTCTCCCATCACTAACGAGGCTATGGACAGTATTGAAAGTGAACAATATTAAAATTTTGGTAGGCTAGTACCTCGTCGTTGTCTTCTAGTTGTGTTGGTCTTATGGTTGTCTTCTGCGCTTGAAATGCTAGAGACGAAGAAAAAACCATCAAGATTTCGTATTTGGTTGTGAGCATGCAAATGCAAACTTGGCAGCGGTTAGCTAGGCTAGGCCTGGGCACCTTTGTTTTGTAGTAGGGAGCTCCAGGTGCTATCACCATTACCCTCCTTTCCAAATGATCAAACTTCCTTCTCCTCAAATTTGCCCACTGGAACATCTATGCATGATTCGATGCACCTGGCTTCAAGAGAAATTTCCCACAAGCATTATCCAGAAAATTCAGCGGCGGGTGGTGTGCTGTAATGGAGAGATAATGCTGATGCTTTCTTCTTTTAGCCGGGGGAAATCAAATACCCCCAATGCGAAACAGCTGTCTCCTGATTTTTCATAGCTGCTGTTTGTCCCCACTCAAATTATATGCTTAGCTGATAGTTTAGAGTTGGGGAAACCTTGAAGAAACAGGGAAAGAAGAATAATGTCCCGCGGTGAAGGAAAGGAAGAAGAGACAATAAAGTGAAAGTGTGAATGGGTGGCTAACAATTGGTGACTTTGTAATTGCATGTTTTTTAGATGAGAATTGAATCGGAAGAATAAGGGTTTAAGAGAAAATCACGGGCAATTTAGGTATCCAAGCAGTTCAAGTAATTTCTCCAGACGCTGCCAGTGGAGAACAAATGCCAAGGATTCCTCTTCCTTGTTGGGAGATGAAGAACGTAAATGTCTAGCCAATTCCCATCCAGTTCAAATGACTGACAACCACATTAATTATCACTCTACCGTCATAATTCACAAGGTTATTTCTTGACAACAAGAACTACCAGTAGTCACCACATGAACAGCTGCCATCACAAAAATGATGAAACCGATTGGTATCTCTGACTATGATTTCCCTTTCGACCAGCTTGGACACAAACTTGAATGCTGAATGGCAATCACCACAAATTCTGATATTCTTCTTGATGCGGATTGTGGATCCAGGAGGTGTGTTGAGAAGTGCAAAAGCTAGAGCAAGCTTCTCGCTATGGTACTGCAACTTTGCTTCCCTCTCCTGCTGGTCTATACACAAAAGCACATGGCTACTGTCTGGGACATAACCAATTTCCTTGATCTTATCACTAATCTGCTCCCAAATATCATGGATCTCTCTTCTCTGTGTGTGGGCATCATCATCTGCCACAAACATGTGGACTTCATTTTCCATCTCCACCCAACTACAAGCAGGCTCCTTTTTCACTCCACTTTCTTTCATCATCTTTCTCACTCTAGCAGCATCATTCCATCTACCAGCTAATGCATATATATTATAGAGCAATACATGGGTCCCTGGATAGTGAGAATCCAGTTCAAAAATACGCTCAGCTGCATAACCACCTAACTCCATATTCTTATGCATCCTACATGCACCCAGCAACGCTCCCCAGACAGCAGCAGTAGGTTTAATTGGAAGTTCACTTATGAATTGTTTGGCTCGATCAAGATGTCCAGCTCGACCAAGAAGATCAACCATTGTGACATAATGTAAAATTTGTGGTTCTACGTTATATTTCTTCATCATGTCAAAACAATGCTGTCCTTCATCCAAAAGGCCCGCATGACTACAAGCAGTTAGAACACACAAGAATGTTATATCATTAGGAGCAATTTTAATCCTCAGCATTTCTTCAAACCTTTGTAAAGCTACCTTCCCTTGTCCATGTTGAGCATATCCAGTAAGCATTGAATTCCAAGAAACAACATCCCGTTTCACCAACCTATCAAAAACCTTCTCTGCATCCTCAATGCTGCCTGATTTTGCATACATGTCAAGCAAAGTGTTTCCAACAAAAGCAACTAGCTTTTCACCCCATTTTATCATAAGGGCATGAATCCATTTCCCTTGTTCTAATGACCCCATGCTAGCACAAGCACAAAGAACAATAGAATAGGTAAAGTGAGTAGGTTCAACATTCTCCCTCAGCATGTTCGAGAACAAACAGAAAGCCTTGTCTCCTTGACCCTTCCTAGCATAACCAGCAATCAAAGAATTCCAAGAAACCTCATTTTTGCTCACCATAACATCAAATATCAACTGGGCCTCCTCCAAATGATCGCACCTAGCATACATGTCCAAAATAGCACAACTCACATACACATTCGAATCATAACCGCACTTCAAACAAAGCCCATGAAGCTGCCTACCCTGCAAAACATCAGTAGACCCAACCCCAGAAGCCGCCTTCAACAAACTAGCCAAAGTGAACTGATTGGGTTTCAATCCTATCCTCAGCATTTCAGGGAGCAAAAGAAGCGCAGCCTGCGGCCCATCATGCTGAGAATACCCAGTAATCAAAGCAGTCCAAGTGACAACATCCCTGATAGACATTTCATCAAACAGTTTACGTGCATTAACCAAATCACCACATTTCGCATACATGTTGAGAAGGGTGTTTTGCATAACGAGATCGTCACTGAATCTGGAGTTGAGAAGAAGGGCATGGATAATCTTCCCTTCATTGAGTTTGTTCAAATTGGCGCATCTCTTAAGCAACGTGTGACAGATTTCTCTTGCACCTGCACTGTTTTTACACAACTGCCGTATAAGGTCCATCAATCATGGATTATTGTTACCACACAGGAAATGACACAGAATTCCGAAAGCCCTATGCTGTCGTATGAGAGTATCGAATCTTGAACTGCTCCTTGGCTGATCCGTTAGGGGTTCGTATCATGATCACCTATCTTCACATGCCCGGAACTCATCGACCAAGAAGCCCACATGGGTTTCATCTCATGGATTATATATCTCCGAAGACCCCGCTCTGTCCAGACCAGACCATACTAAACGCCTCTAATGGGTCGTATTTCTAAAGCTCGGGTCCGTCCAATCAACTCAGCAAACCGCATGCCACTTGAGTCTTGACCCGACATGTAGCATTTCCTGACATATAATAAAAGAAGTCTCCCCTCGACCAATCACCAATGCATGTAGAATTTCAGCAACAAATTCTCCATCCCCCCCCTCTCGCTCCTTAAATTATCACATTTAGATAAAAATAATGGTTTAAAAAATTAGCGAAATGACATGGTTAGCAGAGAGGGGAGAGGGCATTAAAAACACTCAAATTCTAATGATAGCACCTTGAGAAATATCTCAACTACATAAACAAAAGTTAACCCATGATACTCTTCCACCAAACCATGTGCTGAAAGCCCTCCAAACTGCCAAACCCAAAACTTAGGCGCCCACTGCTTCACTCTCCTTGTAACTAATAAGCTCGTCCGTTTCCAACTCCAAGTGCCTCCCATATTCTACGCCTTTCGAGCTCAAGCTTCTCCTTTTTGGCCCGAGCTACCTGTAACGTTTCCTGCCTTTCAAGCTGTACACAATCATGTTAGGAAGCGCCGTCTTACCTCCTAAACCCTCCCTCTCCCATTTCTCTCTTAGTCCAGGGGTTAAATCTCCGATTCGGGCTTTCACAGCATCTGCAGCCACTGCCAGTCCAGGTTCGGTGAAGGCGAGGCCATCAAAAAATACACTTTACGAAATCCTCTGTGTCGATCAGGCTGCATCCCAAGCTGAGATCAAGGCTGCATACCGAAATCTCGCGAAACTTTATCATCCAGACATCACCTCTTCAGATCCTGATGCTCAGGATTTCATAGATATCCACAATGCTTATGCCACTTTATCTGATCCTGCAGCCAGGGCTAGCTATGACTTGTCAATTCGTGCTTCAGCTCCATGTTATCGATTTAAATATTCTACTTCAAACACTTTTCAGGGACATCGACCACCTAGGAGGTGGGAAACTGATCAATGTTGGTAGGCAACCTAGCCTAACTATTTGCTCGTGATGTAATGTCTACCATCAACAACGGAATCCAAGTCCCCTTGCGCACGTCTATTTCTTCTTCAAACCCAACTGTTTTTTTCTCTTAATTCTCAGATACAAAAAGGTTCAAATCAGGATTGAAAGTTTTTTCTTTGAAACAGTGGCCGTAGATCAGAGGGTTGTATGCATGGAACAAGTGTAAAGCACTGAACTTTTGATAAACTAATTATTGTGCGTTAAAAAAAAACTCAAATATATTATTTTTCAGAAGTACAAAAATTTTATATGTTGCGTTTAAGAAGCGTGGTGTATCGTGGAATATAAAGCATTCTCTAGATTGAAAAACACAAATAGACACAATTTTCTTCCCCCCTCCATCTCTCGAAACAAACATTTACACCCTTCCTCTCTCTAAAACCTCATCAATCAGTCTCATTTTGCCCTTAAACATCCAAGAACATTTTACTCTTCAAAATCCGCCGCCGCCACCCCAACTTTTTTTCTAATCCTACAAACGAGGGAACATGCTATATTTATATGAATTCATGTTTTAGCCAGTTGAAATGAAATCATCATTTAGGATTTTGGTTCAATTTAGAATTTGTTAAATTAATGATAAATTAGTTATGTTAGAATTCTTGTCAAATCTCTACTGAAAGGCTATAAATAGTAAAAAATGGATTGAAGTTTCAGCACCTGTCAGAACTTTATGAACTTGTCTTTCTCTTCTTGAGTATCTATCCATCACTTCTTTATGAAGGTGAGGGTTGTCAAGTATCTATCCATTACTTCTTTATGAAGGTGAGGGTTGTCGCGGTGTTATATATGAGAACTTGAGGGGGAGAGTTTTCATTTCGGACACAAGGCAATGCAAGTGCTTGCAGGATTAATTCATCTGGCAATTCCTCGAATTTGTCTTCTTTCAATCCTGCAGAAGATGATCATCTTCTCAGCGTGAACACGTTCTGATTGCTGCTCATAGTCATCTCTTGGAAGAGGGATTTTTCTGTACATGTACTTAGCTCTCTTGTATAAAAGTAGAGTTCTTCTCATTTATGATTTTCCTAATGAGTTTCGTTTTTATGTAAACTTTTTCTTAACAAATCAGTGTATGATCCTATTTTCAATTTTCACATTTTGACATATAAACGTAGGATATCATAGCTTCAAAAACTGAATGAAAAGCGATGCAGATCACATTGAATTAAAGGAACAGGACAAGAATAACACCTACAAGGGAAATAAGAAAATAGATTTAGTTTATGGGATGAAAACAAAGATATAAATTCAGAAGAAAACAAAGATATAAAATAATATCAATTTGTCTATATAGGAGATGCCCCCTACACCTCCACAAGATCGTAACCAAATGCAACCCCCAACACGACAATAAAGAGATCACGCATTGCTCATAACGTAATTTCCAACATCAATACTAGAATCAAGATCTTTTGTACAGTTCTTTCTGTGGCAACCTATACCTTCATTTTTTTCATTTTCGAAGGTAATAGAAAAGCTCAAATCATAGGTGTATGAATGTGTCAAAATTAGGACGATCATCGTAAATTGAACCTACAGTTGGACAAAAATTACTGAAAAACAGCTCCATCAGTGTTATATTGAATCCACCCTTTGAAACTAGCCAACAATGGATAAAGAGGATTGTGAAGGGAAGAATCACACAATCAAAAAAAAAATAAAAAAATTCAAACAATTCCTATGCCCTGGAACTTACCTAGAACCCTATACAACCCAAAAATACAAGTGCTATGTTGCACAAAATGGTAGGAACAAAGGAGAAACAATCATTTACAGCTCCTTAGCACAGAATTTATGACGACCAGAAGAAGGCGAATGCCTGAGGCTTCTGAAGCTGATGTACTAGGTAGACTCCTTTGATTGATAACTATCTGGTATACCTGTTCAAAGATTGGTCTTACATGCACTGCAATCAGTGGATCCACCGGGTTTATAGCAGCAGCCACATCTATCATCCATCCCAACTTTCTAGAGGTTTCGTTGCTAATATCACATGCCAATTGCTGTAGAAGGGCCAGAAGAACCCCTTGGCTTAGAGGTGGTAGCGGTGACATGGACAATATCCCTTGTAGATCAACCTAGTGAAACCAGCAAACATAAATCATGAGTTTGATCACTGTGAAAATTATTGAGAAACAGAAACAATTTAAGCAACCAGATTAATTCCATCATTTTTAAGTTTTTCGAGTGGGCACCCGCCTGGCCCCACTGTAAACATGCAACAAAAAGATAAAGAAAACATAAGAAAACAAAAATCACACCATGAAAATTCAAATTTGATTGTCGTTAAATTAACTTGTATCACCTAAAAAGGTCAAACATCACAAATATACACCACTTTAACAATGCCTGACACTTTTTACCAATCTAAATTCTGAAGTTGAAAAAAATCCAATGATTTAGTGGCTTGGTTAAAATTGGTAGATTACAAGGAGAGCTGTGGCCACAGAGGATGCAAGAAATGGCATCATAAGGTTGCATCTCACAAAACAAAATACTTGCATTTGACTCCAATCAAGTACATTATAGCTGAGTCAGGTTATGTTTAGCTCACGTGCTCAATTTGTAAGGATTTCAGCACATTAGAGATGCATATAATTAAGTCTTTGTATGTGGCTTAAAGCATGGATGAATTTTACCAGTCCTACGTTAGCTACAAACACTTCAGAAGCCAGACATATTGGAATAAAAATCCTGCCTCGACTTCACTTTGGTACAACTGGGGACTGCATCTTTCTAAAGTCAATGGCAGCATTACCTGAGAACATAACCAGGAAACTTTTGTGACATCATTTCTGTGCAGAGCTACAGTGAATGCTTCCTCATACTTCTGCTCAGATATTAACCTTGATAGTTCTTTTGTTGGATCCAAAGGTGCCTGGGGCTGTAGAAATAAAAACATCTAGAAGTCAGATGCAAATAAAGCTTTGTAACTTCCACGTTCAAATTTATCATTTTAAACAGAAGACCATTGTGTGCTCTTTAACTGGGAAGCTACTAAATACACACAAGTAAAAAAGCTTGGCAATAAAACAAAAGGCATACCATCTCATGCATAGCAGGCAATGGTCCATTGCCCAGCTTTGCTGATGGATTTCCTACTTCGGAGTTTGCACCTGCAGTCGCCATAGCTAAGAGCTGCCGTTGACCATCTGCCAGCTCTCCACTTAAGGTCTGCGTGAGTGATGATGCTGAATTTATAGCATCCTGCAATAATGTGTTCGTAATACAAAATTTTAAAAAGAAAATAATAAAAGATAGGACATGACATGCTCCTCAGTCTGATAACACCATTAGGTCCGTGCAAAGGAAACCATTCCCTCCTACAGAATTGCCCACTTCGATAATATTGCTAGCTTACCATTGAAGGTACAATGGAAGCTTGTCAACTTGACACCATGAACATGCAAATAAATTATTGGTGAAAAATCTGAATTTGCAACTCCCAAGTGCATGGAGAAGAAAGGAAAAGGAAAGGAAAAGAAAAGAAAAGAAAAGAAAATTTAAGAGCTAGTGCAACAACTAAATATCAGGATTTGTTCAGCTTTATTGTTGGCTGTAATAGGTAACCAGACATCTGTTGTTGGTCAAAATTAGTACCTCCCTGTCATCATAAACTATTGTGTGGTTACCCATAGCTGGACGACTTGCTTCTGAAAGATGCTACACTACTGCTTGTTTCATTCTATATGAGTTTCCAAAGGAAAAGAAAAAGGATTAAGACTGAGACCTCTCCAACGGTGCAACTTACTTTTCCATTTAAATTAGGATAGTATAGTATGAGGATCTTTGAATATATGATGGTTTAGAAGTCATTTAGAATTAAAAAAACGGGCATTTGTTAGAATAGGAGGAATAATTCCACAGTATACACACTAACAAAAGGTGTATTTTGAGATCAAATACAGTTTAAGTATCCTGTAGTTAAAAAAACTCAAGGGTTGAGTCTTTTAGAAATCAATCATAATACTTTTAATGCCTATTTCAGTAAAACATTGAGGAATAATTTCACAATAAGGGTGTTCTTAGATATCTAACACACCAGAAAGAACCTTTCAGTCCAAAAACTTTAACTGAAAAACCTTTTCACACGCTATAGATAAACAGCAGGCTGAATCCATTAGTTAAAGAAGAAATATGATAAGTATGATGCATATTTGATGAAATATAACCACCCTACCCCCTAAAAAGAGAGTGGAATTATGCTATTAAATAAGGAACTACGAGCACGTATATATAAGATACCTACTATACATATCAAACATCAAATATACACATACCCTCAGAGCGATGGCCAAAGGAGAATGTATGGAATTGAACTGTTGCTGAGTGTCATTTATATGCTTACTCAGCCCTTTCTGCAATGTGGCATCAACTTGATCAAACATATCTTTGCAGGACAACTCAAACGCAGGAATAATCGAGGCTTCTAGAGCAGACCTTAATGCATCCTGCAAATACCAACAGTACAATTTTTTTCGTTTTCAAAAAGTTCTCCATCTTTTAGCTTCAGGAAATAAGGTTTAAAGAGAAGTTTCTCAATGCATATGAAAAAGGTATATCACTATTCATTCTTCCAAAGAAAAGACAAACATGATTTCTATAACAATTGCACATTCTGTCCAAAAGAAACTAACAAAAAATCACTGGGGCAAAGACAGTCCTAAAAGTCCTATGTAAAGAGAGATGAACAAAGCTCAACTAAATTGTCAATTGAATTAAAGGTTTATGCAAGGATATATTATTCAAAGAATGAATATCAAATAACCTGAAGAGCTTGCTTGCCAGAAGTTTGAAACTGTGATTGGATTTGCCTGGCCACTGTAACTTCAAGCTTTGAACTAACTGTCTTCTCTAACTGATTAACTGCCTTCTCTCCCACCCCTTTCTGCTAAGCCCACTTATAGAAAACTTGATCAGTAAAGAGCACATGAAACATACAAACAATTAAGCAGCTTTTGAAAGTTAGTGAGAATTCGATATTTATGCTAAACTATTAAGCATTTAATGAAGTAAACCATCATCCAGACCAAAGACAATTGGACATATGAGCATGACTCCCAGTTTCCATGATTATGCTTGTGATATAAAAATAAATAATGAATTGCTTCAATCTAATAGCTTACCAAAACAATAATAGAAATGTTGACAAATAAGGAGCTTAGACATTTAACCTGGAATGACTCTGTAATGGATGATGTAATGCTTTTCTCCAAAATGGGAGTGATTGCACGAGCAAAAGCAGGTCCAATTGCAGATATTTCCTTCTTTAGAGTTTTTTCCATAGCTGTTGGCAAATCCTTGTTTATACAATTTGTAATCAAATTCGTTAACTGCTGTATTCGGTCCCTTTCTAATTTCTCATGCTTTGTGTTTTCTTCTTGAAAACGAGCCCATATAGCATCTGTGTTAGCCCTAACAACTTTCTCAATGCTCCGGCCCAACGATGCCTCTAGTCTTTTACCTTCTTTAGAAACTGGGACAGAAATCATTGAATTCAGCTGCTTCTGCATTTCTTTCTGCATGTTCATTAACTGTGACACATGAACAAAATCAAAAGTCTTGAACCATTTATGAATTCATCCATCTTAAAGAAGAAATGCATGAATAGATTATTGGATAGAGGAAATCAGTGGAGGAGAAGAAAGGTATCTAGGCATGTCCAGACAAAATTTGGGCTATTAGGTTTCAAGAAATGGGATCAGATTTGGAGATGAGCCAGAAAAATAGTAGACGCACAATGTCAAGCAAGGAGGTGACAATAAACTGATTAAAAAAAGGGAAAAAAAGAGGATGATAATCAGAGTACAATAGTTGATTTTAATATATAATAAAATTAAAAAAGGGTGATATTCTTAAGTTAGATCTAAGCAGCGAACTGATGGGAAATATGACACAAAGTCCATCCATTGTAACCATATAACTGCAAATCACATATAAAGAACAGTCAATCAAAACTCTAATCACCTGATTGAGCGTGTCCTGCAAGGCCAATATCTGAGGTAAAGCAGCAGCATTAGATTGAGCAACAGGACTGCAACCTGGTTCATTGGATGAATCAGTAGAATTGAATGGACTCGGGGAAAGGGAAGATGGAACAGATACTTGTGAACTTTTCCCTTTCGGTTTTTTTCCACTAGTTGTAGGGGCTAGGGACTGTGGAACTGCCACAGAAGTTTCTGGTTCACCACTTTTTGCGGGCATATCTTTAGTCATATCTTGCTTTTCATCTTCATCACTAGGAGGTCTATCAATTAGCACAGTAATACTACCTCCATCAGCTTCCACACAACAATCTCTTGCCATCTGAATGCCAAGATCTGAGGCCTGAGTGTAGAAGCATTTCTCTTTCTCTGCAGCAGCAGTGTGAGATTCTCTTGGCAAGTCAAAGTCATTATTTTGATCGGTTCCTGTCTCTTCAACAACTTTGAGCTCCATTTCAACACTTTCAATATCATTGTTCACAAGCACATCCTGAATCTTTGACCCTCTGACATTCAGACCCTGAGTGGTTTGAGAATTTTCAGAAGAAGCAGCCCTGGATAATATCTCCGATGGAGTTATAAGATGAGTTGGGTGTTTAAACATTATTGGATTTTCAGAAACCATTGCAATATCAGTTTTTTTGACATTCTTCTCACCCTTACTCAAATTATCACCAGAGGAGATATCGCTCACAGTTTCAATTCTACAGCCCACCAAATAATCAGGAACAGACTGGTCACCAGCATGATCACTGATCTGCAAACTAGTATCTGTGCTATTTGACAGACTCTGGAGACCTGACAACTTTCGAGTCAACCTTGGACTCATCGGTAGAAGGGGTGCTACTGTGCTGGTATATTCATCATTATTTTGTGATGCAGTAGCCTTGGTTTGCCCATCAAAACCTATATCTAGTGAGCTATTAACATCAGAAGAGCCCAAGCTTTCTGGATGGTTTGCTGCAGGAGCACTTTCAGGACTGCTTGAAGTCATTGGTGTCATGGAAGTGATGTTACCTGCAGACATATCAGTTGGCTTAATTCCAAGAGAAGATTCCATAATAGTGGAACCATCAGAATTAGAATCATTGAAAGCAAGAGAAACAATAGATTCTGTTTTCTCCAACTCCATGTTCTCTAGAGGTGGTGGAAGGCATTGAGACAAGTTCAATGCATATTGTTGAATAGCCTGTGTTTGGACACAGTAAACCTGAACAATATGTTCGCCATTTGGTAAACTATCACTAGTTCCAGTAAGACTCAAAATAGGCATTGTAACTGTAAATTCAGCTATGTAATCCATGCGGGTTGCAGCAGGATAAGGCCCATATTCCAGGTGTACAGCATATATGGCATTCTTCTTGGCATTTGCCAGCAGAAATAAGCCTGCACGGGGCAGCGCTACCACTTGATCAAAGAATGCATCCTCAGCAGTAGATTCAACTGAACTCTTCAAGGTCAAAGTCTGACTGCACTGCCATGATTCAGCATTACCAGGCAACAACCAGCCCTCCTCACTTGCAGAGGCCCATATCTTCACTTCTTGATTCAGCGGACCCTGTAAATAGGTGAAATGTAAGCAAGCACAAACAACCAAAAAGGTCACTCTTAGAGAACATGAAATAAATTTAAAACTAAATTGCTATGATCAAATAACAATATCACTCCTATCAAAGGCAAATAAAAAATGACCCAGTTACATATAATGAAATTTTCTCTAGTCAACTAAAAAGGTCTAGCATCATTAAGCACCACCATCATGTAGAACAAAAAGAGTAGGAGACTACCCCAGTGATTAGAACAGTGTGATCAGGGCGGTCAGGGGCGGTCAGGAATGCCACAGAATTTACTGGATTACCATCATGTGGTCTGAATACTGCAAGTGGTACTGCCTTACGGTCTTCCCAAATCTTGACCTGTGCAGCAGACAAGTGTTTGGTGAGTAAAAACACTGAAAGAATAATACATTGCTTATCTTGAATATATTGACAAGTCTGATGATGATATGACCATGACGAAAAACTAAAAGACTACAAGGTAGGAGGGGAAGGAGGCAACAAACCACGCCATCTGTTGAAGCTGAGGCTAAACGAGTGGTCATCCATTGACACATTGACAACTCAGTGACTTCACCATCATGCTTACCAACAAGCTGGACACCTTCAATCAGCTTATCCTCAGGACAAGTAAGAGGTTGCTCTGCGGAAAATACAGCGCCTTTTGCAACCTTATTGGTATTGATATTCAGGATGAGATTTCCAATTGCAAGGATCAAAATTTCCTGCAACATTTTCATTTACAGTAAATATAAAGTAAAAGAAAACTTAAACTGGTATAGGAGTGAAAGATGTGTTGGGATGGGAAATTTATCTTGATAACATGAACATCAAAATCAATAATTACTTGTTTGTGTGGATGCCAGCACACTCGTGGGTGGACCAGTTCTCCATCTGTCATTATGTGAAGGGCAAGAAGTATCCTTTCAAAAATTTGAGGTTTTTCTTCCTCATTTGGGCCCTCATTGATCTTCCGTATGAAAACACGTCCGTCAACACATGCACTGCATGAATGAAAGTAAGCATCTTTAGCTCAGAAATAGGGGAAAATATCAATACTGAAATTTACCTGGCCAGAAGGTGAACATCCTCAGCGAAGAAAGCCATGTCTGTTACTTTCTGCACAGAAAATCATGCAATGATTTAGATAGTTTTATACTAGTTTTTTTTTGAAAAAAAAATAATCAAAATTGATATCAAAGGTACAATAAAGATGTTGCATAACTAGAAGAAAGCTACAACACTGGAGCCTATTTGTTTTTTTCATTTCAAAAGAAATTTTTGAAAAAAAATGATATTGTTTATTCTTTGATTTGCTTTTTTTTTAAATGGTGTTTTTATATCGTTTTGATATGTTGATATCAAAAATAAATTTTAAAAAGTAGAAAAAATATTATTTGGATACATTTCCAAGCAAAAAACAATTTGAAAAGCAATCAATACCAAAATACCAAACATTGGGCAGTGGAGGTTGCTGCTAAACAAGAAAGGACAATAGCCAACTAAAGTAATGAAATTAATGAGGTTTACTCTGCAAGTCTGTCCAAAATCAGCGCATGATTATTTTATCAAGAACCTTCAGTACCAAAGAGAATCAGGATTTTATCATAAGCATTTGGAATTTTTGCCTCTCTTTTCAAAGTACAGCAAGCAATTAATTGATGGAACTGAAACCGAAACAGAATCCGGAAGCAATAAAGGAGAATAAGGAAACTCTCATGTTAATATCCTTAATGTGATTTGTTAATTTGACATCAACGGAATTGGAAAATCTAATTATTTTGGAATAAGGGTTTTCCTCCAGAACTTGGTCACTTGAATATTACCTGCACTTGATTTGGAGAGTAGAGGTATTGAAAACCACTATCCAATTATTGCAACTTGTCAAGATAAGTTGAGAACAAACATTCTAGCAGTATGTTAGTATGTAATGGCTCATCAAAAGGACTTCAAACATTTTTTTTCTTGAAATCTGATTAAAAAATCATCACACGGTGAGATTCATTATTAATTAGACATTGCCAGCTACTGTATACAATAATGTCATGAGTGTCGATTTTCAATCAAGTTTAGTTATACAAAAAATGAAAATATCGCAAGACCTTCACAAGAAGAGAGAAATAACCTGGTTATGACCGCGAAGCAATGATCTCAAAGCCGTATTAATATTGAGGATACGAATAGCACCAGGCTTGAGTCCATAGCAAATGTAATTCCTATTAACAGCAATCTGACGGCCGAGAACAAGGCCAGGATCGGAGACATATTTGGTGATGGGAGTGACTTCAAGTTGAGGCTGCACCTCACCTTGCAATCTTACATCAATATCATACACGACATTGTTTCCATTCAAATACCGGCCCTTAGGGAGCTTGGTACTGAGCATCCTCACTGGCGGACTGCAGCATTGCTGCGTCGGAGAGGCTAAACTAACAGGGGGGGCAGAGGGGACTGGCGGAGCAATGGTGGCGATGGACATCGCAGGGGAAGCATAAGAAGGGAAAGGTCCACCAATATTAGCGGAGACAGGTGGCTGTTGTTGGTTTTGATTGGTCAAGATGTCCATCAAAACAGCACCACCTGAATTACTAGGTGAGAGAGGAAGAGGAGAAGGTGCAAAAGAAGAGATGGGCTGTGGTCTATTCTGGTCATGGACATTAGAATTAGCAAGGAACTGGTTGTGAAGAGGGGGGGGAGGGTAAGGGGAGAGATAGTGAGGGAGGTGAAAAGGGTGATAGGGGCCAGTAGGAGGTGGATAAGATGAAGATGGAGTTAGATAAGGTGGAGAAGAGGAAGGGAGAGGGATGGAAGGAGAGTTAGTGAGATTCTCAGTTGTGATAGTGTTACTAGCGGGAGATGGATGAGAAGGACCTTGCTGTTGGATTTGGGGTTGCGTTATACTCATGGGATTTGCAGAAGAGGGTTTAAACAGTTTATTCATATCAAAAACCCCTCCAATTACTCCCCCACCTCCTTGTTCACGTGGATTAACAGGTGAAGCCATTACTAAGCAACAAAAACAAGAATACCGACAACGGATGATCTGATGTGGTAATATACTGGAAGAGAAACAGAGGGGGAGAGGGAGGGGGAGAGAGATTTGAAAAGGCTTACAGAGTAAAGGGATTCATGGATCCGTTCGAGTTTGAATCTTTTTCAGATCAGGGAGAGAAAAGAAAGCACCCCTTTATCTCTCTCTCCCCCCGTCTTGTCGTCCCAAAGTAAGGTAGGAGAAGAAAGAGAAAGATTGAAGAAAAAAACAATTCTTTTTATATAGTAGTTTGCTCAGATGTGCAGATTGATGCCAATGCACAGCAAACAGAGAGCGGAAAGGGTGGAAGGAGAGAGTTTTTTAGTGAATTTCTCCCCCTCTCATTTGTTACAGTAGCAATTAGAGCTCCTATTACCAATTTTGTTGTATAATTATTATTATTATCATTATTTATCATCGTCTTCTTCTTCTTCTTCTTCTTCTTCTGTCAAAAGTAGCAGAGGTAGCAGACATTGCTCCACTTCTCCCTTGGGTCGCTGGTGCACGTAACCCGGGTTTGCATCTCCACTTCTGGAATCACAAGCACTTCCCCAAGTTGACCAGCTCATAAAATAAACTACTTGTTAGTACAACTCTCCTCCAGGCTTTTATTGCTTCCCAAGGTGCATGCTATTGCTTTCCTAGGAAACTTGCATTCAAGAAGTTACCCAAAACGGGCTTTGGATCCTTCATTCATTGTTTGTGGAGGGCTATGGCAACATTATCAAATATTCATGTTTGCCTCAAACTTTCTTCTTTTCTCCGAGAGATTATGCGTTTACTTGTGCATGTAGATGCGAGGAAGCATTGAAAATGAGAGGCTGTTGTCTATTTACCTAACGAAAATTTACTCAGAATGAAATCCATCAACCCCTGCAGATGAAAACAAAGCTGAAGTGGCCACACTAAAAAATCAAAAGATTAACATTAAGGAGAAGACTTCACTGCGTTTTTTTTCCTTCACAATTTTTAAAGTTTATGTTTCAACACATGCAGAATAGATGAAACTATACCAGCCCAGTTTCGAAGGGCAACCCAAGAATTTACAATCAATGGACACGGCATCAAGATGGATTATACATATACGTTATAAATATGTAAACTGGTTGCGCTCAAGTACAGAAAATGGGTATTCAATTTCAATTGCAACAGCCTCCAGCTTGAGCAGAACCGCCATCCCTGCCTCCTGATGGCCCCGGAATTCCTCCATACCCAACTTTTATCCCGTAAGACTGCAGAACATCCAATTAGAATATCAGCCAAACTCTATTCACCTTCATCTAATAATATTGGTGAAATGAAATCAGTTTCTATACATGCATATTGACACTGCTTCAAAACTGATAGAGCAGATTGAAAAGCTAATTTGAGAATGGATTGAGCTCGTGAAAATTCCTATATTAACACTTCAAAAAGATTGGTGAGAAACCTTATCTTATTGAAAACCTTATGGAGTGCTATATAATTGTCAGGATACCACTTGATACCACTCATTTCATTTCATGAGAAGAACATCATAAAGAACAATGTCCAGGCAAGTAAGACCAAAACCAATGTAGCTAAATTTCAAAAGTTTTAAGCTTCATATAGTTAATAAGTGAAAAGCAGCCAATCAAATAAGAGAAAAAAGAGCATTGCCAGGAAGCGAACATCCAAATAGAATATCAGCCAAATCATTTACAACTTTCATCCATTAATAATTGAAGACATGAGTGATAGCATCATGTCATGTCTCCACATGCATATTAACCATGCTTCAAAACCTGTGAGGAATGCAAATCGACAATATAAGATGAAAAGATATTAAAGCCACAAAAACTTGCATTCCAATGATATGAAGATCACAATCAAGAATACTATTTCAATTTGTGAATCCTCAAAAAACATTATTTGAAATGAAGAAATAGGCCTGACCTCATTTGACACATCAAAAACTCCATCCTGAATCTTCTTATATATTGTTGCAGCTGTTTTGATAAAAGCCTACACAAAGAATGTTGGTATTAAAAAAATTAGACAAACAACAAAGAAGACAACTAGTGTCTCAACATACAGGTCATTATGTTTATTATTCACCTCCTCGACATTCTGAGCAGTTTTTGCAGAGGCCTCCATGAAGATCAAGCCATGTTCCTTTGCAAACTGTTCACCTTCTTCAGTGCTGACGGCCCTTCTATGAGCAAGATCACACTTATTGCCAATCAGCATAATGGTCATGTTTGCATTCGCATGCTGTCTTGCATCCTCAAGCCAGCTAGCCAAGTGATTAAAAGTTTCCCTCCTGAAAGAGAGTTAAACAACCAAATATCATTCAGTTGCTAACTTATGCTACAATATTAAGACTTGAGACCAGAAACACACACTTTTCGATTCAAAAACAAATCGCCTATTACTGACTCATGACATCAGATGAGGTAACACGGCTTGCCCAGGGATGGAAATGCATTGACACAAGCAGCAGCAAGAATTTTAAGGAGAAGTGATGGACTGGAGAAGCATTGACAAAAGCAGCAGCAACAAGAATTTTAAGGAGAAGTGGTGAAACAAAGAGCTGTTTGTTTTAGAGCATCTCCAACCCACAAGCTATATGAAGAGACAAAGTTATTTTTAGCAATTGTATGCACTTTTTACTTCTCCAGCCCAATAGCTATATCAATAGCTAAAACGGCCATTTTGTTCTTTGAGATGCTATTTTTACATGTTCTTGTAGAAAAGCCAAATTTTTAAAAAAATATATATATGTATAATATACTTTGAGACTAGGTGGCGGTGAAGATTGGAGGCACAACCTCTCAGAGAGAGAAGCATGCACCATCAAGAAAAGCAAAACAGGTTCAGTATCAGAAACCTCCCAGTATTGGTCTGGACCACAGCACTCTTTTAACTTCCAAAATCTTGATAAGAGGAATAATGAAAATTATTAGGGTTAGACCTTTTGACTTATCCTGCCCCCTTGTTTTTTCAAAAATTCTTCTCTAACCCCCCTCACTTTGATGCGCAGAGAGATCATCCAAGAGGGACTCTGATCAAGTTCAGCAAAGCAAAATAGACCTTGAAGCTGCACAAGTTACTGATGTGAACCAATACAGGTTTGACCAATTCTTAACCATTATGTTGCTTTTGCTTGATTCCTGCTAAGAGTTGGTTTTTATTGTGTTTCAATTACTATGTGAGTGCAGGATAATCTCCTCCAAGTCATTTGAACCTTGAGGAATGGCTTTCACACTTCACCCCCTGCTGATATATATGTTCTTGGGTTTGTCAAATAACCAATTCTTTTTGTCCCATTTGTTTAAGCCAATCAGCTTTGTTGTAATGCCATGCTAATCTATTTGATCCCATTGGTTCCAGTTTTCAAGAAATTGTGCCTTTGAATGCTGGAAATGTTTGAATTATTTGTAAGGGAATGTATTTTTTATTAATTATGTTTAAATTTATTGGTTAAGTTAAATATATTGTTTAGTGTATTTATTTTATTAATTGATAATATTTTATTTTTTGGTTACAATTGATTTTTAAATAATTTGTAAGGGAATGTATTTTTTGGTTACTTTGAATAATTTGCCCTTCCTTGTGGTTATAATTGAAATAAATTCAGTTTGTTTTTTTAAGTTCTAATACTCAACAACAATAAGTAGGATTAATTAACTTGAAATATATCAAACATAAGAAAAAACATACAATTAAAAATAAGAAGCTTAACTCTAATGATCATTTACTCATTACCGTATTGTTTCCATAAATGTTCAATCAAATGTTCGATTAAAAATTAATAGTTATAATGATGGAGGGTTTTTTAAAAGAAATTATTTAATTATATAAATTACTTATATTAATTGCATAATTATATTATATACAAAATAATTGCACAACAATTAAAATGATATACAAAAAATGGCTCTTTACTTGGAGTAAACATAAAAAAAAGAAGCTATATTTACATTATTCAAAAAGTCATCTTATCAATTTAGCTCTATAAATTGGTTTTTACCATTGGAGTTGCTCTTAGATAAAGGAAAAAGGAAAGAGAAAGAGAAAGCAGGGCTTGAAACAAAAAATAGATACAATCATAACATTTGAGACAGGGAAAGAGCAAAAAAAAAAAAACGTGAAAAGATCATCATCGTAAGTTGAAGTTTTGTAGTTGGGCTAGAAGAAAGAAGCATAGAAAAGAAGGGTACCTGGTAATATCATAGACAAGCAAAGCACCAGCAGCACCTCTGTAATAAGACCTGGTGATAGATCTGAACGATTCCTGACCCGCCTAAAACAAATGAAAATCATAAAAACAAAAAAAATTATAGATTCGTTTCGTAAGAGAACATTTTAAAACAAGGGAAAGGAAGGTAAGGGAACGAACGGTGTCCCAAATTTGAAGCTTGATAGGCTTGTTGTCGATAGTGATCATACGAGCTCCAAACTCAACACCAATGGTGAGGTCATGGACAGGCTGGAATCTCTTGTCAGTGAATTGAAGCAATAGGCAAGACTTCCCTACTCCTGTATCGCCGATGATTATGTACTTGAACAGATATGCGTATGACATTTTTGTAATCAAACTATGATCAGATCAGAATTCTTCTCTTTTCTTTTACGATTGAGAAAAGGAAATTGAGAACTGAAATCTGAAGATTTAGGGTTTGTCTTCGAGAGAAAGCAATCGAAAAGTTTAGTATAGGTGGCTGCAATTAGTGAATTTCACCACGTAGATATATAGGCTTCTCTCGTTCTTTCTTGTCCTCCCCGCTGTCCTTCCCTCTTTCATTCACCTGCCTTCTCGCTCTTGTTTTGTTGCTCTTATTATTATTATTATTATTATTTTGTAATAGCCCACGGGCCCATCATGGGCTTCTTTCGCTCAGCTATTTTCTTGCTTCATTTTAATTTCCATCTTTAAAATCATTCAAAATTATTTATCTTTTCATCTCTGAACTTATTTCTTCTTCTTTAATTTCCCATTTATGGAGCAATTAACTCCTTGGCTTGGCTTCTCACATGCACCCGCTAAAATCACCTGCGCGCCCCTCTTCCCTTCAGGTACGTACGTGCTCTACTCTTACCAGGCTGCACAACTGACTCGATAGCTCCACCGCTGCTGTACATGTTCATCGAAACTCAATCTTCTGACCGTACGTCAACCGGCCGAACCATCGAAGATTTAATTAATTGTTACGCTCTTGAAATACGTACGTACCATTGCAATTGAGCTTGATATATAGGTGATACAGTGAAGACATCACAGTGCAGATTTGTTAATCCAGCATCAAACGTTTCTTCAGACAGATATTCTGAAAACGAAACAAGTTTAGCAGCTAGCCCTGATCAATGATCAGTCGCACAGTATTTCCCGATGCTGCAATTAGTCAGATTAATTGATGAAGTCATGACTCAACGCAAGCTACAAATGAAAATCTTGAATGACTATGCAAATTAAGCTCAATTCTGCTGCAACTTTTTCCGGTTTCATAAAAAAGTATATCCTGAATGCATTATATAGCTTTAGTTCATGAGAACTTCAGAATAAAATTAGGGATGGAAATGCTTCTCCGGTGCTTCTTGGAAATATACATCTGGCCGGTAAGGGAAGGGAGACTCGACCTCCTAAATCAGTACGTATATTCTGGTTAAATCCCAACGAGCATGATCATAGATAGAAAGACATGAAATACGTACATTAATTGTTGAGGTAAACAATAGATCGACCTCAATGCTTGCTGCTGCTATAGATTCAATGATAAAATATGACCCAAATAAATAAATAAATAAAGTCTGTGGCCATCTAATTCCTAGCTAGCTACTCCCATGCACCTGTTGCAAAATCAATCCTACAATAAGACAGTCATCTCTAATAATCACCACCAAAAGCAACTACAATAGGACTCCTAACATAATGTCTACCATCCGTCCATGTTAGCGATCCAAATTCATAGTACTCTTCAGTTACACCATCCCACCTAGCTTCAAAAGTAACCTTAAAGCTCTTCTCATCACCCTCCTTCTCAAATGTCAAGATACTGGGCTCAACAGAAACTGAAATCCCATATGGTTCTCGAACATGGGCTGCATAAGTTCCTGGTAGGCCGACATTCTTCACTTTTCTGATCACGCTCATTGAGTTACGTAGCTGGCGAATAGTTATTGAAGGATTGTTGAAATCAACAATACTAGTTGACTCAGGACATTTATAGGGGCCATCAGAGAAGGGTTCTATCATGGTAGAGTTGTATCCACTGGCGCAAAGGAAGTCCAAGTAATCATTGATGCTCAAGTCAAAGACCAGGCCGGGATCCTGAGCGCGGTTTGGTCTTATATGTCCAGCACCATAACTAAATGGTGTTGCCTCCAAACCATCTCTCCCATCAACCATTGGTGTCATGGTGTTGGCTCTCGTTCTTGCTGCAACATAGAATACAAAATTAATTAGAACAAGATTCACCGCCTGGATGTTGGCATTCAAAAAATAGCTAAAACGTCCTCCAGTACGTAATATATATGCACTTTGAAATTGAAATTTACGGAGGTCTCACCGGTTGTCATGATTGCAGATCGAATTGCAGCTGGGCTCCAATCAGGATGGAGAGTTTTAAGAAGCCCGACAACTCCTGCAACGTGTGGACAAGACATGGATGTGCCAGATTCGGTGATGAAAGGAGACTTGCGCTGATCAAAGTCAAAATCAGTAGGGCTGATTGCTTCACTAAAGGCTGCTATAATGTTCACTCCTGGTGCGGTTATATCAGGCTGTACATCATGACGTCGAAATAAAGTGGAATTTTAGTCCTTGTATATTTTACAAGGTCATTGCTTGATGAAATTAAGTACCACGTACAAACATGTGAGCATGGAAGACAACTTGAGATTAACAACAAAACCTTCAATATCTCTGGTGTGACAGTGTTTGGCCCCCTAGAGGAGAATGCAGCCATGAATGGAGCAGGTTTTGTCCCTAGCTTTGCTGTTGGAGATGAAATATATCCTAGAGCATGACTGTTCATTTTCGCAGAGCACATAAGAATCGACAAAAATAGTGTGTGAAGTGAGTAGAGAAAAAAAAAGTGTGATGGCAGGGCATATATACTCAGTGGAATTAATGTAGGCAACTACAGCAAGACCATCTGTGTAGGAAATTTGTGCTGCTGGGAGAACATGAGGATCTGCTATGATTTCACTGCCACCTGCCTTGTCATTGCAAAGAATCATCCCTGCTGCCCCAACTAAAGCAGCTTGATAGCCCTTATCCATTCTAGCTGTTTCTCCTCTAAGGCAAACCACTACTTTACCCTTGGCTTTCTCATGATCCAGTGATTTGGGCTTACACAACAAGCTACATAACATACAAAACAATGTCGTCATCACCTGTTGCACTTGGAACAACTACAAGTAGATGGTACTTGTGAATGTGCATGTAAATTTCATTTCGACCCTATAAAGATCTGAATCGTCTTAATTATCTTACGCGTCTGCCTCGGATGCGTTGGCCGCCTTGGCTTGCTTCCCGGTGATGAGGGGATAGAATTTCTTCTCAGACAAAGGACTTGAAAGACTTGTGCCCTGCTTCCATGTGGAGAATAAAAAACGCTAGCTTGGAGGCTACAAATTAAGAAACAAAAAAATAAGGAACACAAGAGCTGGTAGTTTGTGTGAAGGGATCGATGTGAACCTGGAGCCGCTTTCCGTTACGTAACTCCACAAAAGTTTCAAACTCTCTATCCACGGTACTTGCTCCAACAGTTATAATCCAAGGTGCAGTATTAGTGACCGTTCCATCCATTGGTCCTGAATTTCCCGCAGAGCACACGACAGTGATTCCATTTTTGACGGCATGCCATGCTCCAATAGCAAGGCCATCATTGAAGTAATCGGAAGGTTCGCCACCAAGTGACACTGAAAGCACATCCACCCCATCATGTATGGCCATGTCAAAGGCTTTCATGATATCTGCATCGAAGCATTCACTGCCGTTGACCGGTGGCCAGCACACCTTGTAGGAAGCCACTCTAGCTTTAGGGGAACCCCCTTTAGCAGTTCCATTTCCTAAGCCAAAAACATTTGCTCCTGGAACAAAGTTACCGCCTGCGGTTGACAAGGTATGAGTTCCATGGCCATCTATAGTCCCGGGCAGAATCATCGGAGGAGGTGATGAGGCCTCCTGCATATGCAATATAACCTTTGTTGAAGTACCTTGCTCCTATAAGCTTCCTGCACAAATTTCCAAGACTTTCATTCATCTTGCATGTACCACCAAAATTGAGATATTGGATCGAGAGCACCGGCCTAAATCATCTGGTTTCTTGTTATTGAAGTAATATGAATTTAGATGGACCTTGAAATCGTGCGCTTAATTAATTTGGTATATATGCTTAGCAAGCATCAGACATCATTGACTTGATTATGATCATGCATGAAGTACCCATTTATCTTACTAAATAACTCGATCAAGAATACGAGTTTAAAAATGTGCACGGGGGTGTAGAGCTAACCGATTGCAAGTGACTGATCCAACCGCCGTATCATTCTCACATGTTCCTCTCCATTTTGATGGTAAGGGCCCAATTCCTTCCTCGCTAAAGCTACGCGACTCAGGCCAAACACCTACAGTAACATATATATATATATATATATATATATGCGCGCTAACATTAATTATGACAATATATATATATATATATAGTTTGTGTGCGTGTTTTGATGCTATATATCAAAGGCGCGTGTTCTATGCATGTGTATAACATGCATGATCACATACTCTAATTAATTAAAGCTACTTGGCCTCTTGCTTTCAGGGATGAAAGTATTGCTCATTTTTGAAGGGGCCGGCCGGGGGTTAAGGGTGAGGGAAAGAATTAAGTGAGAAAAAGAGAGAGGGAGAAGAATTCCCACCGGTGTCAAGGTTGGCTATGATCGCATCTTCACCAAATCTAGCTCTCTTCCACAAAGAAGAGGGATCGACAACACCATCCTTTTCCATCAGCATAAAATCCCATGAATGTGTTGTGTGTAGTTTTCTTCCCTGGTTCAAGAAAACCGACACGACGTTTGGATGCCCTGCATTGACCATGTATTAATAACATTAATTAATTAACTATATTATGCATGTGGGGGGGGGCGGTTCCGTTTTCAAAATAAACACAGATCGATGTTGCAGTGCAGGAAATATTCATCATATATCCAATGATTTCGTATTTTTCTTTCTTTCAAGTACTTGCAATTTTAGCCGCCTCTTCCTCCTCAAGCATGGCAGCAAAGCCATTGATTTGTCTGTCATACGAGTAAATAATCGCATCCCTTGCCTTCTCACCGCTGCATCCATGAATCAAAACCTTAATTCAGATCACAACTATAAAATGTCACGAAGGACAGTAAATATAGAGACCATCCAAGTTTCTCGATCGACAACCTTATTCCCAAATATGATCCAAGAAACTGTCGATGAGAATCGGCTACTGCATCAAGATCAACCTTAGAAATTTGAGGACCATGTGCATGCGATCCCAAGTATACTATATATGACTTCACACAGCACATCACCAAAAACAAATAAAAAAATGAATGAGCAGGGTAAGGAGAATACTGAAAGCAAGAAAATCTTGACTATACAACGTCGTCTTAATTTAAAGGATATATATATATATATATATATATATATATATATGTGCAATGCTTTGAGATATCACTGGTGTATATCTACGTACGTAGTTTACCTTTTTCATGCCAGAAGCAGGGGACTGGAACAAGCCGGAGAAAAGAATGCTGAGCATAAAAACCTTTGGGAACCACATTTTGCTTCTTTTTCTCCCCTGGCTTTCTCTGGTTAATTAGAAAAATAAAAACGAATCGAAGTCTATCAAGCAGAGCGTTTGGCTTTTTATAAGATGAAAATTGAAGAGAAACGTTTTGGGAAATGAGCACGACAGTTATAAAGAAAGAGGAAGCAAGGACGAAGTCTCTATCAGATAGCCCTTCAATATCTTCATTCTTGTTGTTTCTGTTCATCAGCGCCTAGCTACTTGGCAGAGTTTCATAACTTGTTTAAAAAGATATGCATCTTTCTCTACCGAATCTATAGCCGACTTCACTGCTGGATATATATGCATGCGTTACTTCTTATGAAAGGATATATATATATATATATATAATGACTACATCAATTCCGGCCTTCTTTTCATTTTCAAACTTCGATCGTCAAGTTTTTCTTTGAGAAATCACTGGCTCGATGATATGTCCTCAAACTTCTTTCATATATTATATTTTAAATATAATATATTTTATGTCAAACATTAAAAACAAATGCGAAATATTTTATGCAAAATGGATATCTTGGAAATTTAAAGGGAAAAAATAAGAAATTATTATCGAGATCGTGATGGATGGGCGATGCATTGTGGGATAAATCATTGTGGATTATAATAGTATTCTCAATTTTTCAGGCCAGTTTGGGTCATCGGTTCACTAATTTTTTTCTTTTTAGCCACTGAAATGACGGTCTTGTCCCCTGAAAAAAGAAAAAGAACGGGTTCTTGGCGAAGGGGCTACATGATAATTGTACAATTTCGGTCCGGTTCGGCCCGGTCTTGTCCGCCGCACGTTTTCATTTTTTTTATATTTCTTTGCATAGTGCAATAACGATTACAGCCCTCGAAAAGGATAAAAATACATTATGGAAGGGACGGGTGCCACGAGAATTTCATATTTTTTAAAAATGGTCAAATACGGATATAGTATTTAATAAGACAAAATTGATGATTTAGGCACAGGGACAAGCCAGTAACTGACCAAAATGTGAGGAGAATCATAGTGAATTACAATAGTGTTGCTCGATTTTCGGTTTGATTCGAATTGTTTGGTTGGTCTATTTACTACTATGTTTTATTCATGTTTGTACAACATCAACCAAAGAAGCACCTGCAGCCCAGTGAAAAAGGCTAGGCTTTCACAAGCTAGACGGCAGGGCTTCAACCCCTTGCTTACCACACCTGGCTATTTTTATTTTTATTATTATTATTATTTTCACATCAAATGATTTTTTTAGCTAATAATTTTATTTTATTTCATTTTTATTTGCTCTTTTGCTAAAGTTATTGACCCTAATTTTTTCTCCATTATTAACTTAATCATAATAAAAAAAAATTACTTTCTCTTTTGTTAATGTTTTTGATTTTTTTATTTGAGATAATTTAATAATTTTTTATTGTTATAGCAACAATAGTAATGATATTTTTAGATGTTAAGACTTCAATGTTCCTGTTGTTATAATATGGTGTACTCATGTATTTCATAATATCAAATCTTGCATGTATAGATATTATACTTTATTTGATTTTTTTTTATTTTTTTTCATTTGATTGAAATTGATAATATATTTTCTTTTTATTTTGGCACTTATACTTTTAATTTTTTTATTTTAACTCCTTTAATTTTTTTTTATAGTTCTTCAATAGTCCATATTTTTGTCCATGTATGTGTGTGTGTGTGCACGCGCCCCCTATAGTTTTGGTTTTTAATTTTTATTATTTTCTCTTTTGTTGAGATAACATTTTTTTCAAAAACTTTGTCCTTAAAATTTAGTTTGTGTTTATGATCATTTGAAATTTGATATATTTTTTTGGTTTTTTTATTATTTTTTTATTTTCATGTCAAATGATTTTTTAAAAAAAAATTGTTGTTTTGTTAAAGTTTTTGGGGTTTTTATTCTTTTATTGAATTTATTTTTCCATTATTCACGCAATAATAGTAGTAGTAGTAATAGTTTTGTTTTAGTTTTGTTTTCTTGCTTCCTCTGTTATTAATGTTTTTTAGTTTTTTCTCCTTGGAATAATTTAATAATTTTTAACATTTAATCAGTAATAATAATGATTTTTTTAGATGCTAAGTCTTCGATGTTGTTATTGTTACAATAAAGTATATTGATGTATTTCATTATATCACACCTTGCATGTATAGATGTTATATTTTATTTTTAAACCAGCAAAATATGTTAATTGTTTCAATCTCAACAATCATAAAAAATAGTTGTTCGGCCCGCAATGTAGTGCCGGTAATTAACTAGTTATAAAGGCAAAGATGAAGTTTACCCTATATACTTGGAGATTTTTAATGTTTCGGCAGGAAATCTGAATATTTGTTTTCACTTAATTTGTTACTCTAGACGGGGCTAGTGATGGAGATTACAATGAAACATTACTTGTCATGTTAATATATATATATATATATATAAGGAAAGAATAGGTAAATAAATTTCCTTATAACGCTATGCACATATTATTAATTTGCCACAAAACATATTTATAACTTTACAATATCGAACCTTGAATATATCAAGACGTGCTTTGACCATTGAGGTTGATTTCGGGGGGAGAGAAAAAGATTATTTAAAGGTTTGAATGGTACTGTTGTTGTTTTTTAAATTCTTTTTTGTTTAAAAATATATTAAAATAAAAAAAATTATTTTTGACTTTTAAAATGAAAAAAAGGCAAATATAAGAGCATTTCCAAATTATTTTATTCATCTCTCCACACATAATAAAATAATAAAATAATAATAATAATAATCTTTATATAGAAAAGAAAATCCCTAATTCTACTGAATGAGGAAAAAGACTATATTCAAATGAATAAAAAACCTAGAAAGGAATGATATTAAAAATGGAAAAAAGAATTAAGAAAGAAATAGATTTCCTAGAAAAGCTTTGATCAGCGTATATATAAAACAACAGGGTTGCGGTCATCTAATTACACCGATCGATCGTTTCAGCAAACGAGGTAGGTAGGTAGCGAAGAAAATCAATATTGGCGATGACTACTCGTTCCAAGACGGCATTTTTGGCCTTCCTCCTACTGGCAGCTGCCTGCTGTAAGTCTCTCCATTCGATCTCTCTCTCTCTCTCTCTCTCTCTCTCTTATAAAAATAATATATATATATATATATATAGTAGTGATAAATATCATGAAGCAAGCAAGCATGCAAATATAATTAATTAGTGATGAAATAATAGATCGCGATGCATTCGTAGGTATTTTGCTCTCAGCCGTAGCGGCGGCAGAAGGAATCCCTGCAAGTGCTGCAGCAGCTTTATCTTGCGAAACAGCTGCTGATTGCAAGAAATACCCCATCGTCTGTCCTGGTTCTTACGTCTGCTATCAGCATAGTTGTAGATGCATTAGTTAGCTACTCAAAGACACCATGCATGCACGGCTTAGCTTGTTGATGATCGATCGATCGAGGTTGTAAAATTAATTAAGCCATCCATGCATGCGGGCTACTTAATGTTTGATCTTATTTACATGGCTCATGATGATCAGGAGCTACCTACCTGGGTACTTCTCTGAACTGAAAAGTCATCGTACGTACGAGAATAAAGTATTATCACATTAATTAAAATAATCTTAATGACTGTGTTAACTCCTCATAAATAATTTTTATTTCTTAGAATAATTCTGAAACTATCGAGAGTCCAAGCAATAATAATCGTACGCTAGTTGTCACTCATGAAAAGATGAAGTAGCTAGTCATCGATCATATATATATGGATGATCTCTCTATATATATACCACCTCGATCGATATGATCGAGAAACCTAATAATTAGAGATAGCAGGATTTTTTGTGGTGATGACCCAGCCGGCATCAAGGAAACGTTCCTTAATTAATTTCTGTTGACTACTTGCAAAGTTGGATGCAAATATGAACTTCTTATTTATCATTGAATTTACGTTATTTTGCGCATGTATAAATTAATAAGTTTATAGATAGTTAGAAACGCGCTGCCCCATCATGGGAACGTCGTCGGTGTAATTAAGTGCCAATTAATTAATGGGTACGTATATTCCCAACCAAATTATAATTTGTTGACTCCAAACTTAATTTGTTTTAGCTCTGTGTTTTATAATCTTAATTAAATATATTTATTTTTACTTTTATTTAATTAAGCAAGCTCTTTTATTGATAATTTAGCGTTCTGGGATTTTATTTTTATTTATTTCTATAGATTTTCGATCGACTTTTGAAGAAACATCCGGTTTTTGAGTTCTGTGAGTTTTATCGATCGAGAGCTATTTTCTATTCTTTTTTTCATTTTTTTTTTTTAAGATTTGCAGGTAGGTATGAACAATTTTCTGCCCCAAGATAATGAATTCGAATAAAGAAATTAAACTTAGCGATAAGAATTCACAAGCCAAGCGGGGAGGTGCAAACTCCTTATTTGCCATGATCAAAAACATGAACATTAATTATCCAACCAAAGCAGGTAGTTACTCAGAGTGTTGAGTAGTTTACTCAGTCTGGACAAACCTATATATATATATATATATTAACACTTGGCAAACAAAACGGTGTGCAGGCCATGATGGCAGCTCGCTCGATAAAGCGCGCAGGCTGTTAATTCCCTCGATCTCACAGTACACACATACTTGATGAAAACCCTTTTCTTTTCTTCCATTCTATCCCAACGTACAGAGATATTGGGGCCACTACTGGGATGCAGATGATTAAGAAATGGAGCACGAGTACTGCTGGCCTGGTCAGAACTTTTTAATTAATGGAACAAGGAGCATGCAGAATAATTATGCGCGCAGTACTCTTTCGGTGTGTCTCAACATATTAATTTGCTGACAGATTATACATTTCTGATTGATAGCGCTGTTGATGACGACGACTCGAATAAAAATATCTCTCGTGTTTAAACCTGAGATATTGTTTAGAAATAAGAAGAGTACGTAGGTTGATGGCATCGACCTTATCTTCCGCGCGCGACCAAATCTATTCCTTAATTTGTGCACTACAAAAAAATAATTTATGAAAGAGTTACCTGATAAGCAGATTTTCACAAGAAGTAGTGTGCCTTCTGCTAGCTGTCCCTGAATTAATTAAGTAATTCTGCGATATATATTTTTATCAAGTGGATTCCTGCGGCTTTGGAAAATATGGAAGGATGGCGAAAGGCTCCCGGACGGGTGATATGGTATCCATTTTGATAAAAAAAAAAAACATCCAGCTAGCTAGCAGATCAACCAAGTGGCCCATTGACCTTTTATTTTTCAATTCATCGATAGTATATTTGTATTTGATGTTTTAAAACTATATAGAAACATATTTATTTTATATCTCATCTTTTCCGACCACGCATCTATGTTTTTTATTTCGGGAAAAAATAGATTTGGAATACAATATATAGCAGCAGCAGCAGCAACTTGGGGAATCAAAATCAATTGATCAATACGCGCGATCGATTCACATCAGCTTCCATTCCCCTCCACCTTAATTTCCACTCATATCTCGGTTAGGTGACAAACGATGCTTCCCCGGCCGTCAACCTTAAACTCATCAGTCCTTCAGCGTTATACTCTTAATTACCAACTAATTCAGTTATTAAAGACACACAGATATTACAGAGTACATGCTCTGTAATATCTGCCCTGCCCATACTTAATATTCTAATTGCCCATACTCTAAGCTATTATTTTAAGTCATGTAACGGTAACCTTGTAATTAGCCTAAGTCTTGTCCCATAACTTGCCCATAATCAGCTCATGTATAAATCATTCTCTTTACAACAACCCAAGGATAGAACTTTAGTTTCATAATGCTGTATTTCCAGCAACGTTATCAATAGTTTTTTACACCAGAATTCTCTTAAATTCTTCATGGTATCAGAGCTGTGATCCTGCTCATTACCTCTGCAATTTTTTTTGATTATTAACAATTGCCATACATGGACTGTCAAGAGTCTGGGAGTAATTCTAAAAGAATTACTACTTCAAGCATCGATAATGATGCAAATTCTTCACAAAAAGTGACCACTATGTTGCTAAATCAGTTCAATTACTTACCTTGGTCAAGAGCAGTGACCATTGCCCTTGGTGGCAGGTCTCGGTTGGGATTTATCAATGGGAAAGAACAAGCTCCCGATAGCAGCTCCCCAGAATTCGACAGTTGGTTAGCCAAAGACCAGATGGTGATGTCCTGGATGTTGAATTCAATGGAACACAACCTTGCTGAGATGTTCAACTACTACCAATCCTCACTGGAACTATGGGAAGTTGTGAAAGAAATGTTTGGCAACCAAAACAACTCGACCGCATATTTCAAATTCATCAGGAAATTGCAAGTCTCCATCAAAGCGGTCGACCCTTCAGTAAATTTGTTAAGCAAATTGAAAAGCTTGTGGAGCAATTAGATACTTACAGACCATACTCGATCGACCCAAGCTGTTCTTCGTAACCGCAAGGAAGAAGACCAAATTTTCCAGTTACTTGGCAAGCTTGGGATCGGAATATGAAGACCTCAAGAGCCATATTTTGATGAATGGTGAGCTTCCCACACCGAAGGGTGTGCAGTGCAATGATTCAAAGAGAAGAAATTAGAAGAAAAGTAATGACCCGAGAAAACCCATCAAAAATGGCAGAAACCCGTGCATTCGCTGCCCTGAAAATCGAAGAACAGAGCAACTTCAAAAATGCAGAAAAAGCTCCCTTCAAAGGTAATCGTCCTAACCTAAAATGTAATTACTGTAATTCAATGGGACACAACATGGATCGTTCTTTGGATAAAACACCCGAGTGAAACCTAGAAATTTGGGTAATCGGCAAGGTGGAAACCAAAAGAAATTTGCTCGATCGAGAGCTAATGTTGCAGCGTTTGATTCACATACCTCTAGTCCTATGAATTTGTTGAGTGAATTTGCTAGCTTTCTCCAAGAAAAACAAAAATGGGCGAAACGGAGAAGAAGGAGTCTCGGTCGATCCTCCAGTCTCGGCGCCTTTTAAGCGACCACGGGTTGACCAGTGACTCAACCGGGTTGACCAGTGAGTCAACCGGGTTGACCGTGACCATTTTGATAAATTTCAAGGTATGTACATTGCACTTCATTGCTGTAGAATTAAGTAAATTTCACAATATATGGGTTGTGGATTCGGTGCAAGTGATCACATGACAAATCAATTAAATAAACTCCATGATTTTATCCCTCTCCGATATCATCATTTGTTTCTATTGCTAATGGATCTACTGCAGCAGTGAAAGGTAAGGGAAAAATTAAAATTGTATCTAAACTTATTGACTCCGATATTTTATATGTTCAGTCATTTCCATTTCAATTATTATCGGTTCGACGATTAACCACTACCCTTAATTGTGATGTTATATTTACTCCTTTTAAGGTGTTTTTCAGGACCATTACACCAAACAGAAGATTGGTGAAGGATTTCAATTAAATGGTCTCTATTTTTACGTGATTACGAAGTTCGGAAGCACTTCAAGCTTTTATCCTTCGCTCAATGATCATCAATTGTGGCATTTTACGTCGGCTCATGCTTCGACCACGTCATCTCAAAAATTAAACCTAATCTATCCAAGAGAAATTATGATTGCGATACGTGTCATTTTTCAAAATCAAGCGGACTTCCATTCAAATTATCCGAGTCCAAAGCATCTCAAGCTTTTGAATTAATTCATTCGGATGTATGGGGACCCTTTTCAATATCAATTGATGGCTTCAAATATTTTGTCACCTTTATTGATGATTTTTCACGAGTTACCAGGTATATTTACTTAAAGCTAAAAATGAGGTTTTTAATTGTTTTAAAGATTTTCATAAGCTAGTGTCTACTCAATTTTCCATGCATATTAAAATCTTTAGATCCGACAATGGATCTGAATTTACATCTCATGATATGGAAAATTATTTAATTTCAAATGGAATTATTCATCAGACTAGTTGTGTTAATACTCCTCAACAAAATGGAGTTGCTTGAACATAAAAATCGAGATTTATTAGAAAAACTAGGGCTATAATGCTTCAAATGAATGTTCCCAAAAAATTTTGGTCCTATGGTATTCTTACTGCTACTTATATTATTAACCGCTTACCCAGTCAAGTATTGGATTTTCAATGTCCTCTTGAAATTTTGCAGGGTAAACCTCCTAATATTTCGCATTTGAAAATTTTTAGGTGCCAATGCTTTGTTCATCGTCATCCCAATCAACGTGACAAACATGACCCTCGTGCTTCCAAATTTATTTTCTTAGGATACTCTCAGACCAAAAAGGGTACAAATGCTATGATGTTATATATCGAAGCTGTATGTCAGCGAGGATGTTCGATTTCTTGAAACCAATCCTTATTTCACCACTCCAAGTCGGGGAGTTCTTGGAAGATTTAATTCCTCTTCCTCAGCGTAAATCTGTAGCATCAATGTGACTCGACCTAGTGCTCCAAATGCGATAATCCCGGTTGATGAGACTTCATCTACAATCATGCCACCGATCCTGTATCTCCAAACCTATCAGCGAGATGCACCAGCTCAAGACGCAATCCTTCACGATCACGCCGGTTCCTTCCAAATTTCAAGACTATGTGGCCTATACAGATCAGTACCCTGTTTTGAATTATTTGAATTACTCCCAACTCTCACCGTCGCACTCTGCTTTTTGTCGACCATATCCAATGATCATGAACCTCGAAATTTCACTGAAGCTCAATCTCAACGGGTTTGGAGACAAGCCATGGAGGAGGAATTGACCGCCCTAGCGGACAACAACACTTGGAGTTTAGTTCCTCTTCCAAAGGTAAGCATGCCGTAGGTAGTCGATGGATATACAAAACCAAGTTCAATTCCGATGGCTCTGTTAATCGGCACAAAGCTCGCCTAGTAGCTCAAGGTTATACTCAAGAATTTGGTATCGACTACAAGGAGGCGTTTGCCCTGTCGCAAAAATGACCATCTGTAAGAATCCTCTTATCTATTTCTGTCAATAATGGATGGTTTTATCTCAAATGGACGTAAAGAATGCCTTTCTACACGGAGATCCGGAAGAAGAAGTATTTATGAAACTTCCTCACGGGCATCCATTAAGTGACACTCCTAATCCGGTATGTAAACTTCATAAATCTATCTATGGGTTGAAACAAAGTCCTCGTGCATGGCATGCGAAGCTTAGTAGTGCTCTTACTTCATTAGGATTTAGCAAAAGCTTTGCTGATTCCTCTCTTTATGTCCGGATCCGAAAAGATGATAAATTGATGGTCTTAATTTATGTTGATGATTTAATTATATCCGGAAATAATCTTGAATCAATTACTAAACTAAAGCAAACTCTTCAACAATTATTTCCTATTAAAGATCTTGGTGCTTTAAAGTACTTTCTTGGAATTGAAATGGCCTCATCTAAAAAGGAATTTTTCTTAATCGTGAAAATACACCCTTGATGTTCTTCAAGGTGCGGTATGTTGAAACTAAACCTTCCCTTACCCCTGTTGACGACAAACTAACATTATACATTGCGGGGCCAGCCTTTCCATCATCTAAGTACTATCAACGACTTGTGGGGAAGCTTATTTACCTGACGATTACTCGCCTGGATATTACATATGCGATTAGTCCGGTCGACCAATTCATGCATGATCCCACTGTTCATCATTTCAGCATGGTCAAGCGAATTCTGAGATACCTGAAAGGAACTATCGGGCGTGGAATTGTCATGACCAGAAACAACCATACCAACCTCATGGGATATACCGACTCTGATTGGGCTGGAAATCAAATTGATCGGCGCTCCACTACTGGATATTGTATTTTTGTTGGAGGCAATCTTGTGTCCTGGAAGAGCAAGAAACAACATGTTGTTGCTCGATCTAGTGCTGAAGCTGAATATCGTGCTATGGCCGCAGCCGCTTGTGAACTTGTGTGGCTTCGGAGTCTTCTCACAGATATGGGTTGCCCACCTATCTCTCCAATGAGCCTGTTTTGTGACAATCAAGCTGCCATGCATATTGCCAAGAACGTTGTTTTTCATGAAATAACCAAACACATCGAAGTTGATTGTCATTTTATTCGTTCGCAAGTTCAATCCAACAATATCACTACTCCTTATGTGCGGACCGGTGACCAACTAACTGATGTGTTTACCAAAGCGGTGTCTTCGTCTCGGTTTAATCGGCTTCTCGCAAGCTTGGATCCATCAACCCCTTGATCCAGCTTGAGGGGAGTATTAAAGACACACAGATATTACAGAGTACATGCTCTGTAATATCTGCCCTGCCCATACTTAATATTCTAATTGCCCATACTCTAAGCTATTATTTTAAGTCATGTAACGGTAACCTTGTAATTAGCCTAAGTCTTGTCCCATAACTTGCCCATAATCAGCTCATGTATAAATCATTCTCTTTACAACAACCCAAGGATAGAACTTTAGTTTCATAATGCTGTATTTCCAGCAACGTTATCAATAGTTTTTTACACCAGAATTCTCTTAAATTCTTCAAGTGGACCCAATTAATATTCTTTGTTGTTGATGATAAGATATATACAGATTAATTGCCTTGATGAATGAACTGGAAATTAATGATAAGAGTGGTATATATATTTAATTATTGATTCTCGATCTCTTTTGTTGCCAAGCTTCAGGACCAGCCTCTTCCTGCTTGCATTATTTCTGTGATCTGCGTGCTAGCCAGCCACTACAAGATCAACATGACTGGTTTTCGCCTCCTTCTCCGTGCTCGATCCAGTACTGGCCACTCCAAGTACTGATTAGCAGCCTTTTGCTTCCTTTTCCTCTCGATCCCTCCCTTGCATTTTCTAAACGTACGGACCCCGCCTGTGTTCGAAAAGATATATATATATCCAAAACATACATGGCATGAACGAATAAACCATCCATTTCTCAATCATTTATTTATGATACGGCATGAGACAACAGCCTCCATGCTAGCTAGTTATTCTCTTGGTATAGAGTCCATCAAGCTGATATAAATACGCATGCATACATACGTACATACGGAGGTAGAGAAAAATGAATCATATATAGATCGAGGAAGCTGGGACAAATTGACAGCTACTGCTGTCTTATTTGCTGGCTTAATTTTGGTTTGGCCTCCTTCAGGAATGATCAAACCCAATATTAAATCAGCAGAGCTACCTACCTCAATATATATGAATCCAATCAATACTTGGTTGAATTAATTAATTAGTTAATTGTCACAATAATATTTAATTATATATAATAAACTCGTATATATAGCAAACTCTCAAAAAAATCCAACAGCTTCACCCAACTTGTCCCCATATATACTTTGCCTTGAACAAAGCTCATTCCCTGCAATTTAGCCTTAACTGAGAGTCAGTTTAGAAGAAGAGTTCATCCTCCATGAGCTTAACTTAGGAGAAGAGTTCCACCTTTAGACGCTCATCTATATTTTGGGTTCATCTTTATCTACACCTTTAAATGTATTTTTTTTTAAATAAAAATACGTGCTTATCATAGTTTTGTTGATGTTAATATTGTCTAAGGAATAAGTGTATAAAAATCTTCCAAGAATCTACTATATTCTCATCGCCTTGATTTTTCTGTAAGGAATATTTATTCTTATTAATATATATGTCTATGATATTTTTTTTTCTCGTGAATGCTACCGGAGTAAAATTACATTTATTATAATCTCTCTTCTCCAAAAAAAAAACAAAGAAAAGTGGTTGAGTCAAAGAATATCAGATCCGGTAATCTTGTCAAACTTGTATATATTCAAAAATATTGAGTGTAGAAGTTTAGCAAAACTAATGTATAGTTGAGCTTAGTTGATTGATCTTAAGATTTATTTGAGCCATCACCGGCCCTAGTTCTTCTCAACGAAAATTCAAGTAAAAATAAATTACTAAAAACACAAATATATACATGACTAAGATAATGTAATTTCTAAAAGAGAATTCTGTCAAGCATTTTTAATTCGATAGTGTCTTTTTTTTTTTCTTACAAAAATTAACAAAGACAAATCAAAGAAGACAAGAGTAGTTAATATTGCACGAAACAGTTGGGATGCAATGAAGATACATCAGAATAAAACTACAAACTTGAAAATAGACAATGCATACGTCCAACAAGAAAGAAAGAGAAACCATGCACATACAACTTGAATTAGTTATCTTTTCTTATTAAAAAGAAAAGAAAAGACCTGTGGAGATGATGAAAAGGAAAGTGGTGGGGGGGGGGGCGATCACCTTTTCCAAGGAAAGAAAATCCAAGCAAAGTTACCTGTAATACCCAGTCAGCTTTGGCTGTATCTATGGAGCTGTTTGCTACCTCAAATCCTTCCCTACGACCTGTCTTTCATGGATTTTCTTCTGTCTTTTGTCTCCTCTTGTTTCTCTCTTCTCCTTCCTTGCCAGCCCCTTTAAGTCCCCCCCTTCTCCACGTACTATTCCTTGCTTGCAACCCAAGGTAGAGTGATCGTTCTCTTCGACTATCAAGAGAGAGAGACGAGGGACTGAGAATGGTTCTCTCAATTATCTGCTCATCTTCCTGTCTTCAACTGTAAGTGTCTTAGTAGTTCACACCTCCTGATGTTTTAGCAATGGCATTTTTTCTACTGGCTAATCAATTGCTAGCTTTTAATCAAGTAAAATCATGAATCAACCAAGTCCTCTACCTCCGGTCTTTCAGATCATCATTTGTTCTTGTCACTGGTCAATTGAAGTATACATGATAGAGGCTGATTAAGATCGCATGGTATCTACGGCAATGCAGGGCACTTACTAGATGGAGACCACTTACTACTTAGCTAGAGCTACCTGGTCTGAAAGGATGGCCTGCCTGGCTCCCTGAATGCCATCTGGGAAGCCTGTCGAAGAGTGTTGGCAGCCTTTCTACATGGCATGAGGGGAGTCGAGCAGGCCCAATCAACAACTGCATACAGCTACCCTGTATTGAGCTCATGAGGTACTTTCCTGTATATATATATACCTACTGAACGAGCCTAGGCTCTCAGGTTCTGATTATTTTCTAAAGAAAAGGCATGATTAAACCGATGATTTGACAGAGACCCTGGATTAATTAGAGAATTGATCATAGGTGCAATATGATGATCATATATATATATATATATATACAGGGCTCTCTGTTTGAGTCATTTATGCTCTGTCCTTGTAACTCTTCTGTAACGCTCCTCCAACTTACCCGTCGAAGCTTTTGAAAAGAGCAGCAGTGCATTTCTTTCTTGAAAAATAAATCTATAGTAACTTCTTGTCTGGGTCTTGGATAGTTCTGTCGGTGTTGTAACTGTCGGTCGAGCTCGAGTTGCCAGAACTCGCCTAAAACCATTATTGCAATGCCTTAATTATAACCGGAGATGGTGTTACAACTTAGAAGGCTTGACTAGGTAACCTTCCATCTAGATCTTAGTACTCGGTAAAATTAAATTACTTATTTTTTTCAAAATAATAACATCTTTTATTTTTCTCATATTTAAAATAAAAACCCGGGTTACTTGTCAACTGTTACTGTACTTGACGAGTTTTAAAAATATAAAAATTTAATAAAATAATTTTGAGACAGTGAATACACACACACTTTGTCAACCACAGTTGCCTATCTATTTTCTTACAGATTTCCAGGAAACAATCTTGTTAAATATGATAAAAGTCTTCGGTCATCATTTCATGAAATCAACTAGGAGTATACTTTCACATGATATTCCACACTGACGGTTTCCTGGAAACCCTGTTTCTCGTAGTCTTTCAAAATCATTTAAAAAAATGAAATTTATTATCATTATTTTTTACTTTAAATTAATTATTTTTGAAATTTTTATATTCTTTTCATGTGCTAATATAAAAAAATTAAAAAAATATATTTTAATGCATTTCTGTTTATCAAAAATAATGAATTAAGATTATTTAAAAGTTTCTTGAATGTTTGTTAGATAAATCTAGAGTTGTTTAAAAATTTATTCCTTGAAGATTTAATCTTTTTCACCTTCGTATAATTTTTTTAAATTTTGAGTTATCACAAACCATATGTCATTCAATTATTTAACCTCCAACTTGGTCCACTTGAATCATCAATGACAAAACTCTTAAATCTCTATTAGGATTTAGGAGAGAATGATTGTTATACTTAGAGTGTTAGTTCTAATTTTGTGTTTATTTATTTTTATTTTATCCAACAGACAACCACTCTTTTTAAAAAAACTTAACTTATTATTTATAGAAAAATCTAGAAAACTATAAATTGACAAAGTATAATTTTTCCCCATCAATAATATCTCAAAACAATTTTAGAAATTAACTCAATCAAATCCTTACTTAATTTTTTTTTATATCTAGAAACATAATCCCTATATTAATTATATTCTAGTACCTGATTTCTAAAATATATTTTAATCAAGTCATACTTAATTAAATCATCCCAAATTAATTTTGGAACAATATTTCTAATTACTGTGAAATAATAAAAGTATATTCATTTTATTATTCATGTTGTCCTTTGTCTTTCCCTTTCAAGTCCATCATCATGTTAATAATATTTTCAATTTGTATGACATCCATATTATGACTAAGGAGATTAGTCTTCTAATAAGTAAGGAAGATCCTAAAAAGTATTTGTTTTACCTAATTGTGGGTCACACCAAGGTCAAGAAACTTTTGCTTATCAAACTAAAAATCAAACACAATGACCTCGTATTGCAAAACCATGCCATATAATTATTTACCTAACGGTATCAACAATGCAAGATCCTTTTCAAATCGACTACCAAAAAAGTATTATATATTCTTTTTATACTTGTAATCAATTGGCAAGAACCATTGGTGATAATAATAATAATAATAATGTTTTACCACTAGATGTTAAGGTGAAGACTTTGTCATTTTTCATACAATATAGACATGATAATTTTTCGTGTGTGTTCTAACCATAGTGTGTGTTCTAACCATAAACCTCTCGTATTCAGGAAAACAATTTATAGTTCATATAAAGTTGCCTTCATATAAAAAATTAATTTTCTTGAGACATCATATGTGAACATTTTAGATTATCACAATTGTCTCAACTCATCAATCAACTATCAAAGGCATACATCTATATTCTTACTCAAACTATTAGGATTAGATATGACTATAGATAAGAACATAAACTCTAACCTTATACATATTTTTTATGACAAGTTGTAAACTGTAAGTATCACGGGCCAACAAGAATATGACATCACAAATGAATTGAATAGAATTTTTTTTGTACATAATCAAATATGTTTATTCTCCAATTACATAAAAAATGGAGGATGCACTATGTTAAAAATATTTCCAGGCTTTATTATTGGAAGAGTGTGCTATAATTTCATTCATTGTATCATTTGAATGATGTCATGTCTATGATCAATAATCTTTTAAGAGGTGAATAACCTATTATTGTCTAGAAGTGATCGAGAAGTATTTAATTTTTTTTTATGTGCAATAAGAGTGCTCTTTTCTCTATCAATTCTGGTTTTATGACGAGCATGCCCGAATATTCTCCACTTTGTCAAATTTGTATTTTTAAGATAGTATAACAGGCAGAAGTTTGGACATGCTAAATTTTTGATATCTTAAGCTAAAGATTTTTGCCATTAATTTAGCAATATAAAAATTCCCTTTCAACATATTATTATTATTATTGTCTCGTAAGGAATATATAGTTCTCCTTTTCGAACCAGGTCGGGTATTTCTCCATAATATATATTGTATAAGATGCATAGTAATAAAAAAAGGTCTTATATATATATGCACACACACACACTGGAGGCGGGGATCTTAAAAATGAAAGCTAACAATTAGAGACGTAGTGGTAAATATGACTGTAATTCACCGATGACTAAGATTATACATAAAGTATGATCTTTTAAGAGAAGATTGTCTATGATCAATAATTTCATACATCAAGTATTTTGCGAATTTTGTAATCGTGGTGGTAACATAACATAACAGATCGTGATTCTAACGCTACGCAGAAATAATTAATAATTGAAAGATAGTTTGACCCAAAATGCATGCAGCAGCCATATATGATTGATGACTTCCGGGCCCGATGAGGACACGGCATGCATTCGAAACAATCTTCTCCGGCCGCTAAGGAACTCTCTTTCTTCTTCGATCTTCTTCTGGCTGAACACAGTACCACTCTTCAAATAAAATTGAGTGGACGTCGTGGTTTAATTGCTTCAAGACAGACAGCTGCTCGCTAGTACAGAAATTAAGGCCACGAACCCTAAATTCAAAACTTCCGAAAAGTCATGAGTCCAAGTGCGTGTCGTGAGGAATAATTAAGATTTATTTAAAGTGATTGCCGTGTGGAAAATCTTCTTCTCAGCCAAAAAGCTTCTCTGCATTCAAAAGGTAGTTAGACAACCAGCACAGCAGAGATAGATATATGCTTTTGAAAATTAAATAGTACTACTGCTGATCGATGGTCTCTAAATTAATTACGTACCTGGAAATTAATGAGCACAAACTGATTGCCGTGGGTTCCGATCGAGCCTGAGTGGTAAATAAAAATAAATAAAGAGTACTCCACCATCTGATCATCAATCCTCCCACACGCGCCCACACGCGCGCGAATTAAAGAAAAGGTCGTTGACTTGTGAGGGGGTACACGGGGACAAAAGAAAGGGTGGACTTGTGAGGGGGTAGTTTAGACATAGCACACACATATAGCCTGTAAGTAGATGATGATGTAATGGTGAGGGCAGCAAACAACCCGGTTACACGTCAAAGACACGGCAAGATGTCCACTTCAACAAACAACCTAGCTTGTCCACACAACAACAACAAGTAGAGTAATCAGTACTTTATTAGCACATTCAATTGGAAATATATATAGTATTAATTATCAAGTAAATGCATTCACTTGGTGTATGTTTCCGTCAATCACATGGGCATGCATGGTGTGAATTTATTGTCCAAGGCAAGCCCACGACTTTCCAAGTCCACCCTTAATTACATTCCTGCTTAATTATATAAACTGCGAAAATGGACACTAACTCGCCAAGAAATTATTCGACACACCAGGCTCTCCCTCCCTCCCTCCCTCCCTCCCTCCCTTATCTCCCTCTCCACACACACGCTTGTTTCTCACGTACTTTTAGCTTTCCAAGGAGAGGCGGGGGTCGATATCAAAACGGATCCATGAACATGAAGGTACGTAACTAGTCACGTCCATCTCTTGGCACCACAATTGACAGAAAGTCACGCTGTGTAGATAGAACTAATTTCATCTATTCTTGTACGTACAGCAAAAAATAGTGCTCAGGGTGCAGATGAATTGCGAGAAATGTAGGATCAAGACGCTCCGGGTCGTGTCGGGTGCAGACGGTAAGTTTTCAGGCTTGATCATTCCGACAATCAGTAACCCTTCATTAATTTGCGTTCCGGGTTGACTTTAATTAGAGATGAATCTGATCATGCATGTGCTGCTGTGGCAGGGGTGAGTTCTGTGGGATTTGAAGGAGAGAACAAGCAGAATGTGGTGGTGATCGGAGATGTTGATGCTGCTGGTCTGGCCAGCAGGCTGAGGAAGAAAGTTGGGCACACTGACATCATCAGCGTTGAGCCTGTGAAGGAAAAATAGACACGGCCACGAATTCCAGCCTTAATTAATTAGCTCAGCTTTCATGACACAGTAAATTGCTCTCCATTCCTTGTTGTGTAGGATCATTGAATAGATTGTATCCCATTTATATTCAATAATAATAATTCATTTCCGCCTTTCTATTCTTATTTTGAATTAAATTTTTTATATTTCTAGATTATTTTTAAAAGTAAAAAATATTATTTGATAAATAAAAAAAAAGCTGCAGCCAAAATTACAAACAGAACAAAAGCATGCATCCGTAGCGGCACCAGGAAATTATAAATGGCTTATGCATGCGATGGGACAATCTCGCCAGACATTCATCTGCCGATAAAAGAGCACGTCATCTGCTTTGGTCTGCTTATTTAACCCCATGGGATGAAAGCTTTACCGATAAAAGAGCACTTGTTTTTCCCGGAACAATTTAATAATTTTATTAAAAAATTATCTTATAAATAAAATTCTTAACATTACTCATCAAAAATTATGTCCAAGCTAATTGCTAATGCTGTTTATATATATATATTAAAGAATTTGAAGGGCAGGTGAAATGTCTCGTTTCTATATAAATCATCCATGGGAGGAGGTCGGTGCGGTAGGGGGTACTGTTCTAAGACGGGGTGGTTGACAGCTAGTAATTGTTTCGGAGACCATTTCAAACTTTAGAAAAGTGCCACCATGCATGCATGCTCTATATATATATGTATGTTAGAGAAGGTTTTTATTTTTTAATGTTAGATGGGTTTTAATAATCAGGTAGATTTGTGTTTATAAGGAATTTTCTTGTAAATAAATAAAAAGAATCAAGGGTTCGTTAGAGAAAAGGGGAAGGCTGTCGAGTGAATAAATATATATATAGAGAGAGAGGATCGATCGATGACGACAGTGCATGAATAGATGATGCGACGGTGACCTGCTGTGCTGAAGCTGTGTCCGTACACGGTAAGAAACATTCTTCGCTGCACCAACGATCGACGACTGACTGACTTGAAAGTCTTTCATGTTAAATTGATAATTGATTGATTGCCTTCCTTGGGTGTCCGCACTTCTCAAACACGCTACACTTTGCGAATCTGGCGGTCAAGATACATGCATACATATATATATATATATATATATGTATGTATATATATATATATATACACACATAACAAATTAAGAGGACCCTAATTTATATATAGCGAAGAGGACCGTAAACATACAGAAATGAGGCGAACAAAGTATGTTTTTTTGGATCTAATTGAGAGTATATATGCATAACTCTACCGTGTACGAGAAAACACACATATTAGAAAACCTCGATTTACCCAGATAGAACCCTTTTGTTTGTTTAATTATGCTTTGAGGTGTTTTGGTTACTATATTGTTCATTTCATTGATATAGTAAGTAAATGAATGCTCTTAAACAGACCCATATATAGTATCGAACACACCGTCTGTCTAACGATCGATAACCTTACATTTAAAACACAACTAATTTTTCAGATGATCGAAGAGCATAAAAATTACCACACCACAACGGTGAATAGAAAAATGTAATTGATTGATTGATGTAACATTATATATATATATGTATATGTATATGTATGTATGTATGTATGTATGTATGTATGTATGTAGTGCAGTGTTCCATCAATCAATTATTCCATGCATTAACTAACGCTCCAACCACCACAGGGACTTGGTGGTGTAATTAACGTTTAAGCAAGGTCGACTTTCCTCGACGTTTCCACCCATGTTCACTTCTTCGATATACCCGTGTAAAAAACAGCTCGATTCTGAGAACTCTTATAGTCATACGCTAGCTGTTTAACTGGTTGTTCATTCTAAGATTTGTAGGTTAATGCGCGTATATATATATTAATCCGAACACAGTACACATTATAACATCAAAAGTAAAAAAAGGAAAACAACTTCATCGATGATGTTGCTGCAAGCTCCATCGATCAATTAATGTTAATTGCGAACTCTTACTAGTAATTAATGGCAATACCTATTTTGGTTAAGCACGGGAAATGATGGATTGATATGATAACAGTGACTTCGTCGTCATTGCAAATTATGGTGTTGCTGGAATCGTCAGCGTGCGTATGGAAATGGAATGGAAGATGAACAGTGATGCCCTTCAGTAAAGATGACGAGCTTGCACATGGTGAATCAGAATCTCTCTGCAAAAACAACACATCGATAGTGACCCGCCCAGCCCCTCTTTTTCCTCCGCTTGGAACTAGCCATGTGCTCATGCTCTCCTTCTTCAGTCTATATATATAATCGAGTGAGAGCGAGCCTCAGCTGGTACTCTTTTATGCTGTTCTCATTAACTTGTTTTTAACATCTGACATAGTCTGTTTGCATTTCTTTTCTTCTTCTACTTGGAGATCATACGAATCATCATCCAGGACTGCTGATCAAACAAAATGAAGGTATCGATCCTTGTCTAGGTGCTTTTATTTCATAAATTATAAAGAGACCACGAGTTTCATTCTTGGATTGTTCCTTTTTTTCATGGTTTATTAAATGGCAGCAAGTGATCGTGTTCAAGGTTCAGATGGCCTGTGGGAAAAGCAGGGTCAAGGCTCGCACGGTGGTGGCAAAAGCTTGTGGTATTTATTAAGGAATTTGCGTTGCACTTTTTTTTCCCTACTGTTTCTGGTAAACAATTACACAAATTCTCCTCTCAAGATTTTATGGAATAGTAGCTATAATGTTTATTAAACAAATCAAGACTCCCATTTGCACTTTTTGGATCTTGCACCTCAAGGTTAATTTCCAGTTTCTCTTCTTTAATTTGTTTTTCGAAGAAAGCATATGTGGAGGAGGGAGGGTTCATGCCTTGATTATGGGATTTGGGGCCAGGCATGTCTGAGCATTCAATGCTTTCCCATTTGATTTGCAGGAGTGAACTCTCTGGCATTGCAAGGAGACGACAGAATCGTGGTGTCTGGGGATGGAATTGATGCAGCCCATTTGACATATTGCTTGAGGAAAAAAGTTGGGCATGCTGATATTATCAGCATTAAGCTCATGCAGCAGTAGAAACATGCCAATGCTACCCACGAATGGCCATGTTTATATATCATGACCTCATTATTCATTATAGTATATATTCAACCCTCTCAATTAATCTCCAGTCTATTCTCCGGGGAAGCTTTAAAATGTTGATACAGAAAATCAGAAACGGTAATTAATTTCCTGCAGCAAGTGTTTCCTTTTCTTTTCATCATTGTAGTACTCTACTTCTAATCAATGAAAGGAGTAGCTTTGTTGGCAAATTCACTTCCAATCTCCATACAGAGTGCACGGGATCACAAATATTCACATTGTGATCAATTGTTAAGTCAATCAATCTGTCACTTGATTAGAAATTATCTGTTTGGTGTTTTACAAACCATAATCTTGATTGGTTAAGGATTAATTGATTAATCTTAGATTCTTAGTCAGTCTCACTTGATGGACTTTCTTCCAAACCCTCTGGAGGAAAATCCTTTGTACCGCCCACCAGCAGCCTTTTACATAGTCAATCTGAAGTGGTTCTACGCCACATCATCTTAGACTTGTCTGCTGATCGTGAAGCCTTGAGTTCCCACTGGCAGACAACAGGGCTGGTCCACGCAGGCAAATCTTATTTCAAGCCCACAGATATCAAAGCTGCTATTGTTACATGGGGGGACTGTGTCTTGGCATGAATAGAGTGATCAGGGAACTTGTTGTTGGGCTCTGGGAGTTACATGGCGTGTGTCGGATAATTGGGATCACCTGGTTATAGAGGTTTTTACTTTAGGGGCTCTAATCCATAGCTTGTGCAGAACTTCCGGAGGCGGTTTTGATCTTAATAAAATTGCTGATGCCATTGAACGTCACGGTTTTGGTCATGTTACTTCTCTCAGATTCGGCTACAATTTGTAATTTTCTTTGTTACAAGTTTAAATTTTTCATTGTGATCATAATCAAGGTGACTACTTTTTCGTATGTTAGGTAGCTTCCAAAATAGTATTACTTGATTCGGTGGGAAATCTTCTGGACAAGAAACTGGTGTATATATGCTACATCACATGTTGTCTTCCAACAAAATAATTTATGATCGAGTCTATGACAGTATTATTTTTTTCCTTAACAATCATCTATCTCCATGATAGATTACTAAATTAGTGCAGTAGTTAGGCATCATTTTCAATTGAAGTTATGGGAACCATTCCATTCTCCAAGCGTGTGCGTTTTTGGCTGATGTTATTATTACTGAAAATAGTTGTTTAGCCAGCAATATCTGTATACATCAATATCCATTTGAGGGTTGGAGAGGAGCAGAGAGATGATCCTTGCTCCAAAAGTGCATAAACCTGTGTTGGTCTATGCAAAGTGGGAGAAAGTCTCATCAAGTGTCCTTGGAAATGAAAATGGTCATGGGTTTTGATTGACACTTGACATCCAAGTTTTGATAAGAAATTCCTGAAATTTCATTGATTGTAAAACACTAAAAATCCCAGCCCTTGATTGGTTTATGGCAACTGGCATGGTCATTTTAACAATTCAACATTGTTTTATAAGAACCGACTTAAATCATACATTAGCGAATGGCCTTCATTGTTGACCTGAGAGATGATTCTGTTCTGCCTCATACATGTCAGGCTTCTTGATTATTAGTTCTTGTTTTTATGCTTTGAAAATGATGCTAGACAGGGTCTTCCCTTTCTTCAGTATTTTACTTTAGGTGCATATAGTTGGAGGAGATGGAACAATGCGTGGAGCTGTGAAGATATCTGATGAAATTCATCGCCGCAAACTAAATATTGCAGTCATTGGAATTCCCAAAAGAGTTGACAATGATAGAGGCATCATTGACAGATCATTTGGATTTGAGGGAGCAGTAGAACTGGCCCAGCAAGCAAGCCATGCAGCTCCTATTGAGGCCGAGAGTGCGGCAAATGGTATTGGCCTGGTGAGACTAATGGGTCGAAGCACAGTCACATAGCCCTCCATGCCACCTTGAGCAGCCGCGATGTGGACTGCTGTCTGATTCCTGAAAACAATTTTTACTTGGAAGGAAGAGGAGGCTTGTTTGAGTTTCTTGAGAAGCAACTGAAAGAGGGTGAGAATACTGATGTCCGGATTTTTCAAGGAATTTTATCACGGTTGGTCTATTATATGAGCAGGCATGAATATTTCCTACAAGATTCTGTTTCTTTCTTTCAAACTGTATTCTGTATGCTACTAAATTTTGATTTCATAACATTTTGATGGTGTCTGAGAATTTTATCACAGTTGGTCTAGCACATGAGCAGGCATGGATATTTCACTTGTGTTCCCTGGAAAAAGGAACCTGAAATGCAGAGATGATTATATATATATTACACACACACACACACACCTTGTCATGGGATGGCTGGTGCAGCTGCAGCTTCCCTTTTTGTGCTTTTGTATAAGGGGCATGGGCATATGGTCCACTTGGAATCAGTGGAGACTTGGTTTTTGCCTGCAAAAGTTATTTGCTAAAGTTAAGGCGATGATTTTTCACTGATTGTTGAGTTAATTGATTTATGATATCCAATCCTGTTCTCTTTAATCATTGATTGAGGGATTTTTGAGCCTTTCATGACAATCTGCCTTTACTAATCTTTGCAAAATCGCAAGTCATGTTTGCAATAAGAAATGATCATCATGTGGAGTGACTAAGAGCTTACATGGAAATTGGGGATGGACAGTCTTTGCTTTGACACTCTTTTTACAAAGAAAGAAGGAAAGAAAGAAAGACAAAAATTCCTGAGCTGGTGCCACGCAGATTGTGACCGCATTCGAATCAAGAATCTCCTGTGCGTGGCCCGCAGCCTACTTTTCTATGTTTTCTAAAGCTGTCAATCTCCCCAACCAGTAGAATCTTACAGCAACCAGTCAGCATTTCTACGATACTTCATAGCTCTCACACACCTGGGGCTTTCAATTCCAGCCATCTTGTTAATGTTCCATGGGCACAGAAGCATGGCAAGCTTCAACCCTTTTGCCTGCTAGGAATTGTACGCACAGGCCGAAAGCGAGAGCCAACTAATAACAAGAGGTTGAAGACAAGCCCTCCTACTATTAACATCCCGCATTTGGGGCATAAGAATCGAGGTGGTGGCCCAGGTGACAAGGGTTTTCATTCTCATGTGAAAGTCGATTGATCAGTAGTGATGTCTTCTTCATCTTGGCTTTATTGGGCACCACCAAAAGGTTTCAAATTACAGTCAAGTTCCTTAATTAACACACAACTTCTAAAACTATTCAAAATCGAATTGTGAGATATCCTCCACAGTAATCCATCCAGTGAACCTCAGGCCGGAAGGAGGGGAGGGGACTGGGGAGGATGCTTGAGGCATTGCAGCAAAGTTTTTAAAAACAAACTGGGCTCTGATCAGAGATGCAGCTAGGCTTGCCGGGCCGGGCCTGATAGAGATTAAACATGGTAAAATGTCATTAATTAAATAATTAAGATATATTCCAGTCCAGCAGTTCTCACACTTAACTCTCTTAAACAGTTACTAGAACCCAACATGACCTGCTCTCACTATTTAACTTGGAGCACTTCATCAGTTGTCTTGTCACTCTCTTAAACAGTTACTAGAACCCAACATGACCTGCTCTCACTATTTAACTTGGAGCACTTCATCAGTTGTCTTGTCACTCTCTTACACGCTCCCTCACGAAACCGTTCAAGCTTCCCCTCTCCGCGCATCCCCTCTCCCTTCCTATGAATGCTGTCGAAGGGAACCCAAAAAGCTCTATCCTTTTTTCCAAGAACAAAATGTCAAGATTACCACGAACTCTGCTTTATCTGGTTTTTGCAGTAATATTGCTATCACGGTCATTTCCAGTGGGGGAATCGGCTATAGGAGTTAACTGGGGGACAATTTCATTTCACAGGTTGAAGCCTTCGACGGTGGTGGATCTGTTGAAAGACAACAAGATAACGAAAGTGAAGTTGTTTGATGCAGACCCAGATGCGCTAGCTGCTTTAGTGGGGAGTGGGATTGAAGTCATGGTTGGGATCCCTAATGAGATGTTGGCTTCTCTTAGCTCTTCAACTGATGCTTCTGATTTGTGGGTTAGGCAGAATGTTTCTAGATATGTTTTTAAAGGTGGTGCTGATATCAGGTTTTTATCCCTCCTTCTCTTCCCCTTGTCTAAGTTCTTACTCTTTCGGGCCAGTTCGATGTTTGAGAATACCTGGGAAATGAATGAATAGGAAATGGCTTTTTTTTCTTCTTATTTTGCATCTTGGCCTTCATTTTGGTTTAGATTTTGAGTGGATTGACATGGATAAGTGCAAGGCAGTGCTATGTAAAGTAATTCATAAGGAGGTTAAGCTTTGTGTAATTGAATTGGGTTCTTCGAAAAATGTAGCTTTGCTCTACTTCATGGTGCCTATGAATAAAGATAGTTAGGTATTTTTCCCAACTTTCAAAACGAACATTAGGTCTGCTACAAGGCAAAGCTGGTACATCTTAGCAATAGTGTATCCATAGATACAATTATCTTGGAGTCTATTGATGAGAGATAGGCTTTAATTCTTAATTAGGATAAAAAAAAACCCTAAAGTTTTCAGGAAAGAGGCTACAAGTTCCATCAAGTAATTCATTAGAAATCAAAGTTGATCTGGGGTAGAAAGGGCAAAGTGGAAGGCGAAGCTGTTACTTGTCAGTGAAAATCTTTGGTGGCATGATAAAATAACTACAACTTTGAAATGTGTTTGGGTGCATACTTGCAGTTTTAGGAGTTTACTTGAGCATAGAATGCTATGATTTGTAAATTCTTGAAAAGTTTATTCATTTAGGCCATGCCCCCATCGTGCATGGTCGCATAAAGCACTTGGCTTTTGATTAGTAAAATCCTATTCCCTTAAAAAGCAGAATCTTTAGTAATTGCAACTTCATTATTTTGTTTCATAAACTATCTTAATACTGTCACCTCAGTTTGAACTTCTAATAGTCCGATGCAGCTGAAGTGTGTTGTTTGTACTTTCTCAACAATGAGACATTGTCATTGAAAGCATGGATTGCCGTGCCAGATAGCATACACCGGATAGCAAGCTTCTTTGCACAGCTCCTCTTCCTAGGATCTAGACAACATTGCTCACGAAATAATATATGGCATCTAACTATCCTTGAATAGCTATTTTTTTAGATAATGTGTAAGAATTTAGGAATGAAAACCAGATTGCTCTGCATGATAGCAATGAGAATTTACCACTCACTTGTGACAGCACATAGATTTGGGGACCAAGACTTTCAAATTCGAAAATGGATCTATGCACGTTCAGAACTCTGATTACAGCATTTGTTAACTGAAATTTGCTTCTACTGTTCTATGTATTACAGGAATTCTACAAGCATTTCTCACTAGATACTCTCTTATCCCATACAATGACAGGTATGTTGCTGTGGGAAATGAGCCATTCCTCACAAGTTACTCGGGTCAATTTCAATCTCTTGTTGTCCCTGCTTTGCTCAATCTACAACAGTCTTTGGTCAAAGCAAATCTTGCTGGCTATGTGAAGCTAGTAGTCCCTTGCAACGCTGATGCTTATGAGTCTTCTCTTCCTTCTCAAGGGGCATTCCGACCTGAACTAGCTCAAATTATGACTCAACTTGTTTCCTTCCTCAACTCAAATGGCTCACCTTTTGTTGTGAATATCTACCCATTTCTTAGCTTGTATGGGAACTCAGATTTTCCTCAAGATTATGCATTCTTTGAGGGGAGTAGCCATCCTGTTACAGATGGGTCTAATGTTTACTATAATGCTTTTGATGGGAATTTTGACACTTTAGTTTCAGCACTCAACAAACTTGGATATGGTCAGATGCCCATAGTTATCGGGGAGGTGGGCTGGCCAACTGATGGAGCTGTCGGTGCAAACCTCACTGCAGCAAGGTTTTTCAACCAGGGACTCATAAATCATGTTTTGAGTAACAAAGGAACCCCTCTGAGACCAGGTTCCCCTCCCATGGATATTTATCTTTTCAGCCTACTTGATGAAGGAGCAAAGAGTGTACTTCCAGGAAACTTTGAAAGACACTGGGGGATTTTCTCATTTGATGGCCAGGCTAAATATGCACTGAACCTTGGTTTGGGTAACAGGTTACTGAAGAATGCGAAGAACATTGAGTATCTCCCATCAAGGTGGTGCGTGGCAGACCCCTTTAAAGATCTGACAAACGTGGTCAACCACATGAGAATTGCCTGCAGTGTTGCAGATTGCACAACACTTGATTATGGTGGATCGTGCAATGGAATTGGGGCAAACGGAAATATATCTTATGCATTCAACAGTTACTATCAGCTCCAGATGCAAAATGCACAAAGCTGTGATTTCGATGGGCTTGGGATGGTGACATTTCTAGACCCGTCAGTTGGTGATTGCAGGTTTCTTGTTGGAGTGACTGATCATAAGTCGTTAGCTTTCAGACCAACTCATAGGAGGACCACCATTTGGATTTCTATCCTGTGGTGGATGTGGTTCTTTCAAATGTTATAAGAAGTTTCTTTACATGGGTTTTTCTCAGTCCCTTGTCGGGAACTTTTAGTATTAGTGGATACATTTGGACATAGACAAAAAAATACTAGAGTTATTTAGATATGCTGAACATGATTGCAGGTTATTGTTACATGTAACAGTATATCAAGTAGGAAACAAAGTAGACTCATATGTATCGGATTTTTATCCAATCTTGAAATTATATTGACCTTATTTTTCTTGTGTATCTCGTGCTTGACCTCTGATTTGCAATCCAGTCACGCCAAGCACACACAGTGCGTGAAACCGTTTTATGCGATAAGACCTCCTGGTCTAGTTTAGTAGAAATTCCCTTTGCATTAGGATTAGGTATTCAATAGTACGAAGGTAAATTCTTGGATTACAAAAAGGTAAATTACAGATGACAGAGCCTCTTATTCAGAAAGGTAGAAGAGTGAACTTCCGCATCTTGTTGAAGGACGCACCAGTATTCCTCAAATTATTAGCAGCATATAGTAAATTTATTTGGTCTGCATTAGTAGGCAATGTAAGCAAGCACATAGATGCTGCCACAGCCACTCCTCATTGTTCTGTTATGTTGCGATGCAACAATTCTCTCCTTTCGGGCTACTGCAGCATGTTCGAGCACAGCGGATGTTTGGTACTGTTCCGACAAACAAGCAGCAGCGACAGCCTTCAAAGAATCACGAATTACGCATACCTCATTAGTGAGACAAGCTCAAAAAGTAAGTGGAATCAACAATGACCTATGAGGAAGCACAGTAAATTTAGTTTACCTTGAGGATAGTACACTTGCTCGGTTGCCAGCAGACGAGGAGCTGCTGTTGCATTTGCACACACAGCAATGGAGGCCACCACAAGGAGGCAAGTGAGAGCAACCAGCCCAGTGTCCTTTCTCACCATCTTTGCTTGCTCGCACAATCTATGAAAGGAATATATAAAGTTTTGGAATGAGAAATCCTTGTGGTATAGCCATCCTATTTATAATAAGAACTTGTTTACCACTCAGCCAGGATATGAGCAAGAGGGTGCGACTTGTGTGCTTGTGCTACCAAGTCCTCCACTAGAGTCATATCAACCAAACTGCCTCATGGGCATTTTTTGTCCTTTACCTTGAAAGAATGGATAATTAATTCATGAGCTTGTACATGCAAAAGTAAGTATAAGCTGCAATTTCTGACTTTCCTTTGTGAAAACTTTAAAGATCTGTTTGCTCCACTACATGCCGTAGCATAAGTTGGGAAATATCTGTTTTTTGTCCATGTCTTTGGGATAAGATCGAGTGTACTTTGAATAGAGCACTGAAACCACACACTGAAGTCCGCAAGAGGAGACTTTCTGTGCATTTTTCATCTACTCATAACTAGAGCACCTTGTGCTTGGCCGACCTATATCAAGTCGATGATCGAGTCTACCTATATAGAAAGATTAATTTTGGTGATATCAATGACCTTTTTTTTTATTGAATCGATTTTAGTTTTGGTTTGTTTTTTTCTTTTCTTTTCAAAAAGATATTATGAGTTTCTAGATTTATTTATAACTTGGTACTTTAATTGGTATTCCATGAAATTAATAAAAATTTCTAATCTGTGGAACACAGTAGAGGCCTGCATCGTTAGCTGCTATTTACTCCACCCACATGTCATGTAAGAGTCAGTTTTAGCAGTAAACTGCAATCGCTCCATCCTTTTCCATGCTACAGTCAAGAACATATCCTTACAAACTAAAATTCAGATTTCAACAATTTTTTAAACAACTTCATCTTGGCTCACTCGGCATAACTTTTGAGCCGCAGAAATTATATGCTGTTGCTGGAAATATATTGATGACTTGAGGACTATTCATCGTTGTTTCAAGTGGGTTTGGTTGGCAGAGAGAGATGGAGACTTGGTTTCTAGAAGAAAAAAAAATGCCTGCTTCTATTTCCACTAACATGCATATATGGAGAATGTAAAACTCTTAACAATTTGAAAAACGCAAATTGATTTTGAGAAATAGATTAAGCTGTTTGAATCCCAACTGTACAAAACAGGTGAGGAATTATTTAAGATTTTTTCCAGATGGCTTTTTAGATAAATTACATTTCTCATGAAACTAATTTGGCCTCCAAAACATTAATATAATGAAGGATGGATTTAATCCCTGTCTACAAGGTCCTGTTTATACTAAAACTTTCCATGCCAAAGGACTACAAATAACGTGAGCAAGAGGGGTGATTTTGCATGCGTTGGCATTTGTCATCCTTAGTCGTAGCATGGACCATGGTCATACAGTAGATCATCTTCTAGTTTCGACGGGCTTAATTTCTATGGTGTGACGTTCCCAGACCCATCAGTTGGTGATTGCAGGTTTCTTGTTGGAGTGACTGATCATAAGAAATATCAGACCAGCTCATAGGAGGACCACCATGTGGACTCCATCCTGTGATGGATGTGGTTCTTTCTAATGCTGCAAGAGGTTTTTTTACATGGGTTTTTCTCAGTCCCCTGTCGGAAAATATTAGTATTAGCACTGGACATATATAGACAAAAGAAAACTGGAGTTGTTTATTAGATACGAGGTTATTGTTGTGAGTAACAGTGAATCAAGCAGGAAACATGGTAGACTCATGTGTATCGGATATTTATCCAGTCTTGAGATTATATTGACCTTATTTATCTTTTTTGTGTGTCCTGTGCTTGCACTCTGATTTGTGATCCATGTTGGAAAAGAAACCAAAAATCCTGAAGCACAAACTGTTACTGTTCAGATCAGTAACAAGAATTGTGCTAAATTCCAGAAAAACAGACACTGTTCAGATTAAAGAACAAGTGCCCTGTTTTTCTTAAAAGACTTGAGATACAAGGCAACCGTAAGAACAACCTTGTAAATGAGATATTGGAGCAGAATCACTTGAGGTTACTGCCATCCCTTTGATTTTATTTATAAAAGAAAATTGAATACAAACATGGAAATTCTGAATTATTACACCTTCATCAAAACTGGAAAAAAATAAGAACTTAAACAGGAAAGTTAAACTTGCAATGATCACTACAATGTGATCTTTATTGAAACATAAATATAGAAACACACATATTCTTCATGATCTTCAAAATCTTCAATAGCAGGCTTGGAAACAAATCTTCCTCAATCTTTAACAGAATCAAATCTTCCTTCAATCTTCAACAGAATCTTCAACACTCCTCCTTGGTTCCAAGGTTGCTGGACTTATCATACCTATCTTCTCTCTAAGGTCTTCAAACCTTTCTTTGGCAAGTGACTTGGTGAATAAATCTGCTAGTTGTTCATGTGTAGGACAGTATTTCAGTTCCAGCTCTCCCTCTTGTTGAAATTGTCGGATTGCATGAAACTTTATCTTCATATGCTTGGTTCTATTGTGAAAAACAGAGTTCTTCGAAATGGCTATTGCTGCCATGTTGTCACACCATAACACAGTGGGATTAACTTGATCAAAGCTTAATTCAACCAATATTTTCCTCAGCCAAACCAGATGATTTGCTGCCACATATGCAGCAATGTACTCAGCCTCAGCAGTGGAATGAGCCACCACTGTTTGCTTCTTGGAATTCCAGCAAAATATGGTTCCCCCCATTGAAAAACAGAACCCTGAGGTGCTTGACATCTCTTCATCACTTCCAGCCCAATCACTATCTGAAAAACCAATCAAATTAGTAGCATTTGATCTAGCAAAATTCATACCAAAATCCAATGTGCCCTTCAGATATCGCAGAACTCTTTTTGCAGCAACAAAGTGGTTTTGGCTTGGATTTTGCATGAACCTTGATAGATAATTAACAGTAAACACTATATCTGGACGTGTGGCTGTTAAGTACAATAAACTACCAATCAAGCTTCTATAAATCCTTCCATCAGCTTGAGCAGCACCATCATCCTTGGCCAATTTCAAACCTGCTGTCATAGGTGTGCTGACAGGTTTGCAATTTTCCATTGCAAACTTGCTCAGCAACTTCAAAGTGAAATTCTTTTGACATAAAAAGCTTCCTTGATTGGTTTGTGTAATTTCCATACCAAGGAAATAAGACAGCAACCCAAGTTCATTCATTTCGAACTTGTTCTTCATGTTGATTTTGAACTCTTCCACTAGCTTTTCTTCATTTCCTGTAATCAACAAGTCATCAACATACACTGAAATTATCAAGATGTGGTCAGTAACCCTTCTTACATATAATGTGGGTTCATTCATGCTTCTTTCAAATCCCAAACTTAGCAAATACTCATCCAATTTGCTATACCAAGCTCTAGGAGCTTGTTTAAGCCCATACAAGGCTTTCTCAAGAAGATACACTTTGTTGACAGTGGTATCTACTTCAAAACCTTCTGGTTGCTCAATGTATATTTCTTCATTGAGTGTACCATTTAAAAATGCAGACTTCACATCCAATTGCCACACAAGCCAGCCTGTTTGTGCAGCTAGAACCAGCAGTAATTTTATAGTGTCCAGCCTTGATACAGGAGCAAATGTATCATTAAAATCGATTCCTGGTTCTTGAGAGTAACCCTTGACCACCAGCCTTGCTTTGTATTTGTTCACACTCCCATCTGCATTTAATTTTGCTTTAAAAATCCATTTCACCCCAATTACATTCTTGTGTGCAGGTCTGTCAACTAGTTTCCAGGTGTGATTTTTCTCAATCATCATTAGCTCCTCCTTCATTGCTGCCATCCAAACCTGTGAATTCATAGCATCTTCCACATCACTAGGTTCCATCTCAGCAAGATTGCACCTAATATACACATCACTTAACAGCCTTGTCCCTCTCACAGGTATGCTGTCAGTTTCATCATCAATTTCTTCTGGAATTTCAGTTTGATACTGAATTTCAGGTTTGGGATCTTCACTCACTTCACCATCCCAATTCCATGTGCTATGCTCTGCAAATTTTACATCCCTTGCTATTATGGATTTGTTTGTTTTCAAGTCAAACACTTTGTAGCCACTTGTTTTAGAACCATAGCCAATCAAAATTCCTACCTCAGCTTTTTGGTCCAGTTTCTTCCTTTTGATTTCATGCTGCAAAACATAACATGGACTTCCAAAAACCCTTAAATGTTCAAGATTAGGTTTAAAGCCATACCAGTATTCAAAAGGAGTTTTGTCCCCCAAGATTTTGGTCACCATTCTGTTCAATAGGTAGGCTGAGGTGTTGACTGCTTCAGCCCAGAATTTCAGAGGTAGTTTCTTCTCATACATCAAGCATCTTGCCATCTTTACCAAGGTTCGATTTCTTCTCTCACTCACTCCATTATGCTGTGGGGTGTAAAGGACAGTTAATTGATGTTTAATTCCTTCTTTTGTAAGGAATTCTTCAAGCATCCGAGAGGTGAACTCCCCACCATTGTCAGACTTTAACATTTTAAGCTTGCAGTCTGTTTCCCTTTCAACAGCAGTTTTGAACCTTATGAATATCTCAGCCACTTCACTCTTGTGCTTAAGAAAATACACCCAACAATACCTGCTGAAATCATCCACAAATAGTAGAAAATATCTAGCCCCATTTAAGGACTCAGTTTGCATTGGACCATACACATCCGTGTGTATTAGCTGCAGCCTTGATGTTGTTCTGAATGTGGTTTTGTTAAATGCACTTTTGGTTTGTTTACCCAATTGACATGCTTCACACACATCACCATGATCCTGAATTAATGGTAATCCTGAAGCTATCTGTAATTCAGCCATTCTTCTCAATGATGCATAATTGAAATGGCCTAGTCTCTTATGCCATAGTATAGAATTTGAGCACAAATCAGTGCTCATGCTCATGCAAGCTTCATTCCAATCTAGGTTGAAGCTTCTATTCATCATCCTAGCCGAGAGCAGTAGGTTATCCTTAGAGTCTCTGATTTTACACATGCCTTTGTTAAAAGATAGTGAATAATCTTCTTCTAACAATTGTCCAACACTAACCAGATTATGCTTGATTTTGGGCACAAATAAGACATTGTTCAGAGTTCTAGTTCCAGCCATAGTTTCAACCTCAATATTTCCCATGCCTTCTACCTCAACATATTCACCATTTGCTATTCTTATTTTGGACACATAATTTCTATCCAAGTTTTTGAATATATTCAAATCAGCTGACATGTGGTTTGTGCATCCACTATCTATAAGCCAAGTTGAATTACTTACCTTGGCTATATTGCATTCTTGATCTACCAAAGCCATGAATAATTGTTCTTCCTTGATTTCTGAAGTTTTAGCAACATAAACCTGTTTTGCAGCTGCTGGATTCTTGCAAAAATTTTGCAAGTGTCCAAATTGATGACAATTCCTGCATTGTGTATTCTTCAACCAACACCAAGTATCAAGGGGGTTGGTTTTCTGACAGTATTTGCAAGGGGGAAAAGTTTCTTTCTTCTCTTTTCCTTTGAAACTTTGACTGCCATGGTTTGGTTGCCAAGTCCTCTGCTGCCAGTTTTTCCCACTGTCTCTCCTTCCATTACTGTCTCTTCTTCCATCATAGGTTCCTTTGAAGGAATTCTTTGGTTTATGTTTGCCTTTAAAACCAGCCACAAAAGCTTCTTCACCACTCCTCTCTTGCCTGTAGGATTGTCTCTGTTCTACAGCTTGTAGAGCATTGACAAGTTCTTGAAGACTCATTTTAGCAAAGTCCTTTGAATCTTCTAAAGAGCAGATTTTGTGCTCGAATTTCTCAGGCAAGCTTACAAGGACTTTTTCCACAATTCTTGAGTCTGGAAAATCTTCTCCTAACAATCTCACTTGATTTACAAGTTTAGAGATGTGTGAGGAGAAGTCTTTAATGGTTTCGGATTCCTTCATCCTCAAACCTTCAAACTGCCTTTTCAAGTTTAAAACTTGCATCTTCCTTGATTTATCATCCCCTTGAAACTCAGCTTTCAACTTGTCCCAAGTTTCCTTTGCAGTCTTGCATGCCATGATCCTTGTGAAGATCTCTTCACTTACTGCATTGTGCAGGCAAGTGAGAGCTTTGAACTTCTTAGCTTTTTCTTCATTGAAATATTTGATTTGTGCAAGTGTGGGATTGTTTCCCAGTGGATTTGGTTGCCTGTCATTCTCCACTATTTCCCACAAATCAAAGGCCCTCAAATAAGCCTCCATCTTCACTGCCCAAATCCCAAAGTTGTGTCCAGTGAACACTGGTGATTTTGATGAAAAATTCGTTGAGTCCATTCTTCTAATTTCAACTATGATTAGTTGAAAAAAATAGCACTTAATAGTTTTCAATTGTTGCTGCGAGGCCTTTATGCAATTGATAACCAGCTAGAACAACAAATCCTTGTATAAAGATTTGCTAGGAAAAAATCTCTCGTGTTTCACTCTCCTTTCCCTTTTCAAAGTTTAATTTACTTTGAAAACAAAATTCTCACTTGATTCACTCGTGTTTCACTCAATCCCTTTCAAAGATCCCTTCTCGCTCTGATACCAATTTGTTGGAAAAGAAACCAAAAATCCTGAAGCACAAACTGTTACTGTTCAGATCAGTAACAGGAATTGTGCTAAATTCCAGAAAAACAGACACTGTTCAGATTAAAGAACAAGTGCCCTGTTTTTCTTAAAAGACTTGAGATACAAGGCAACCGTAAGAACAACCTTTTAAATGAGATATTGGAGCAGAATCACTTGAGGTTACTGCCATCCCTTGGATTTTATTTATTAAAGAAAATTGAATACAAAGATGGTAATTCTGAATTATTACATCTTCATCAAAACTGGAAAAATAAGAACTTAAACAGGAAAGTTAAAATTGCAATGATCACTACAATGTGATCTTTATTGAAACATAAATATAGAAATACACATATTCTTCATGATCTTCAAATGTTCAATAGCAGGCTTGGAAACAAATCTTCCTCAATCTTCAACAGAATCAAATCTTCCTTCAATCTTCAACACAATCTTCAACCATCCAATCACGCCAAGCATGTACAGTGCACGAAACCGTTTTATGTGACGAGACCTGGTCTGGTTTGGTAGAAACTCCCTTTGTATTAGGGTATTCAATAGTTCGAGAGTAAATTCTTGGATTACAAAAAGGTAGAACTACAAATGATAGAGCCTCTCATCCATGCCAGTGTTCCACAAATTATTAGCAGCGTATAGTATAATTTATTCGGTCTGCATCAGCAGGCAAGCATATGGATGCTGCCGCAGCCACTCCTCATCTTTCTGTTATGTTGTGATGCAACAATTCACTTCTGCAGAGTTACTGCAGCATGATTTTGCACAGCTTGTTTTTGGTGGCTCTCCAACAACGAGGCAGCATCGACAACCTTCAAAGAATCACGAATAACGCATACCTCATGAGTGAGAGAAGCTAAAAAAGGAAGTATAGAATCACAATAAATTTAGTTTACCTTGAGGAGAATTCACATGCGCGGATGCCAGCAGACGAGGAGCTGCTGTTGCGTTTGAGCACATGGCGACGGATGCCACCACAAGGAGGCAAGTGAAAGCAACCAACGTAGTTTCCTTTCTCACCATGCTTGCTTGCTTGCTTGCTTGAACAATATATATATATATATATCGAAGGAATATATAAAGTCTTGTGGTGTAGCCTCCTTTTTATACCACAAACATGTTTATCAGACAGCGCATATGTGAGCAAGAGGGCTTGATTTTTGTGCTGCCAAATCATAATCCACCAGAGTGATGTCTATCAAACCGGCTCACGGGATTTTTTTTGTCCTTAATTTATCTAAAGAGAATGTAGCTTCTACAAGCAAGCATGAGCTGCAATTTCTGACCCTGTTTGAACCCTCTGTGAAAACGACTTGTTTGCTTCACTGCATCCTCGAAAACACGCTGGGCAATTACTCTGTTTGCAGTCCATGTCTATGGGCTAAGATGGAGTACACTTAATTTGAATAGAGCACTAAAACAACACTGAAGGCGGTGAGATCGAGGAGACTTTCTGACATGAAGTCGACAATGGAAAGATTAATTTTCGTGATATCAATGAGTAAAATGTTTCTCTTTTATGTTGATTTAATCGAGTTTAAAGAGATCATCCGGTAATCTCCCCTTGGTTTAGAAAGATTTGTTTGCTCGATTAGAATTCTGCCCTCTGAATTCTTTGAATTGCTATATCATCTCTCTTCATAATATGATTGAAACATGTATGGGCTCATTAATTAATCAAGTTATAAACAATATATATTACACTGTTCATAGTTCGTATTGAAAATGGGATGCTTCTTAACTCGCGTTCCAAATCATCAAGCCCTGCTAATATCCTTTCATTCCGTCGTGGAGATCTGATCATCATGTCAAGCATGAATATGATTAGCACCCCACTTTTCCACCAGAATTTCCCATAAACACAGTGAGTGAATGCAAAAGGCACGTGCATGTTCCTTATTGGCCAAGCACAAAAATATCAAAATTGATAGAGCTGTCTCGTTTAGAAAAGTTGAAGAAGCTATTCATGCTTGAATCCTCTAATTGGACGGTGTAGATTTATCTGGGTTAAGTATGTGGATTCTGGCTGTTGGATCTGGGTTGGCTCCCATTTATTTATTTTCAAAGAGTGATTTTATGGCCGACTTGAGTCATCAACTATCTTGATGAAAATTAAACAAGAAAAATGCTTTGGATATTTATCTAAAACACGGTAACCAAATACACGAAACTGTTTTTCATTAAATTCAAACTCAATTACAGTTTTAACCAAATATTTCAATTTCAATTATGAACAAGTATTTTTAATGAAACTTTATTTTTAATTTCAACCATAACAGCAACCACCAATGCAATACCAGGGAGACCTAAATCAAATCAAACCAACCCTTTTTCTGGTTTATGCATACTCTTAAAATGGCTAACTGCTACGATGTGCGCAAAAGCTCTCTGGTAGCTAAAGAGCGGTTCTGTGGACCTCAAGCATGAATCGAACAAAGCCTGGTCCTCTGAGGTTCTGAACTTGCGCCCCAGCTTACTCATACAGCTTTATCTTTGTGGTTATAAAGGTTTGGCAAACGGGGCACTGTGCCAAGTATTTCCCGCAATCATAGCATGTCTGCAAAAGAAGCGCAGAAATCAGAATGAATCAGGAAATAGATGGCAGCAGAAGCTCCATGTTGTTCTCAGGTTATTACCTGATGCCCACATCCGAAAGCAAGATCTTTCTTATTCCATGAACACGAGGGACAGCGCTGCAAAGCATAATGAAAACTAAATCAGCAAGAGAATAATCAGATGTCATCTCAGAAGTCTAGAATATGAGAGGTACCCTGCTGAGCGAAGAATGATCTGTGGAAGGGACATGAGCAACATTGCTTCTTGGCCTGCTAGATGTGGGATAGGAATGAACCGAGCCTTTCCCAAGCGGAGGAGGAAGAGCATTCCTTCCAGGAGCACCTTTTCGGCAGCTGAAAGTGGATGGTAGTATGAGTGAAGTGACAACAGCACATTTCCGAGTATTAAGTTGCATGTTAATGGACATTTTACCCTAGGAGTTGGAGGTCTATTGTAGCCTTATATTGGGATGGTATTTCCATTAACGCTTCCAGAGCAAACTCTGCCTCCTTCTTAGACATGAGAATGTGCTTCGACATGATCTCTGTGAAATTCACAAACTGCATTGCACGAACACCATGTTAAAAATCAGTTCGGCTTCAAAGCTTCTGCTATAGTTCCCCGGTTAATCTTTCAAACCTGAAAATTATCAAAAGCCCGAGAAGGAATGTTGTCATCGAATTTGTGCATCATGTCCCATGGCCCATCACCAACCCCAACCAGCACAATTGACAGCGGATAATTACTGCAAAAGGATAACAAGCTTTATATTTTGTTGAGTTTAAGCTACAAGATGCTGAAAAGACTTGTCAGGATGCTGCTACATACCTTGCGTTCACAATGGCATTGATAGTGTTCTGCTCCTGAGGACTCAGCCGTCCATTAACCGTCTCTCCGCTTCTTGTGACCTGGCATGTCATGTGATCAGGAGAATCAATAAAAAGGTTCAAGGCAGCATTTAAAGTTTAAGCAGTGGTAGTTAAATCTGGACACTTCTGAGGAGAAGGAACTAACCTGGCCATCAGCTATGATCAGAAGAACATGATACTGACCGCCACTGCTGTTCACAATTTCGATTGCAGTTTTAATGATTGGAGCAAAAGATGTCGGTCCTGTCATAACTCAACACAGTAAATTTTCACCAGAAGGAGGTCAAAGGAAAATTTTACATATTCAATGTAAGAAGAATCGTTTAAGCGAACCAGCTAGGTTAACATGGGGGACTATTTCTCTGTAACGACTCAGGACTTCCTCAAAGCCATTGCATACTTGTTCATCTGGATAGAAGCTAAAAACTTTCTGATCATGAGTAGTGGCTGCAAACGAATTTACAGCTCCATGTTACAAAAATCTGTTTACTGAAATAGCAAATTGCTGAGCATATATGCCATGCGTCTTTGCATCCAAAAAGAAAGATCACTCACCATCACCAAAGCCAAAACAAGGGATGAGGTTATCCTCATCAAAAGCTGACAGTGTTCTTCCTATTATTGAAATTGCCTGTTCATATGGGTTCATAGAATCCCCGAGGTGATGCAGGCTCTCCCCATGGAAAGATCGTGCACCAGTCCACTCATTGCTTTTGGTAAAATCAATGCCTACAATAAGGTTGGAAGATTCCAGCCCAGCTTGTGAAAGAGCTTTTGTCACCTGCATAAATTTTGTAATTAGATTTTGTTTCTTTTCCAAATTCTACAGGCAAGTGCAAGCAATATCCAGATGCATTCGAAGTTCTAACTAAAGAAAAATTCTTGTATTCTGTTAATGATAGCAGGGGTGGGTGGGGGGAAAGTGTTTGCCTCAAAAAAATGATGAGGCAACAATTCTGACCTCAAAATTAGTTTTAATAGACGCAACCGAGCAAGCTGCAAATTCAAAAGCATTTTTACCTGTTCAAGAGAATTGTAATCATCACCAAATCTTGAATACTTCGACTGCAGCTTGCTCCTTCCATCAGCATAGCTTGCTACATTTGGAGAAGAACTTGGGTTAGATGAAACCCTAAAACCATGTGAATCACGATGATGATGGTCCTGATGCCTTGAATTTTTGCTTCCCATTTTGGTGTCTCTGACTTTTTTATACTAATGTTATTACAAACTGCTCATCAACCAATTTCAGTTCCATTATTTTCACCAAAACAAGAGCAAAAGCATTTAGACATTCATATCCCACTGAGCAACAGCAGATACTAAAAAAGAGTTCTTATAATTGACAGGAGAAAAGTTTTTAGAGAAAAAATTAGCAGCTACTTAAAAAACTGGATTATAACAATGAAAAATGAAGTCTAGTTCTCCATTACAGGAGACGGAACAGAAATAAATAAATAAATAAAAACACTGTGTTTATCATTCAAGAATGTACAGCATTTGAGACCCCTATAAAGATTATAAAACAATTCAAGGAAGCAGAAGGAAAATATCAAATCAAATTAAAAGAAAAAAAATTAAAAACAGAAGTAAACTGTATTTATACTTAATTAATCAACAAGTCAATGGCAATCCTCTTTAACGTGCTAGGAACCTCCCAAGTAAATTGATTATGGCTTAAACTAAAGAAACCCCTTTGAAGTTTATAAGCAAAATACAAGGAAACTTCTTCGAAACCCGCCATCACTAACAACTTAGCAAGTAAACTAGCAAACATGATGGATATGGCATACCCCCGGGAGAGAGAGAGGGAGAAACATTATATATTTAATCACCAATTAAATAAGAAGAAAATTTGAGGGTTACAGTGTGGATTTCATTGTCTTATATAGTAATACGAGATTAATGAAGGAAAAGAGACATTCTTTTTTTCAAACAGAATCTCACTTAAACTGTGTTTTTGATCATGTTAATGATAGCTGTCTCTCCTTTTTTTTCGTTAATATAAAAGTAAACTAGGAGCCAAAATACGCAACTGTTATTTTAATTTGGACTAGCTGATAGCTTCACCAGATAGAACCTTGATTTCGTTGAAGAGCCTCTGTCCCGGACAGGCACTTTTTTAATAATAAGAAACGGTTGTTTGAATGATTGAATTATTCTTTCTTCTTTTTTTTAGTTTTTTTTTCCTATTGGCTTCAGCGGTAACTTCCATAACTGGACAGGCAATCTTGGTAAACATTTGAGGTTTCACCTTAAACAGAATCCCTGATGAGTTAGACAGATTCAAGATAACTTGTCGGTGGTAAGTGCGAGACCTCACGCCACGGCTGAAAAAGATGTTTGTAGAGCGAAGGCTGTTCTATTCCATTTCCAAACCTGTTCCAGTTTTGAATTCTCCAGGCAACGAAAATCATCGGCAGTCTGCAGAAGCTATTTATTATCTTTAATTCGCTTTTAAACTCTGATAGGTTCGCAAGCCAATCAAGTTTTCAACATGTTCACTAGGATTGGCCAGTATTTATCCCTATAGACTTGACCAGTTCCTCCATGTCAAAGGGATGCGAAACCTCTACAAATGCATGCCAGTCATTCCTGTATGTGTAACAATATATTAAGTATTCGAGTAAAACACACCAATTCCACTGGGAAATGGAGTTGTACATTACATAATTTATTTGCAGACCAAACACAAACTCTGATTAATCACTATCATACTTTGCCAGCATGCCGGTATTACCATAGGCCTTCTACTGAGATGTGTACCTATGAAAAGAACCTCACTGAAAAGCAAAGATCAGATATTTTGCTTATGACAGTACTAATCTGCTAAAGTTTTTTTTATTATTATTTCTGAAAACTTAGAAACACAAGTAAATGGTTATAAAACACATGCTCCACAGATGTACTTGATGAGTCCACACTTCTCTGTTATCACTCCCTGAACACTCGGGCATTTCTACTTGATGATCTGTTTGAGCTTTGATGAATGGTTGGGCTTGAACTTGTAAGTACTGGAATCCCCAAGTCGAAAAGGAGCATCAGATAGGCTACCATGGGCTCTCTTGTTGTCATATCCTGGATAATCACATCTGGAGAAGGGCACAATTTCTTGCAAAACCAAGCCAATCTTCTCGGCTTTCTTGACCAAATCCCATTTATCATATGGGTCACCTTCCTTGTGCGTTACATGAATCTCCCCTTTATCCTGCTTCACAAGAACTTTGGCGTTGCTTAAATAACCTTTTATCAGTCTCTTGTTCAACCTATTTCAATCCCACCATATTTTTCATCAGTTAATGTTTCCAATTCAGTTATTACAACATAAAGATCTCTAGATAGGCATGGAATCAAACAGGCATTCAGCAATTGCTCCGGTTCTTCCCATTCATATTTTATCTTATGCATGCATGAATTATTATGAAATATTTGGTCGAACCCCGCCTCTTTTACTTTCAACCTAGTTAGAACGTCCATCATCTGTTAAAGAGAACTCCTACACTATAATAAGAAAAGTTTAGTGTTTCCCTTTAGGGAAAAGAAACGAAACAATGAAGAGACTATATCAAATAACCGTGGACAAAGGAACACAAAACTGAAAGGGAAGGGTGGGCACGAGAACATAATTGGATTTCACATTAGCTACCCCCTTACGAAGAGGAATCAAATGTAGATACTTATTCCATGTGGCAAAAAATAATGAGGGGGTTCTCGTGTTCTTCGCATGAAGACAAGCTCTTAAGTGAGAATGCATCATTTAGACTCAATCTCATTGGTATTGAGAATTGCAATACAGGAATTTAAAAATTAACTCAAGAAAATAAACAAGACATAGACTCGAACAATCATACGATGGTATAAATAGAAGCAAAGGGAATGTAAATGTTGTAAGAGGCTAGAACATAACTGGATTTGGCAGTAGCTAGCCTCACGGAAGAGGAAACCAACATGGGGGAAGTTATAGACAATTCGATCAAACCTCTGAGTCCTCAAAAAGAAGTGTTGACTCATCTCTTTTGCATCAACTCCATAGAGCACTATCCCTCCCTTCTCTTCTAGCTCCCTCACATTTCGTACTCCATTACTGTACTTTTTAGCTATGTCATCTATGCAGCACAGACAAACATAAGCCTTCAATTAAATCATTCAAAATTCTTGCTTTAACCAGCAAAACTAAAGAAACCCGTCAACAAATTGGAAGTAAAAAGAATGGAGAGAGAGTACCTTCGCTGTCAACAGTAGTAGAAACCAAGTTGCTAGCAGAACCAAAAGCTCTAGCTAGAGAAACAGAGAAGGAGAAGTCACCTTCTCCAACCAACAACATCCTGTGCTTGGATGAGTAATGTTTTTTCCATTTCTCTGGTTCTTCATCTTCCTCATCTTCCTCATCATCTGATGATTTTGGTTCTGTTTCTGTCTCTTCATATTCTTCTTGTTTTCCCATCTGGGTTTGTACGAAAAGTATCTGCTTTTCAGTCTTGATCACTCACCTAAACCTTTGCTTTTTGGGTGGCATTGTCATTTTCCAAGAAAATCATAGGCCATTGAATACTCCCTCTCTCTCCCGGTCTAGGTATGTGAAGTGCATAGAATACATGTACTTTACAACTATACGGGAAACAACGATATTAAATTAGTACTACTTGTTTCAATTAAAGTGATTCGTTTCCTATTAGAAAAGTTGATCAATAAAAAATATTTTATAATTAAAAAAAAAATTGGATGGAAAATATTTTTTATAAATTGTAAAAAATTTAGAAATGTCATTATTTGCTGATTATATCAAATTTGATCCTCAAACTTTTGATTGTTATATATAATTTGTTTTAAATATTTATTTTTCAGTTTCATCTCTTAAATTTTAATTTTTATATTAATTTTGGTCTTTATTTTTATAATTGCTATTTGCTTTTTTCTTATCATTTTTTTATTGAAATTTTTTATCTATCAAATTTGATCCTCATTTTTTTTATTGTTACTTATTTTATTTGAAATAATTTGTGAAATGTTAATTATTATTATTTTAATTTATTCACCTTTCATTTTTTTAATTTTTTAGATTTAATATCTATTATTTTGATTATTATTTATTTTATTTTAGATAATTTATGAAATTATATTTTTTTTTCAATTTCATTCTCATTCAACTTTTTAATTTGTAAGATTTGTTCCTCATTATTTTAATAAACTTGAAAAAAAAATTTAATAAATTATTTTCCAATTCATTTTTCATAACACAAACAAACACTGAAAAGTATTTTCCAGTTCATTTTTCATAACATTGTCAAACATCAGAATTCACTTTCAAGGAATTCGCTTTCCCCGGAATTCACTTTCCAAAAAGAAACCACTTTACAACAACAATACAAGCGGGCCTTAGTTTCTTTCTAGTCTCGAATTTTGATTATGTTTTCCCCCTATGGATAATTACATGCTTTTTATGATATTTATTTGGTATTATTTTTTTGTTTTCTTAAATTGTGTCCTAATTCAGTTTTTTCAATCAAGTTCTATCCTCGTTATCTTTTTTTGTTTTTACTTGTTTTTTTTAATAATTTGTTTATCAATCTCATCCTTTGAAATTAAATTAGTGGAGAATTAGACTTCTTGATTGAATATAGGTCAAAGATTTCACGGATTATGAATTTTAGAGATTGGTCTAGGTTTAAGAGGTTCAACGAGTTTTCTTGTTTTTTTTTCTTTCTAAAATAATGGTTTCTTATATTTTATCTTCTTTTTTGTGATTTGATTTAATTGGGATAACCTTAAAAAAATTATTTTTGCTTCACTCTCTGCCATTTTTTAATCTATAAGTAATCTATTAATTATAAAAAAAATCCAATTCATTCCACTATTGCTTTTTAATCTTTCAAATTCAATCCTTAATTTTTTAATTGCAATTTATTATTTAGATCATTTTTTATTTTTTTTGAAAATTTCATCATTCACATAATTTCTTGTCATCTTATCCCCATTCCTTTTTTTGTTATGTTTTTGCTAGTTTTTTGTTGATATTTTCTCTCATTTTATCCTTTAAGATTTGATTTGTTAAGAGTCAAGTTTCTTAATTGAATTTAAGTTCATGATTTCACAAATTACAAGTATTAGAGATTAGGTTAAGTCAAGTTTCTTAATTGAATCTAAGTTTCAGGATTTCACAAGTTACAAGTTTTAGAGATTAGACTAAGTTTAAGAGGTTCATATAATGTTTGGTTTGTTTTTATTTTCCTTTTTTGAGCTTATTTTTATTATTTTTGTTTTGTTTTCTTAATTTTTTTAGATTGGATTATGTTCAATAAGTCCTCTATAATTCTTCTCAATTCCATCCCCTATGAATAAAGCTTGCTTGTTAGTTGTGCAATTGATAAAGTGGCCAAATCACAAGACTCTTAAATTGTAGAAATTTTGGCTTTGAATTTATGTGGCAAGATGAGGATACTATCGAAGGTGCTTTCCCATACAAGTTTTGGTGTCTCCAAATCTATAATCTTTGTGAAAATATGATCTACAAGTGCTAAATGCAGGCAAGTGATAACTTTATCCTTCCTTAGTTTTTTTTCTTCATGTGCTTTTATATGGGAAAATATTGAATTTGCTGATAATGGTGATGGATCATCATCGATTGTGACCACATTCTACAACCCTTGAGATCTTAGATATAATCTCATCTTTACAACCTATATGTGATAGTGTTCTTCATTAAATACTGGAATGATTGTAACAATGTTGAATGAGGTAGATATGTTTTGATAAAAACAAACCTCTTTTGTTTGCAATTAATCACACTGTGTTTAGCTCTCAAATTCTTTGTCACGACCCGAGTCCGGATCAGTGACCAGGCACATAGGCATGGTTCCTCTCCAAGGTCCCACACCTATGCGAACTCAAACTTACACACAAACTTAACATTTAACTTTCGGAGTTCAAAGCAGCAGAATTAACAAAAGAAACTTATAACATAATTCAAATGCTTTAATACAAGAGTTGAATAATCTTATTATAATAGTGGAGCACTAACTAGACATATAAATAAAATGTCAATTACAACCCAAATAATAAATTCTGAAATTTCAACGATAAGGATCCGCTTACGAGCTACGATCCTGAAAATAATGAATAATGAAGGGGTGAGTTCAATAACTCAGTGATTAGATAACATCTAATATACACATGCGAGATAATATAACAATGAAAAATATATTATCGAATCAGTTCGGGGTTCTTACAAGAAGATTTGTCAAATAGGTCATATCAAGGAGATAATAGATATAGCTCGTCAGAAAATCAGAATGCAATGAGCATGAGGCTCCAGACTGTGGGATGATCAGTCCGCACAGGTTGGTGACTTCCCCGACCAACTAGGATTTCAGATACGATGTGCACAAAGACTAACATTTCCCTGTTAGCATGGGTATTCTGACTGGCATACCGTAGGTACATATATATCATAATCAAACAGACATATTCATATCTCAAGGCTCAACTCATGATATCGATCAAATGAGGAGCTATCAATTCACAAACAAATATTGGCTCATATCAAGAATATATATTCAATAATTGATTATGCTTTATCGTAACAAGAATAGTAATTAACATATATATTATCAAGAAGCATAATCCAAATACTATCAAATCAAATATTTATAATATTTCTCATGCATATTAAATATTATCCACTCACCTGACTCAAAAGCGATCGAAATTCAAAAGCAGAATATTGTCGGAATCCTACTGACGTACCGCGGCAGAATATCAGGATTATCTGAATATATAAAATAAATACACACTCAAAAATGACTCAAAAGAAGTAGAATTCTTTTAGTAAACATATCTAAGAGTTCAACTCATAATCCTATGTGTTTTGAATTAAACTATCTATTTCTCGCAAAACCTAAAAACAACGGTTTCTTTCTAAATCTAGTTCAAGATACACAATTTGTAAAATTAATAATAACTCATCAAATAAGCTTTAATTATCCATCAAACCAATCTGAAATACTAATATTTCACTCCAGGGACCAAACTGTAATTTTCCAAAGTTCAGGGACTAAACTGTAATTTTCCAAAGTTCGGGGACCAAACTGTAATTTTCCACCAAAAGGACTAAAATGAATTTTCATCATCTTCAACCTAAAACCATAATTCCAGCAATGAATTCCCGAAATTTCTCCACCTTATTTCACCATTTTTCTCAATATTTTCTTAAACCAAACACATCAAAATCATCTACAATCAAACCTATTAATCACTAGTTAAACCATTAAACCCTTAACATCTTAATCCATTCATCCTTCAAGTTTAAATAAAATCTACAAACCCTAATCACCAATGCAAGCAATTAGTTTAAATATTAAACAATACTTTTACATAATAACACATAGACATTACCTTAATATTTATTTCTCCTCCTTTCTTCTCCTTTCCTCTTTTCTCTTCTCTTTTCTTCTCTCTTTCGGCTCACTCTAATTTCAGATTGCTTCTCTTCTTTTTCTTTTTCTATTTATATTTTACAAGTTACTATTGTATCCTTGTCTCATTTATACCTAATCTTAAGTCATTAAGGGTATTTATGCCTTTCTTATTCAAAGTTTCAAAACCCTAAAATTATTTTCCTATTTTAAATTTCAAAACCCTACATTCTTGTCTTTATCACTCCACAAAGTCCCACGGTCCCGTAAAAAAAACTGCTCTAATACCCTTGTTTATTTCAAAAAAACTTGTTTACCTACACGAAATATAATTTTTTTATAGAAGAATAAAAAACCCTCTTCAAAAGTTAAATGCGTAGCTAAAAAAACACTACCATTCAAAAGAGACTCTTTAAATAAAATAAAAGAGAGAAGAGGTATAAATATAATTTTTTTATATAAAAAATTTATCAAAAAACATTAATTGAGAAAAAAGGTCAAATGTTGTCAAGTTTAACTTTTCAGGTTAGGCCCATGTACGAGCACACCAGGCATGCCCACTCAACCGAGTTTTTTTTTTTCCCACTACACTTAGGGCGGACATCATGTTGTCCTTCACAATATTTTTTTTTAAAAATCGAACGAGGCGTCACGTGATCTAGCCTAGATTCTAGCCACCATTGCTTTCGGGAAATGAGGATTTAAGATTTCTGTTTTACCTAAAAGCTTGTTTTTCAATCTGTTATTGATCCAAAACACCAATAAAAACACTGTAGAAAACATGATAAACCTACCGTTAACGTAAAAAAATGCTTTAAAAAATCATCCCGAAACCAAAAATCAACTCGAGCTTAGATAAATTTTTTGATGAACTTATAAGGTAAAAAAACACTAAATATGAATTTCTCTCATCAAATATAACAATTTGACATAATTTTTATTTGTTTTGATAGACTTAGAGTGTGCTTGGCATTGCTTTTGCTTTTGAGATTGAGGTTGAAAAAAATCAGTTTCAAAAAAAGTACTTTTATTGTGGTTCAAAATAAGCAGTGAAGTGTTTGATTAAAATTATGGTTGATTTGGAGGTTGAAAAAAAAAGCAGTTTTGGGTGTTTGGTTACCAAGCTTTTCATATTGCTTTTAACTTGTGAAATTACATTAAAATAATATATATATATATAATTTTTGTAAATTTAATATTTTTGACATCAACACATCAAATTTATCTAAAAATACAAAACAATTAATTTAAAATAAAAAATAAAAAAATTTCAAATTTTTCAAAAACCTCTCCCAGACACCCCTTTAGAATCACACTCAATTAAAAGTTGAAAGAATAATAAAGATGAGATTGTGTTAACGTTAAAATTGTGTTAACTTTATGACGATAATTATTGTTATTATTATTAATGAATTTAATTTGCACATGTCATTTTTTATAGGAATTTGACTACATTAAATTGAATAATCAAATCTAGATAAAACATGATATAATAGTTTTACTGAAATAAAAAACAATCCAACTAACGTATATGAGAGAAAGAAAAACAAAATATATGGAAAATAATAGCCTGAAAAATAATAATAAAATTCAAGATGGGAAATTCTGAATAGTAATAAAGAAAAACCCTAATACCTTTCGTGCTTATTTCACATTTTGTTTTAAGAGCATTTTAAAAAAAATAATTTTTTTATTGTTTTAAAACTGATATTAAAACTATTATTTTTTTTAAAAATAAAAAATAATATTATAATATATTTTTAAATAAAACTGATTTTAAAATGATTTTAAAAAATAAAAAAATATTATTTTGATGTATTTCGGCACGATAAGAAATCGCAATCGCAATCGCAATCGAAAAGCATCAATTTCAGCTTTTTGAATCGGCGTTTTGGATATAATTTGGTGTGGGTCCCACACAAAAAACACTTATTTTGTTAACCAAACACCAAATTACGGTGCGATCTGCGAATCGCTGATCGCACCGCAATACCAAACGCCTTCTTAATCGATGCCATCAATATATTTCTTTCTCTATCATCAGAATCCAACAATCCCTTTCTCTCCTCTCTCAATCAAGACTAAAAAATTAACGAAAATAAATTTCTGTATCATGTGAAAAATATCAAAGTGTCAAAATTGTATTATTTATGTGATTTTTAAAATTTGAGTAAACTCATGACACACTATTTATGTTTGATGTATTTTTTTATTTTGGTCTTTCTTCTTTCAATCTCATTATTTCTTAAGAAATTTAAATTAATTGGTCTCAATTACGGATGAAATTGTTAGGAAAAAAATACCAAGGACTAAATTAAATAAATAATTTTTTGCATAGTTCATATGAAAGATGGTAGACGCTGTATAAGGGAATAAAAAATAAATAATACAAAACCACCCCGTTTTCGATTTTTAAGTAATTTTTATATATAAATTAGTATTTTTATTATTTTCTTAAGAAAAATATCTCTCGTATACGGCTTGGTTAAATCAAAGAAGAAGGATCTAGAACAAAGAAAGACCTTCCCTTCTCTATAAAACCACACCCAAAGACTTAAACTTTCAAAACCCTAGATCTCACTCTTTCTCTCCTCTCTAGCTGGCGTGTTGTTAAGGTTTACTTGTTTGTGATCGCATCAAAAACAATGGCGGAGGCCGAGACGTTTGCTTTCCAGGCTGAGATCAATCAGCTGTTGAGTTTGATCATCAACACTTTCTACAGCAACAAAGAGATCTTTCTTCGTGAAATCATCAGCAATTCCTCTGATGTTTGTCTCTTTTCCTTTATTCTATGCTTCTGTTTTCTTTGCTTCTATCTCGTGGTCTTACGTTTGAATAGTGATTAATGTATGAAACGAATGTTTTTAGCTGAATTTTGGGACTTTGATGTATTGTTTGATAGACCCTTTTGTTATGTTTTAATTATCTTGAAGATGTAAACTTTTCCTTTCTTATCGTTTTATTTATGAACAAGCTAATTAATTTATGTTTTGGCCGGATTTTGGTACTTCGATGTTTGTTTGAGAAACACTTTTGCTCTTATGCTTTGATTATGTTAAAGATCCAACCTTTCCTCTTCTTTATTTTCCTCTTCTTATTCCATTCTGAAATTCAGATGCAAGTCTACGTTCAATTAGGTTGCCCTGATTGTTGTTTCGAACTATTTTTTTTCTTATCAGTGAATGAAAATTGATGTAAAATACGTGTAAGTTGAAACCAGTTGTTTGGAATGGTATGCTCAATGAGTGTGAATCTGCAGATAGTAGTATTAGCTTATGATGTTACCGTGTCTGTGTGTAATAGGCTTTGGATAAGATTCGATTCGATAGCTTGACTGACAAGAGCAAGCTCGATGCCCAGCCCGAGCTATTCATTCACATTATTCCTGACAAGGCCAACAATACCCTCACTATTATTGATAGTGGTATTGGTATGACCAAGTCTGGTAAGCATCTGATTTTTATTTTAGCTGTAATGTTTGAAATTTGTTGCAATTGTTAACAAAAATTCTGTATTTGTTTGATGTTTAATTTTACCTGCCTTGTCCTGTTTGTATCAGATTTGGTGAACAACCTTGGTACCATTGCAAGGTCTGGAACCAAGGAGTTCATGGAAGCTGTTACTGCTGGTGCTGATGTTAGCATGATTGGACAGTTTGGTGTTGGGTTCTACTCATCTTACTTGGTTGCTGATAAGGTTGTTGTTACCACCAAACACAATGATGATGAGCAGTATGTGTGGGAATCTCAGGCCGGTGGCTCATTTACTGTCACCAGAGATACATCTGGTGAAAGCCTTGGAAGAGGTACCAAGATCACTCTCTTCCTTAAGGAAGACCAATTGGAGTACCTAGAGGAGCGCCGTCTCAAGGATCTGATTAAGAAACATTCTGAGTTTATTAGTTATCCTATATCCCTATGGATTGAGAAGACTACCGAGAAGGAAATTTCTGATGATGAGGATGAGGAAGATAAGAAAGAAGAGGAGGGTAATGTAGAGGATGTTGATGAGGAGAAGGACAAGGAAGAGAAGAAAAAGAAGAAGATCAAGGAAATTTCACATGAGTGGTCTTTGGTGAACAAGCAGAAGCCCATCTGGATGAGGAAACCAGAGGAGATCACCAAAGAGGAGTATGGTGCATTCTACAAGAGCCTTACCAATGACTGGGAGGAGCACCTTGCAGTGAAGCACTTCTCAGTTGAGGGTCAGCTTGAGTTCAAAGCTGTCCTCTTTGTCCCTAAGAGAGCACCATTTGACCTCTTTGACAATAAGAAGAAGCAGAACAACATCAAGCTCTATGTTCGCCGTGTCTTCATCATGGATAACTGTGAAGAGTTGATGCCTGAATACTTAAGCTTTGTGAAGGGTATAGTGGATTCTGAGGATCTTCCTCTCAATATTTCAAGAGAGATGCTTCAGCAGAACAAGATCCTCAAGGTTATTCGCAAGAACCTGGTTAAGAAGTGCATTGAGCTCTTCTTTGAGATTGCTGAGAACAAGGAAGATTATGACAAATTCTACGAGGCATTCTCAAAGAATCTGAAGCTTGGTATTCACGAGGATTCTCAGAACAAAACCAAGATTGCTGAGCTACTTCGATACCACTCAACTAAGAGTGGTGATGAGTTGACCAGCCTGAAGGATTATGTGACGAGGATGAAGGAGGGTCAGAGTGATATCTATTACATTACAGGAGAAAGCAAGAAGGCCGTTGAGAACTCCCCATTCCTTGAAAAGCTGAAGAAGAAGGGGTATGAGGTTCTTTATATGGTCGATGCAATTGATGAATATGCCGTGGGACAACTAAAGGAGTTCGAGGGAAAGAAATTGGTTTCTGCAACCAAGGAAGGTCTTAAGATAGACGAGACAGATGACGAGAAAAAGAAGAGTGAAGAGTCAAAGGAGAAGTTTGAGGGTCTATGCAAGGTGATGAAGGATGTGCTCGGTGACAGGGTGGAGAAGGTTGTGGTGTCTGATCGGGTGGTGGACTCTCCTTGCTGCTTGGTCACTGGAGAGTATGGTTGGACTGCAAACATGGAAAGAATCATGAAGGCACAAGCACTGAGGGATAACAGCATGGCTGGGTATATGTCGAGCAAGAAAACAATGGAGATAAATCCAGAGAACCCAATCATGGATGAGCTGAGGAAGAGGGCAGATGCAGACAAGAATGACAAATCAGTGAAGGACTTGGTCCTGTTGCTATTTGAGACAGCTCTACTCACATCTGGGTTCAGCTTGGATGATCCCAACACCTTTGGCACTCGCATCCACAGAATGCTGAAATTGGGATTGAGCATTGATGAAGACAGTGGTGATGCCGATGCTGACATGCCTCCGTTGGAAGATGCTGCTGATGATACGGAGGGTAGCAAGATGGAGGAGGTTGACTAAAACCTCAGCACGCAGTGTGTAAACAACAGCATCAGGGGTCACCAGTAGTTGCATCTCCCTCCTAGAGCGGTCCCCTTCTGTGTTTCCATTAATTAAACTGATCCCGGTCTTTAAGTTATGGATTTTCCTTTTGTTAGGCTTATCACATGTCTCTTTCCATTATGAGATATGATATTTGCAATCAAATTTTCAGTTTTGTATGATGATGATATCAAATTTTACATAATGAATTGGAATTTTTTTTCCAGCTAAACCCAAAAACATCCTCGATAAAAACAAGCGGGGGATGTACTGTCGATTGAACCCCCCATACCCTCGGCAAAAGATCGCATAAAGAAATAATCGTCCAAAACCTTGAAATGATGATAAGGGGTATTTCGAGGATTTTGAATTTTCATTAAACATGATGTATTATTTAGCTAGGAGGCGGACCATCATAAAATACGAAATTTATATAACACAAAAAACGTGTTGCAGCACAATACTTCTGGTTTTATTTTTGGGCTGTTTCATGAAAATGATAAGACATGCCAATCTACACCGATATCCATGCCTGAATGTGCTGTCAATGCATCAATTTGATAAGAAGCCTTCAGCTAAGCATAGTAGAGATGAAAACAAATAAACACAGATTTTTAGGCCATTCTTCTAACTTCATAAAAAAATCGAAGTCTAAAGTGTGTGAACCCAGGTAAGCAAAAGGCCACCGTTTCAAATTCAAGTAGAGAACAGAACAATATTTTAACAAATACTATATTCGCTGCATGCATGCTTGCTTGCTTGCTTGGGTAGCTTGTAGGGATAATCAGGTAGCATATTCTCATTTTATATCAATTTCTTCAACAGCCTGATGAGTCTGAAGAATCCAACTGACCTCTCTTTCTTCTTGTACATGGCGGGCGGCATTAAAATGGCAAATGGCACGACATTACAAGAGAAGGGGATTGTAATGGGTTAAAGGCCAACTGACCAGTTTGTAGGAGAGCAGAGATTAAACTGAGGCCAAAATCTCAAAAAAACTATATCAAAGCTCAAATGCAACCATGGAATTTAACCCCCATACAAATGAGAGAACAAACAACCGCAGCCCGTTTGTTCAATGTGGAAATGCTAATCTATGCAAAATGGAGAGAATGCTCAAATCATTGCATTTCTAAAACAGAGGACTGCATTCCTCCTATATCTAGGAGCCCTTGGAGCACAAAAACCCCACATTACTTTTAAACTGCATCAGTATAACTTACTCAGGTATCATCGACTTGTGAGTGAAACACAAAACTCGGGAATGTGGTGGTGATATCCCTGTTCAACAAACATGAAATAGATGTTTAGTTTCAGACACATTTGTGGGAGTAAGTCTCTTTCTGTGTACTATCCTTCCAAGGCATAGGAGAGTCATATTTGTGTACTATTCATTGGTGATAACATAATGACTAACTTGAGATAATGGAGAGTCATATTCTTCAAAAGAGATGGATGTCGCAAAACAAGGCTTCGCCATTCGTCTTTATCAATCTTCCCATCATGCTTCGTATCAGCTTCCTCAAATGTCTAACATAAACAAGAACAGTAATATAACACCCATGTTTCTTTTTTCCCCTTTTGTAACTCTTTTTGATATGGCGCTATGCAATTATGACATAGTCAATATATAAGTCAACTAGATTCAGGAAACACCTTATCAATAATGCTCTCGATAACATCATCCGTTAGATTCATACCAGATTCAGCAAGTGTAGCCACCACCATTTGCTTTACCTGTACATTGAAATCTGATGATCATAATAATTTTGACACGTGCATTTCAAATATATGAAAGATTGTTTTTTCAAGAAATTCATGGTATGACTATGCAGTACAAATGAAGTCATATAAATACAGAGCATGTGCAATATTTTGGGCAAAGATGTTTTTATCATAGAAAAACCGTTATAAATTGAAAAGGCATTAAATTGGCCATCATTATAGGCTTTAGCTAACAAGTGGTCAAGCTGTCCATACTTTAAGCAAGGTAAATAATTCCAAGAAGTTTTAAATTAATTGTTGATCGCAAAATTACTCTTATATCTCAGTTAATCAATATTCCATTTACTTCTAAAATGTGCTCGATCCTTTCCTTTTAAGTTCTTCATAGGTAAATTACTTTTAAATTCTATTCATAAATTAAAATAATTCCATATTTTGCTTACTTCCAATTATAATTTCAGTAATTCACAGTTTCACTTAATTAATTGCTTTCTCAAATTCTTAATGACACAAAATATGGCAATGCATGGCAAGCAAAGAGTTTTTTTTTCTCTGTTCTGCAACTTAACTGCCATAACATCATAGAGCATTTCATAGAAAATTGTGTGAATGCATGCGTGCAGATGCAATAGGGATGATCAGCAATCCAATTTAGTCAGCAGAGTGAAAAATAATTTAATTAAGAAAAAAATCATACACTGGTGTTCATTGATTATAATTGATAGTCCAAGTCAGATGTCAAATAAAAGCAGATGTATCTTAAATATCGCAGGTTTTCAGAGTAAACAAAACACTTGAGCATAGCAAATACCTCCTGTCTCTCAATAAATCCTTGCTTTTTGAGATCATACAGTTGGAATGAAACTGCAAGAAAGTGAAATGAAGGCATAGCAGGAAACATCAACATGTAAGGATTTTGAGCATTGCCGTTATATCACAGGAAAATGAAGGAATTTGATTGTGAATAAAAATTTAATTGATCACATCTATGATGCTCAAAAATCAAATAACCCACAATGGCAGAACAAATATCTTCTCTCACCAATGAAAGAGAATAATGTTGATGAGGTGGGAGGTATATATAAAGTATCAATTGCAAATTACAGATCCCTTCCACTCTAATTGATTCATTTTCCATATACTAGCAACACTTACATTCAATCTTATCATCAACTGATGCACTGGGGTGAAAGACAGAGAGAGCACGTGCAAACTCCTCAAAATCTAATATTCCATTGTGCTTTGTGTCGAATAAGTCAAATACCTACAAAATTTCAGACAAGGGATGTTAATAAGCAAACTTCATTGAAGGCATTTTCATAATGAAAGTCCTATTCTATTATAGGAAAAACATAAAGAAATGCAAGATGACAAAACAAGAAAAAGGGCATCAAAAGAAAAGAAAATTGAAAAAACTGACTATGGAGGTAAGATGAGCAAAATACCCGATCTGCAAATAAACTCTCCTTTAACTTTGTCTTGAATAATGCTAGTTGAAATTCTTCCTGTAATTAAATATTTATAGAGCCTTCAATTAACTACCATTAAAGATGAAGCAACATATTAAGAAAGACATCTCTCTTTATAAGGCTAGTCTTAGCAATGGAAAATCATTTTCATACGTGCAAGAAGTCAAAAGCTCAATTAGAAAAATGGAAAACGCCACAACTTTTGTTACCTTATTGATCAGTCCATCATCAATCACTGCACTGCTGATCTTCTTAAACAGTTCATACAATGCTTCTATTTCACTCACACTAACTGCATTTGGAAAGAACAAGCATCTTATGATTGGGAAACTTTTCAATTCAAAGACCAGCCCTTTGCAATTAATCCAGAAATCCAAAGCCTAGCTGAAATTATAAAATCCATATGAAGTTGATGCATGCAACACATCATATGCATGAGAACAAGTGAGAAGTAATTGTAAAACTATCAATTTTTCATATGCAAACTAAACGATAATAACTATACTGCAGTAATTCCCGAATGAGAACTTCAAATTTAATACAAAGATGTAACATACACACTGTTTCCCCAGCAAGAGCTTCTGGATCTTCCAGCCCCCTGGGTTGCTTATACAAATCTGCATCACAACAGCTTGCTACAGAAGCACAAAAATGCTTTATTCTGTCTAGGCACTGCGCCATGATCTTTTCCAGATGTCAAAACACTCCATACCTGGAACAATGAGAGAGAGATACTTCTTCAATTGTCACTCTCGTTCAAAAGACTGTTGATTCAGCAAGCAATCATGAAAACAAAGGGGAATACGCTTGACTACGATGCGGGTGAAGTTTTATTCTATTGCCCTGGAAAAAGGAAGCAAAGACTATATTGTCAAATGACTTGTTAGTGTATCAATCTTGAAAACCTATGTACACTTGTGTATAGAGAATGATAACAAGACAGATTATGAAATATTCATAGTTTACTTGCAGGCCAAACAGCCAAATCTAAAGCATTCTTCATGCTTGTCACCACACCAAAGAGCCTACATCGTAAAAGGATAAAATCAAAAGTTTATTCACCTCTAATACAAATTCATGTCAATCATTTGAAAGCCATTCAAAAAGGTCGGGGATTGATTTATTATGGACTGTTAAATCTAAAATTTGCTTCTATCAGTTCAACTTTTAAGGGCACCTCAGTCCTTTCAAATCAACCCTAAGCTCCGGTCCTTGTTTTGGAGGGTGAGAATTCATGCTCGGAATGAGCTTATTCATGAAAAAATCAGTCACGACAGCAAAATTCATCCTCAACATCAATATTGAAAAGCCCATAGCAAAACATATACGGCAATATATTCATATGCCATCACTGTCCTTTAAGAGGAAAGTTCTATTGCCTGGGAAAAAGGGCATGCTGGCATGTTTAAATCTTGGAAACCCTATCTTCAACTATGTCTTGAAAAAAATGAGGAACACTGCAAATGAAAATATTCGCATGTTTAAAATCTTAGAAACTTGCATCACATATACTCTTGTCAAACAAGAAACACTATCAGAGGCTACACATCCAACACCTAGAGCACATGCAGTGCTTACCACCCCATTGCAGACCATTCAAACTAAAGGAGCTCATATTAATACCTTTCACCCCTAGGAACAACTCAAAAGCCTTTTCAAGGTGGACGATTGACTTATTAGGGAATACAATAGCAATTAGCACTTGCTCCTATTAGTTTAACCTTTCAAGGGTGCCTCCATAATCCTTTGAAATCAATCCCTCACTTCCACTTTTGTTGCAGCAGTAGAGATTTCAAGCGCAGAATGAAATTGTTCATAAATAATCAGATTACACAGCAAAATTCAATTACAGCATCAATATTCACTTACTATCAATCAAAGGATGTAATTATAGGTATAACTAAAACTATAAACAAGCAGAAGCGATGATAACAACTAAAAGCAACAATTCATCAATTGCATTACATGGAACCGATCCAAAAACCTAAACTTTCTGACTCCAATGCCATCTTAAAAATCGAGACTTGAGGCACAAACCACACACAAAAAACAATTGAACTATTAGCCCACAACGGATCAAGCAAAACCCAGAAAAAAGATTTCAACTTTAAATAAGAAAGCAAATCATTATCCAAGATTCAAAACAGAAACAGTCAAGAACTCATAGGAGAGAAAACAAAGAACTGTAATAATGGGTAATTTAGAAAAATACTGTACCTTTTAGAAAAACAAATGAGAGGAAAGAAGGGAAGGTGAAGAGAAGTCAAGATTCTTGTACACGCCTCTCACCATTTCTTTTCTTTCTTTCTTTCTTGGTGAGTTTATTAGTATTATAATTATGTAGAGAGAGAGAGAGAGGATTGTTCAGCACATAGAGAGTGGTTGGGGTTCATTTAATTTAATTTAATAAAACCCGATTGCAAACCATTGTCGTTTTTGCTGTTGAATTTGTATTATAAAAAAATATAGTTTCAATATATTATAATAATATTTTTGTTGTAAAACATTTTTGAAGAGTGTAAGCCAATAACTCAGCCTTAATCATGCTAATTGTTTATGAAAATGATATTCTATGCTAAAATCGCAAGAACATGGTTTATTCTATTCCAAGATGAGGAATATATTGTCAGTCAACTCAATTGTTTATCTATATATTTATTGCATACAACACTGGCGGTCGATGGGCTGCTAGTTAATAATTCTGGTAAGACTTAGATTTCATAACATATAGAAATAATCATATCAAATTATCAATAACGAATAGACTATAAAGCGATAATTACCTAAATTTATATTTGAAAGAGTCATACGAATAACTTTCAAGTCATTTTATTTTAATTTTATTTTCTTTCTGATTATGCGATGTTAGAATAAGAATGAAGTAGAACCTGTAATTCTGGGATTATGATCGTATATATAGACAACCAGGTATCTTTCAGTATTCATGACTTTTGACATTTTCACTTTTTGATATTCTTATTTTAGTCCATCACTAAAATAAAAATAATCATTTAATCTCTATACATTAAAGATTCACACCCTATTAGATACATAAAAAAATTTAATTGTCTAAAAATACTTAGCAAATCACTTTTAAGACTTTATTTTATTAAACAATACAAAAACACATAATATAAACCAAAAGGCAGATTAATGATCCAACACCTAAAACTCGCTCAAAGGCTTTATTGGGATTGCTACGGGGGTAGGTGTTGAGAAATTCTGTAAGCAACTCAACCAAAAAAAAGAAGAAGCTATTGCAGCAACAATTAAATGAAAGCTTATATACATTGAGAATGATGCTATTGAAGCAATCTGAATGGTTGATGTATCAAATCAGGACTGAAAGAAATGTAAACTGCACAAAATTGTTGACTTTGCAGCGAGAGAAAATTATAGAGCTACATGAATAAGCTATCGGCTTAGAATTTAAACATTTAGTATAAAGGCATTTGCCTCTTATTAAATCTCTAATACTATTTTTATGTATTCTTGGGTTTGCTTTTGTTCCCCCCTGGCATCACCACTAATAGTAATTGAAATGATGTGAACTGGATTTAACTTCTTTCTTCTTCTTTTCTTACAGAAAGAAAAGCGAAATTGTCTAAATTTACCTACAACCTGTCTCGACTTTTATCACGGCTATGGCCTGGTCCACTTTTGCTGTTTATCTTCTTTGCATTCATCATGCCTCCACAGCTTCCTCCTCCTCTAGATTCGTTCACCTCTATCTCCTCTATTTCTTCTCCCACCACCTTTTTTTTTCCTGCTTCCAGCTGTGTCTTTTTGTCAGGTCTCTTCATTTTTTGATCATCTCTTGCACTGCTTTCGGACGGTGCTGGAGTTGTCGGTATTCCAGCTGATCGGGTGGTCTGTTCATACGATCCTTTCTCTTGTTCAAAGAAGAGGACTTGCACAACTGTTCTTAACGGTAGCCGCTCATTCTTCACAGCGTGAGAACGTATTTCTTGTGACAGTTTTTGGCAGTCCAGGTTCCTGCAGAGACGCTTCTTGTCTCCCTTGCTTAGATCTGGATGCTTCTGTTTTAATAAACGAACGCATGAATGTTTTGAAGACAAAAAAGCATGAATATGGTATGATACATAAAACATGAAGAACATCGGGTCCTGGAAATTATTGAATTGCTGGACAGGACTTGAGCTTTTTATCTTGGTAATGTATATTACATATAGTTTCCTTTTTACCTTGAGAAAAATGTTTATTGCCCTGTAAAGGTCATCATGATCTTTCCTGGCACTATCCGGCAAAGCTTCTGCAACAGATAAAACTTTCGATACCGGCAGGTTGACATCTCTTGCAACTGCTTGGACGTAACAGTCAATAAGCTTTCCAATCTTTCTAATTGATCTCATAAACTGGGTGCTTTCTGTAGGTGCAGGTGATGTTCTTCTCCACAGCACCAAGAAGCTTTCTAGCACTGCCGCAACCAAGTCAATATCATAATAATGTTGATTTGAGGATGAATGTGAAGGAAATAACAGGTCACTAACTGTTGCCTCCTCTAATTGCAGGCTTGATCTCCTTGTGAGTTCTGTCTTTGTAACTGTAGATGCGCCTAGGTAGTTAGCAATGCTGAGAAGTCTTAACAAGAAACCAACTGAAACCGAGCCTTTATCTGATGGAATCGTATTCACGATGATTTCAAGAACTTTCCGATGCTTATCTGTAACCTCATCAGTCTGAGACCCTGAGCTCTTTGGACGTGTGATCTTTGTAGTGTCCGGTAGCCAACGACAGGCATAAACATGCAAAGCTTCACCAATGAGCTGCGGTGGGAGCATGTGTGTTGATTGTATGGCTATAATTATGCATCGGAAAAGGTCTATGTCAAGATCAGATATGTCCTCTGTCCACCAATCCTTCGGAACCATTTGCTGCTCCTTGTTGAACCCTATTCTAGTGTAAGTGTAGGACCATGTAACCTGCATAGAGAGATGATTTTCCTGAAAAGATTTAAAAATCTAAGGAACAATTCTGTAATTGTTTCTATAAGGTATTTGCTAACCTTCGCAGGGGGTGTGAGGATTTTTCCAACAATTGAATCAACGCATCTTCTGATGATTCCAAGGTTCTCTGACCACTCAGTTAGCTTGACTGCTGTCTGTAATGTGATAATGGAGTCCTTCCAACCTACCAGAATGCAGGAATTAAAGAAGGCCTCAAGTTTAAGGACTAAATTTCCCTTCTCAGCAGCTTCTGTCATTCGAAGGAACTTTGCAGCACAAAATGCAGATACAAAGTTAAGAGCACTGAGATTGATTATTATTCCATAGCAATATTTAGCACACAGCTCAAAAGCATCTTCCCCTCCAGGAATATCATGAAGCTCTATGGTAACAGTACTTGAATCATCAGAATCTACACACAGCTTTCGTAAGAGGCCACACTTTGGTAATAGTGAAAACTGCAGCTAAGAACAGTAACTAATAAGAATCTAAGTCATCTTCGATGAATTTAAGGTTCAGAAAATGATGAAACGTACATTAAATAGTGAAATTGTATCTACATGCACTGGCTAAATCATACCTGATGAAGATGATAATTGATGTTACTGATTTGTAAAACAAGGTCATTAGGTATATCTGATATCACAGACCTGCAATTCAAAAGTACTAACATGACTGAATGCAACTTTAATCGATATAGAATTTAGCGATATACCTGGTAGCCTCTTCTGTATAGAAGGTATCCGGCCGAGTCCCAAGTTTCATAAATTTCATTTTCGCAATTTTCTTTCCCCTTATGAGATCTTGCCTGAAAGAAATCCAGGATGTGTTAGATACAACTTACTAAACAGAAAACTATTCTGTGATTAACCATTGTAATTTGTACATGAATTTTGTATATCAAGCAATATTAACCAATGCAGCCTGATGAGTATCAATTAGTTCAAGCAACAATGGTAATTCATAAATTCTAATCTATTTTTTGTTCAGAACAGATTCTAAATGAAATGTATTAAAAGGAAGGGATACACAGAAGGCTGCTAAAAACTTGGCTAAAAATGAAATCTCTTTATATATCTTTTCACTTTCAAAAATGTTAATTGCTGTTGAATAATTATCATCTTCACTTGCTGCTGCCTGGGATTAAAATTGGCAAAATCAAACTATCTTGAAGTAAATTGGTAAGAGAAAATCAACGGGGAAATTGCAAAATATGGTTGAATCATACATGCAAAGTCACCAATTAAGGGGAAGACTTAGAAGTTCTTAGGACATACTCACAATGATTGACTGGGCAAAAGGGCAGGTAATCTAACAGCTTCATCCGCTCATCAAAGAACATTTAATTTTGACAAAAAATTCATCACCATGCAGTGGCTTCACAGTTATGGCCAAAATTATCAAAAACATGAGGAAGAAAAGCAAACGAAACTGAGATGGTGGAAAAGGAAAGGATCATGATTCACGAAAGACATGTCAATCCACATAACTGTACAGCTTTAGCAAGCAAAAGTGTTAAAAATATAGGCCTTGCCTCACCTAACCTTTTAATCCAACAGGGGCCCCATCATCTTCAACATTTTTCTGTAGAGAACCCTACAAGACAAGCCCTTTAACAACAGAAGAAGAGGATGGTGCAAGAAGAAGAATGGAAACAGAAGCGGTTTCTTTTACACCCTAAATCATGCAAAAATATCTCTAGTTTATACCCTTGTCAGGTCCATTAAAAGTCAATTTGGTAGTTGAAGTTGATTAAATGCTTAAATAGCAAGGCGGAAACTCTCACTGTCTTACAAGTTTAGGCATGGGATTTTGTACTTGTTGTGCTAAAATGCTGACAAATATACCTCATAAGAGACTGAAATGTCTGATTTGGAAGAATCCGAAACCCCTTTAAGCAGTAAATGTATGGCTTGCCTCAGCAATTACCTCACCAACCACACCAGTTTCCACGCCAACGTAGTAGCCTTATATAGTATAAAAAAAACATATAGGTAGGTATAGTATTCAAGAAGTCTCGATGCATGAAAATTGGTCCGATGATATTCCTAGCGAGCAAACTTTATATCTGTAATATTGTAGGCATGCGACAAATGGAAGATCCTAAAAATTGATGGCAAAACACTAAAGTTTCAACTCAGAAATTAAACATTCCTTGTCAAAAGGAGATGCTTCATAATCAAACCACATAGAAGGCAAACAATAACACTCCCAACTCAATATAATGCTTGGAATCTGAAAGGTTGAGCAAATTCCTACCATAACTATGATCGATGATGTTTGATAGCTCCTAATTAGATTGCCTAAGTATGTCTTCAAACATGTTTAGTAAATGAAAAAACAAAGTGATTCTTGACCTTTTATGGCTTGCAATCAAATCAAAGCATATAGTCCATACATAATGAGTTTTGTGTCTAGCCACTTCAGGGCTGCTTTCCTTTTCTACTATATAAGGCTCTACCTCGTCGATTCTCTACTCTTTAATGTAAAAGGTCAATTTATAGGCAAAAATTTTCCTTTTCTTGCTTAAAAACAGGTTGATTGTCGGCTTCGATGAGTAATAAATAGACTTTCCAATTTAACAAAATTGAGTTAGAAGTAAGTTTGTGAATCTGTTGAAACCTTGGAGCTAATGAAAGGTTTCTTTGCCTTAGTTTCTTTATAGGGTTAATAACATAGAGCAACAAATCTCACAACAAACCTGTTTTTGCAGTAGTTGACCGCCCAATTGCTCAAGAGCTTCTCACAATAAGGAAAGAAGAGGATAGGCTCAGTTGATCAACAGCTCAGGGAATTAAATTTGTTGGCAAGAAAATAAAGGTAGTAACATAGCTTAATTGATACGAAATGAAATGATGCTGCCTGCCATGATAATTTGGTGTCATGAAGTCAGAAAGATAGACAGACACTGCATGCAATCAAATCTCTTCAAATTAGATCTTTTTTAAAACATGGATGGCATCTAGGAAGAAAGAGACATGAACTTCCATCGTAATGAAATAAAAGTAAGTGTGGTCACTATGACTTGGAGACTCGATTTAATTTTCTCAAGGCAGACATAATTTTCATAATTCTCAAGGTCCCAGAAGGTTTTCATAATTTTCTCCTTGTCCATATTCAATTGGAATTATTTTATACAGTAAAGCTTACTTTTCTCTATATATGTTTTTATCCTCTAGGTAACCAGAGTGTGACAGAATCTCTAACATCTGCGTGCAAACAAAAAAGCACCTTGAGCTAGCTTTTGTGCTTTGGCTATTGAGTGGGGGACAATAATAACGAGCCAAGCAGATTTCTGTCAATCAAATCACCCCAATTTCCCCCATTTTACCAACTAAATTATCTACCACTGTATATCATCATCATCATCAATAAGACTGGGACGAAAGCAAAAACACACGTAATTGTTCACATAATGATCAAGAAGGAAGCATATACAAGTAAATATCAAGAAGAGTGAACATACCACAGCCCACAAGTAGCTGTTTGATTTCAAGCAAGAAGCAGAAGAGCCCTGAATTGCACAAGTGATGAAAAGCTGAAAATTTGACACTCTTCCAGCTTGGATTGATACTTGATAGAGGAAGCAAAGACAGCAATGCTATGGAAACTTAAATCAGAAACAAACATGTGCCCATCATCACTGTACATGAACACGAAAAGCAGATATAAATGTGACATTCAAGAGATGACTTGAAGGTTTCATGCATGTAATCCTGCTGGTTAAAGAGAGAAGAGGAGGTTGGGGCACTGTGGGTTTCCGTTAGCTCCACTAGCAAGACAACACTCTCGCAACAACTACACGAGAGAGAGAGAGAGAGAGAGAGAGAGAGAGAGAACGAGTCTCTTTCCTTCCTCTCCATGTCTCACCTCACCAGGACTAGTGGATCGGATAGAGAGAGAGAGAGGGATTGGTTGTTTGGGATTAGTCAGCATGGCAATGTATCGAAAACATATTATAGAAGTAGATTTAGAAAAACGAAGAAGAAGAAGCGAAATGAGGGAGCAAACGTACAGGAGATAGCAGTACTCACCTTTCCTTATGCTGGAAATTGGTGCTCCATGATTAATCTCTCAAAAAGCATGCACAGTGCAAGTGGACAATGTTTATAGCTACCAAAAGGGTTTGGAAAATGGTGTTTTTCTTATCAAATTTAACCTACAACGGTTTGGTTTTGCCTCATGGTTAAGACCACTTCCCTTGAATATCAAGATGTAAACCTCAAGGGAATTGAATTGTCATGAATATTTGAACAAGAAATGGATTGAATTTTATGTTGTTTCTATACTTTATAATTTTTCTTTAGAATGTTTGTGTCTGATACCATTCAGCAAATAACATTTTAAAAGGGTATAAACAAAAACTAAAGGTGGTTGAAAACTACTATTCACCCACATCAATTATACTATAGATTATAATTCATTCATGGGGTATTGCGTTTTTTTTTTATTAGTTTTTGAATGAGTTAAATTTTATAAGTTATTTTATTTTTTAAAAGGGTCAAATTGGTTTATATATTTGCCTACCAAAATAATCTAAGTTGCTCTAGTTTAAGGGTATGATAGGGTGTTTTTTTAATTGAACTTGACTTTGTTATTGTCTATTTTTCATATACTTAAAGAAAAACAATTTTGATGAATGTCATATTATTGAGCTTTATAAAAGCTATGAATTTGTTCATGTTTGGTTGGTTGACACGGCATGAGAGTTTGGTGAGTTTAATTTTTATTTTTTAAAAACAAATTATTTATGGAAATTATTTATTTGAATTGAAGTAAAAAAGCTGTCGTGTGAGCTTTAAAAGTCCAAATTCATAATTGTTTTCAATTTAATTTCTATAAAAATTATAGCAGTACTATGAACAAAATATATACAATTTTGTTAGTCCTCGTCACTGGCAACTCAATCGCCTTGATTCCTAATACCAAGCATGTGAGGATGATAGGATATGGCTGCTTGGAGGCCAAACAGCAGAGAAGCATTTGTCCTTTGTCTTCCATGCCACCATTACTCTGCTGCTTAACATTTCATGCGAGTAGGTTTCACGTGTGCTTCTCTCTATCTCCTTGTTGCTTTGATTTACAAGAAAGATTTGTGTTGTTTTGGATCTCCATTCGCCACTCCATGTCCTTGCCAAACTTGAAGAGGAATGTCTTTTGAACTGCTCATGATGTCATGACGAGACATTGATGATCAGGATCAGATCCTTTGATTATAGATATCACTAGTCAACTGCCCGCACTACGTTGCGGGTGTAGTGCGGGCGAAAAAAATAATTTTTACAGTTGTTAAGATTAAAATATAATATTTTAATATATAAAATTTGGTATACTAAAAGATATCAACATTGTCTATTATAATAACAATAATATCAAAGTCTCAACTTCTAAAATTATCATTATTATTATTGTCAAAAAATTATCATTATTATTATTGCCAAAAAAATCCTAAAAACCTCAACAGAAGATCAAGCAATTTTTTTTTATCATTGCTATCACTGTTAAAACAATAAAAATTATCAAATTATTCTAAGAGAAAAATACCTAAACACATTAACAAAGGAGCAAGGAAAAAAAAATTATTATTATTATTATTATTATTATTATTATTATTATTATTATTACTACTGTTACTATTATTATTATTATTATTATTATTCTATTATTATTATTATTATCATCATTATTTTTATTATTATTATTATAATGATTATTATTATTATTATTATTATTATTATTATTATTATTATTATTATTATTATTATTATTATTATTATTATTATTGTAGATAACCTAGGTAAATTTGTTTATTTGTTGTTCTTGAGTTGTTTTTTATCTCTAGTAATATTAGATATAAAATGACTATTGTTATTATTGCAAAAACAATTAAAATTATTCCGAAAAAAAAAATCATAAACATTAACAAAAAAGTAAGCAAGAAAAAGAATATATTATTATTATTATTATTATTATTATTATAAATATTATGATTATTATGAATATTATTATTATTATTATTATCATTATGATTATTCTTATTATTAGTATTATTATTATTATTATTATTATTATTATTATGATTATTATGAATATTATTATTATTATTATTATTATGATTATGATTATTCTTATTATTATTATTATTATTATTATTATTATTATTATTATTCTTATTATTATTATTATTATTATTATTATGATTATTCTTATTATTATTATTATTATGATTATTCTTATTATTATTCTTATTATTATTATTATTATTATTATTATTATTATGTTAATAATGGAAAATAAAACACAAATATCAATTTATCAAGGCATGAAAATCAAAAATTAAAACTATAAGGGCCAAAATGAAAATTTAATATATTATCAATTTCCATAACAGGATCCAATTGAAGAAATCGAAACCTATGTACTGAATTGATTGAATAATTTAAACCGAATTCGAAAATTAAAAGAAGGAGGACCGAACTGAAACATTGACATCCAATCAATTCCAATTGGAGGACCCAATCGCACTAAATCAAAACTTATGCAACCAAAATCAGGAGAAAAAACAAAATCAAAAGTGCAGGGACTGAAGTAAAAAGTATGACAAAATGGGGGACTCCCCTGCACTTTGACGTGCAGGGGAGAGAGAGAAAAGTGGTCGGCGTCTTTAACGGGTTCCCGGAGCGTCCACGGACATATTTATGGTCAACGCGCCACCGCGGGAGGAAGAACACGACCAGGCGAACCTCTCTGTCCGTCGGAATCTCGTCTCCGGCCACCTTATGACGTGGCACGCGCCACCTACACAGGGCGTGGGGCGTGAAATAGGGAGACGCGTGTGACACACGCTCTGACAATAAAAGCGGAAAATATTAAAAAATATGGTCAATTACCGGATGGCCCCTGGACCGAAAACCATGTTTTTGTCGTATTCTGACCTAAAACCGTAATTAGCCATTTTCAATAAATAATAAAAAACCAAAACATGCGGCGGACCGGACCGGACCGGACCGGTCCGTACGTGTGCAATTACTTGAATGGCCCTTACCCTCAGCCGTTTTTACCGTCTGACCGAGCGCTATTTTGTCCTATTACCGGGGCTAAAACCGTCGTCACACTGTTCATTGACGAAAAAAAAAAAAAAGACAGACGAACAGCCGCGACGCACGGCCGAAAAATGGCCAGTCCACAGTGGTTTTCTCTCTAGTGCTACAGTAGACACCCCGAGCTGTTTTAGCTCTTTTGTTAATTATCCTTTGATTACTTTTCAGTTTCCAATCTCTTTTTATATATATATATATATAAGAAAAAAGGCCATCTGACTCGATGCTGGAAAGTAGCTGATCTTTATCCCTTCACCCTCCATCAACTAATTCACTGTTCGTATGGTGAACGTCCCTTTTTCTCTTTGCTGCGTATGGTGACGGGATAGAGTTGCAGTCATGGACTCGTGAGAGAATCTCTCATTTCAACAACTTGGATCCTTTGATTTTTTGCTCACCATGTGCCAAGGCTAGGTTTAGGGTGTCTTGGTAGAGTTTCTTCTTATCTAGTTCAAGAAATTTATTTCTTTTTAATAAGAAAAACCTTAATAAATAGAGCATTCATAGATTACAAGACAATCGAGGACCCGGGTTTCAAAGAAAGGATAGGCAGAGGTATTAGGTATATACCACTACTCCATCTCTACCCCACATCATACATATGGCCCTACAATATTGTCCCCAAGAGTAGAAAATGAGCCCCTTTAATTTTATTTCTCACGTTTGGGCAGTCAAATTAGTCGATGCCACCGCATGGTCTTCTGTGTGCCGTCTCATTCATTGAGCCTATGGTGGCAAGTGAGCTTTGCATCTCTTTCTTTCTCACCGTTGAAATCTGAATCCCATGCCATGTCTCTGCTTCTAAGATCAACAGTACTTTCCTTTTTAGCTTGTTCAGGATGTGATCACTGCTCTAAAGATTTGAAGGAGGAGAAACAATGAGCTTGATTTTTACCTGAGATAATGAAGAGAGTAGGAAAGAAAAAATTAAAACAATTCTTCAGTCTTCTGCCCTTGGGATGAATTAGTTAACCCTACATTTTGTGCTCATCGCGTAAAGGAGCTACACTGTTATCTATACCTTGTTTCATTGAATATAAATCCCATGGTGCCAATGAGTTACATGGACAATGCTGAAATGAGAACATGAGGAGATGACAGATGAGGAAGCCCAAGCTGTTTCGGGAGAGAATTTTTCAACTTTCAGTACCTTTGCCAGATTACCATGAGCTTCCTAGCCACCAATATGCACAGTGTAAACACATCAAGTTGGAGATGAATCACCACAAAAAAGTTTGATAAGCAGCTAAGAAATTGGCCACGGCTTAATTCTATTCCATTTCCTCTAGGTTCACACAAGTTTGAAGGCTAAAAGGTGCAAGTGAGTTGCAAAATATAGCCCGAATGAGCAGTTGCCATTACACAAAAAAAAATGCAGGTAAAATACAACGAAATTTCCAAATCACACGGGAAACAATGGCCTCTAATGGCTGTCACCTTGGGACATGGTGTGGCAACAATGCCAAACACATTGCTGCTCTAAAACGCACAAAACAAAAGAATTAAAACAAGCAATGTGCTCCCTCGCTTCAACTAGTCACCAAATAAATCATCGTCATTGTCATCTTCATAAACGCTCAAGTTATTTTGAGGATTTCCACTCAAAGAACCAGTGGCATTCCCTTGGCCATCTTTAGTTGCAGTAGCTGCATTACCAGCAGAACTATCAGAAGAATATGCCCAGGAAGAACCCACTTTTCCAGCAAATGATTCTCCATAAAGGTCATCATACATCCCACTTTTTGGAGCAGTTTTAACCTTACTCAAGACTTCTTGTAATTTACTAGTGACACCTTTTTGTGAAGCACTGTTTTCCTTTGCTGAGAAATGTTCCTTACCTTTGGGTATTACAGTAACCTGTACAAGGGATTCATATTTTCCAACAAGACTTCCTTCTGTTACACCTATTGGACCAGGCTCTGTTTCTACATCTGCACCATCTGAAATACCAACAACTTCAACCAGTTCACCCCCAACTTGATCCCTGAAAACAACCCTTGCTTTCTTGATTCTCTTAGCAGCTCTCTCCACCTGTGGGTCATCATGTCTTCTGCTTAATGAATCACTGGATTCACTTGGTTTAGTTGATAGATCAGGCTTATTTAGACCGTAACGATTTAAAAAAGTATTGTATGCTACAACAGCTTCTTCATCAGATGGATCAGGAGGTGGTGGTATTTTAACATCTGAGGGTAGTGGAGGACGAAGAAAAAGAGCCGCGTCATTCTTTCTCAGGATATAGGTTCGTGTTGATGCGGCAAACCGCAAAGACTGCCCTACTTCCAGCTCAACAGGGGTATCCTTGGTCAACCGCTCATTTGCCACAAATGTTCCATGTGCAGACCCCAAATCAATCACAAATATGCTGGAGAAGATGAGAAGCATAGGAATTACAAAACTTTGTGAGCTTAAGAAAGCTATGATAAACATTACTAGATTGACAATCCAGATCATTTAGCTATAAACCTTCTCCAGAATTGACTTTAGCTTCACAATCCTGATCCGTAAACAAGAAACATCTTAACTGAAACAGATACCAATAGGAAAAACCAAACTAGTTTCCATTTCACTGTTGAAATAGCAATTACTATTTGTTTCTACATTGCCATCGTTGGTATCTTGTCCATGTCATACTTGTAACTAACTACATGACAATAATAGAGCCGAGCAACCAACACTAACTGAAAGAACCATCATAATCAGCACACTCATGCTTAATACAAGAACATCATAGCCTATAATATATATGATGATGACATTTATAAGAAAAAATGCAATGAAGTTCAAAGGCAGAATTTATACAGAACTAAAACAAGAGGCCAAGTAAAGCAGTGTCAATAAAAACTAGAGAAAAGATCTAACCTTCCATTCTTGTGAGGAACAACAGCAGCATGTTGGCGTGAAACAGACTGATGATCAAGCACAAAATCACAAGTAGGAATTTGCCTCCCAAAGATATGCCTCCGCCTATCCAAATTAATCCGATCAAGAACCTCTTTGTCCTTCAAAACCTCGAGATAATAAACTCCGGGTCGAGGCTCAATTGCCCAGTCTGGTGGCTGCCAAGTTGACTGCCCTCCTCCAACCTGCGTCACTGGCTGAGCATGCCCTAACAATGGCCCAGCCTCAGGCACCTCAGGTTTTTTAGCAGCATAAGGCTGGTCTTGGAACTGGGATTGTGTCTTAGATTGTGAGTACTGAACTGAGGGTTGTGTGACAGTTTTAGTAGCAGGAAGTACAGTGGTTTTGGGGGCTGAATTTCCAGACACCGAGAAGGGTTCAGTAGATTCAGCTTTTTTAAATCTCTCAAGACCTGCTCTACCATACATTCTATGTTCCCCTTGGTTATCAAATATACTTCCTCAATATGATTCTTCAGCTAAACAAGACTGCAATGTGGCTTTATCATCGAAAAAGAAACCAGCCCGGAAGTTCAAATTGCATATCCTTCAAAAGAAACCGATCAACAAGCTCAAGCAGCACCACACTCGCATCCAAAACCCTAAATTCAAGTCTAATATGTTTTAGCTTATTTTCTATAAACAAAAGTAACTAAAACACTGACATTGAATCTAAAAAATTACACTTGTCAATCAAAACACCCAGATTTCATTCACACAGCTATCAATCCAAAGATTTTGGATTCCAAAGAAGCAAACTTCACATGCGCCTTCTGAAAGAAATAACAGTAAGGATATTTAATAGACTATAAAGAGAGAGAGAAAGGATATATATGGATCCCATGATCAGATATTAATTAAGAGGGCAAAAAATAATTCGTATTTTCTAAGCATAATGAAATCTAATCTAAGCAAGGAGTTGGGTTATTGGGAGTTTACCTGAAGCTGTTTCTTCTTGGATGTTAAAGCGTGTTGGCTATGGAGGGAGAGGGAGAGGGAGCAAAAGCCAGCCCCAAGCACCGAAACAAAGCTGCTTCCTTCACGCTTCGCTTTTCATGTCTTTTATTTTTAATGTTTTGTGCCTTCAGTTTTGCTTCTCTTTTTTAGTTTACAGAAACGGCCCGTGTTTAATTTTATACCCATTATATTGTTTTGCTCATACTCATTTTCCATTCCATCACGAGGTATCATTATTTAAGTCTCCATTTCATCAGAAATTTTCATTTTTTTTTTATCAATTCCATCCAAAGATTTATTCGAAATTGGACAAAGTAGCTCCTTCATTGGTTTGCTCAGGTCTTGTAGGATAGCAGAGGCAACTTGTCCAGTGTTCAGTAACTTTGGGATGAGATCGATAGAATTAGTTGTTGGTTGCTGAAATTAAGAATCAAATCGTATTTCAAGGATGATAATGCAGTTTCCCTTCTTCTCTTCTTTAACTTTGTATTTTTAGTTAAAAATGAAAATATAAAGTCAGCTTTCCTTAACTTATATGCTTGAGGATAGAGAAACTCTTCACTAAATTTTCACCGAGGAAGCCAGCCTCATCTCTTTTTTCGAGTTTTTAAGAGATCAAATATCCTCGGGACACTATCATCACTCCCCATGCTATCAAAGATTAAGGTTGTATTTGACTAATGTTTAGGATGGAAAAAAAAACATTTACATATATAAAAAGATTAAAAAAAGTGTTCAGTTAGAGAAATTGAGATGAAGATATGTATATGTATACAAAAAAATCATCGCTAAAACTAGAAGAGAGCACAAACTCTTCAGGTCAATTGAAATTCTGGATCATCTACATTTACAGATAGGATGTATGATTTTGATGGTGACAAGATGGTTAGCTATGGGGCTAGATATCATTTTAGAATATCTACTAAAGTGGAAAGAACTAAACTAGTCTCCATATTCCTCCATTTTGGAGAGGGCAGATCGAACAAAATGTTGTAACAGCAACAACGTGAAGAAACAGGAACACAAGGCTGGATACTCATGAAATGCAATTCAATCTCCAAAACCGGCACTACCCCGATGAAAATGGACAGAGAGATTTGGTTTGCTTCTGAAGGTGTATACGAGCAATCAGCCATCTCCAACTAAGCCCACCATATTAAATATTGAGAAACAGCCCGAAAAAGGTTCACTATCTATTTGCAAACTCCTTCTCGACTGCATTAAATATCAACTTCAGACGATCTTGCAGACTTGAGATGATGTTCTTTGAAATCCTTTTTTGATGTCGCGTACTTTTCAGCCATGCGATTCCGATGGATACCCGCACATGACAGCCCTTCAGTCTTGAGGGAAAATCCTCGATTTGATATCTCAGGTGAAGCTTCAAAAAAGGGAAGGAAAGGTATCAACTATGAGGAAGAAAGAACACCGCAAATAGAAAATATAAGCCAAAAGTTTCTAGTCATACATTAAAATAGTCACCCAGGGGAACTCCATGCAGAGTCATGACCTCTTCGACAATCCAGCCTTTCCTATCAGAGAGGGGGTATTTCTGCTGTGTACTTGTGACCTCTCCTCCAAAACGAGATATGTGCTTATCAAATCTGTAATATAATTGCCTCTCATGTACATCAGTCTTCACTGATTCCCATGGGGTGTAAGAATAGCTAAGACAGCCAGCTTTCTCCATTACTTTACGATCCAATTCACCCCCACCAAACAGCTCTGATAAGAAATTGATCTAAAACACAATATCCAATATCAGACAAACACATATTTTCAGAACGTGCAGGCTAAGATAAACAATTCCAAAATGTATAGGCATGATTATGGCATGTATGAATATATGCATGCAAGCTCATACAATTAGAAGAGAGAAAGAGAGCTTACAGGGGCAGAAAGGGAAGAAGCATAAGCCTCAGACATGCTGACATCCTCAAGACCCAAGAAAAACCCGCCCTCCTCTGTTTGAAGGAATTTGGTTTCTGATTCTTCTTCAACTATTTGAACCTTCTGTTCAGGACTCAATGATCTGGCTTTCCACAAAGCCATGATTGTCCTGTTCAGTGCAAAAAAGAAAAAGAAAAAAAGAAGATTAAAATACTATGTGTCACAGTTGTCCTGCTCCTATCCATTATTTTCACAGTATGATGGTGCACTAGTTTTCAGTATCAGAAAGACCAAAGGTCCTATATAGCATTTGTTATTTACCTATTTGCTACATTAAAAGATACAAAAGACTGAAAATGAAACTTCAGCCTCCCTTCATCATCAATTGTCTTTGCTCCATGCCTGGCATCCATACCTCTGCCTTGTCGTAGAGTTATAACGATAATTGGACTACCCATTGATGAAAGAGTAGGAGTATCAACTTGGATATCAACTATGTCCTCCCAAAGGAAAAAAAATTTAGTCTTTTGTCCAAATAAATTTGCATAGAATCCAATTATTCTTGCTGAAAGAAACAGCCGACCCTGTAAGATGCAATCACATGTCATACTAAAAAAGCTTAAGAAGGAGAAATTTTTTAACTTGTAGATAACAAACTTGAGATGTATAATTACACCAGCAGCACCTGTAATGGCATCTTTCGTTTTAAGTGACAGGTGAAGTCGTTGATTAGGAATTCCTCTGGTGGAAGCCCAAAAACCTTCTGAAAGGCTGAATTTGTTTGAGGAGAACGCAAATTTATCTACAAAAATCCCATCAACAATTTAAGTAGATAACAGAGCACAAACAGAATACATACACACAAGATATACAGTACATTTACAAATTGTAACTCCAGGGCAGAACAGCCAACTATTTACCTTCTTCCCCACCTCCTTCTCCATCTTACTTAAGTACTCTTTCACAACATTGCTACCTTTCGTATTGTTCAAGAAAATCCTTAAGTGCAGCCTAGACTGACATGCTTGTGCTAACTTTCCTTGAAGAGGAACCCACACATCAGCTAAATCAGCTAAATTCGATTTTACAAAATTAATCTCTGTATGTCCCAAGGACATGGCTTCATTAAAAGGCCCATCAAAATCATAAACTTCCACATCCAGCACAGAAGGAGGATCGTCCATGGCATCAAATTCGAATATTTCTGCAACATCCAAGGTGTTTTATCAAGATGATCAAATAAATATGGTTTGTATCATATATCACAGAATTTTGAAAGCCTTTCAATGCATGATTCATACAATTGCACATAAGTTTAGAAAAATAAAATGCATGTCTATATGGAAAATTGATATAGGACTTACTGACCATTCCACAGGGGATCAGATTTCTGAAACTTGATTGAGCTTGTTCTAGTTTTCCCATTGCAAGTGAATACCACGTATGGGTCACAGAAGCCACTAGAATCAACAGCTGGCAAATGACTTCCCTCAATCAAGGCAACTGTAAGCACCCAGCCATCTCCTTGTGCTTTGACTCCATGATCGGTGCCTATAATAAGATACACAAGAAAACAAATCAAATGACAGGAAGACTAACAGCATAAAGTTAAATTAACTAACTGCTGCTCGAAACAAACAATAGTTCAACAATATATAGACACCTCAGGCATTAAGCCTGAGGCAGACAGTAGAGTTGCGTAGTTTATGAATAGTTTATTAGGACCTGCAGAAAAGAGGAAGCACAGAGTTTGACTATTACCTTTTTGATCTCTAGCTTGCATGAAGCGTGAAAGCAATCCTAACACCCTTTCAAACTGAAGAGCCAGGACACCACACACAATGACTTCACCAATTGAATCTGGTAAGTCAAGCCCAACAAATTCAAGCCCTTGAATTGCACTGGGTGCAGCTAGCCAGATGTGCACAAATACATACAATCCCATAAAAACAGCAGAAATTACAGTAAAGTTAGCAAAATATTGCATGGCCAGCTTCACATCTGATTGGGGTTCCACCTTCAATGAAGCCAAGACCTGATCCTTGCTAGATCCCAAGTCCTTCAAATCAACTGGCTTAACATTTTGAGATAAAAAAGTTGAAACTTGCTCAAAACTGTCCTTTACACCTGAACGGGCTCCATTTTCTATCATACTTTTAAACATGGAGCTTTGTAAGAAATTCATGCGCCAAGATATAACCAAATGTGAAGTTTTCTCTCCTGATGGCAACTCAGGGCCAGGAGTAATGCAGTAAAGCAATTCAACTTTAAAGGTGCTACCATACATAACATCCGGAGTGCTCACACTAATCAAAACAGCGAATGTCTTCCCATCTGCTTTTAGATAAGTTTGTTCCTCACTAGCTTTCAGAGCACCAACTAATTTGGTTGGTGCCTTTACATAAGTAATTACTCTTTTCAAGCTCTCACTACCATTCTCATATCTCCAAGGACCAAATTGCTGTTCTGAATTTCCCAAGAAGTCTGACAAAGATTTGGCAAGACTTGACTCTGATGAAAAGAGAATAGAGTTCAAATCTGAAGGTGAAATCACATATGATTGGTCTACAAGGATTCCTCCTGGTAGGTTATTTGGAACTTCACTTCCTACATCTCTTGATTCCATCTCTTTCATAAGTTCTTCAAAGTTGCCAGAAGAGGACTGGTCCTCAGTCTTATCATCACAAACCTCGGATCCATCAGTTTCTGATTGCTCTGAAATCTCAGAGCTTCTACTTATAGTGGCTGAAACCACGTCTGAGTTTTTGTTAAATATTTTAGCAATTCTTCCAGCTAAATTCTTTTGCGCAAAAAACTTTTCTTCTTTTGAGGAAGCAGTTTCTTCTAATCTTGCTGAGGATGAGTTGCTTGTCCCATTAAAAGACCTAGAAGGAGATTGTGTTACGTCCACACTCTTCCTCGATTGTGAAGCATCGCAATTTGAGTCGGGAAAAGATTGAGAAAAACATATACTTAAAAGAACTTCACCTGTTGGAGAAAATAAAAGATGAAGCATGCAATTCCAATCAGCAGTGGTATAGATCAAATGTGTCAAGACAACATTTTATACAAGTACTGCACAATCTGAATTCTTAACTGCATCCACAAGGCAAAATCTTAAACTAGGTTAAGAAAAATATCAGAATCAGATACAAAACTCAATCAAAACCCCAACATCAAACAGGATACAACCTTAGCTAAGGACAGAAAATTAAGAATGAAAACACTAAAATAAACCAAAGTACTGCCACTACAAGAGGACCAAGTAGCTTTCACAAGTCAAGTACATTCAAAAAGGTAATACAAACTGGAGCACAGAATCGACAAACAACAGAAGGCAAGAGTTTAGTTTAAAAGGAATCAACATACCGCATTCCTTGAATTTGGACTTCTTGTTTTTGGGTTGCAGTGAGTACCAAGCAGTGCCAAGAGACTGATTGTCTGCATCAAAAACTTGCCAGACTGGAAACTTAATCTGCCCAACCATATCATCATTGAAGTACTTGTCTTCATCCAAGACACAAACTACAAGTTCCTCATTCAAGTCCTCCACTTTAAAGCTGAACTCCTCTCCCCAGCTTGGGTTCATGTTCTTCTTCACAACTTTTGTCTTAAACTTTTGCTTCCCTAACTGTAACTTGGCATAAGGATCACTCAATCCATTTGTATCCGTTGGTGGTAAATTCCTTGCCTCTATTAGACGAACCGTAAGTTTCATTCCTCCCATAATACACAAATAAAAGGCTTTAACTTTAATATGTGTGTATATATATTTAAAAAAAAACTGAATTAAACCCACTAATATTTTGAACCCAGAAATACAACAGCACCACCAAAAACAAGTATTTTTTGGCGCTTCTTGTTTGAAAGAACCGATCAAACAGGTTTTACAGGAAACTTCAGACAAGGACAGAAAAAAAACCTGAATTCTTTTTAAAGTGAAATTCTTAAAAAGATGTTACATCAGCCTAAAATGATGAACCACAAAGAGGGTCTTCTTGGATTGTTATGAAACTAACCTTGAAGAACAAGAGGGTTTACGAGGGAAATAAAAAACTGTATCATGGCTGAAACTTTTTGAAAAAGAAATTTCGTGGAATCTTATAATAATTTTGATCCGATAAGGAAAGAAAGACAAACCAATGTGATTAACAGTGTAATTAAAATGAATTTTAGCTAAAGATTAAAACTTTAATAATAATAAATACAGAGTCGAAATAAACAGAGATAGAAATAAATTGAAGGAGGGGAAGATTATTTATTTTGGAATGAAAGATAAACCCTAAAAAGAATCGAAAAACAAAATTAGGGAATTATAAGGAAAAAAACTATAAAGAAATGGAAAGACGAAGACTTTTCGTGTCTGCCTTTAAGTCTTCATTGTTTCTTATTGTAAGCCTGCGCGTATGATGTTTGACTTTTACGAACCAGGTGGATCATTTTGACTGACCATTTATTTTAACATATAGTAATAATAAATTTGTTCTTAAAAAAGTATTTTATAATTAAAACGAGGAGCTATCAAGGATTTAGTTAAGGACTTGAGTAGATATCATCCTTTAATGAATCCGTAAACCTTGCTGGTAAACATATTTATTTATTTATTTATTATCAGCTAATATAAAAAAGGACAAAGATCACATCTCGTACTAAGGTAGTGAGATTTGTTATATTTTTTTTAAGGATTCTAAAAAACAGTTTCTATGCTTGTCTAATGTATTCAAACAAAACCCTAATCAAATAGTTTTCTAGTCTTGCCATTTGCAGTAACCTGTTAATAAAAAAGAAGACTCTTTACAATTTAAATGGTCTCTATCTTTCTTGAAATCCAAGTTTTCCATGGATGACTGCAGCTGCAGTTCAGCAGGTCAAAGTTCACATCTCCCAGAATACATTCACAATGATAAAAGCTCAGACTTTTTCAAAAAGAAAGAAAAAAGAAGGTGCGTGGAAGCTCCTCTACAATGGCAGCCGCATTTGATTGGACCACAAAGTTAGCCAATCATTAGAGCACGAGAAGCTTCAAACACCACAGAGAGCATTTAAAATGAGGGATATCACAACTAACTGATTGCAATTGACTGAGTTCTATTTTTATTTCGATGAGAAAACTCGTCAAGACATCAAAAGTCCATGTCTAATTATGTGTTTGTTGGTGTGGTCGAAGGTGTTGTTTTTAGATATAATTTTTGCCTTTAAATAATTACTTGTTTATTTTTTATATCAATATATTAGAGCTCTAAAATAATGTTAATTTGAATCTTTTTTAGCCAAAGCAAAAACAAAGCATCTCTAAACAAGAACAGCTTCTATTCGTGACTTCAAAACAACAAACGAAGATCACATTGAAATCAAATTAAGGAACTATTTGGGAGAGTAATTGTGGTTATGGTTGTTTTTAAAAGTATTTTTTATCTAGAAATACATCAAAATAATATTTTTATTTTTTAAAATTATTTTTGACATCAGCACATCAAAACAATTTAAAAATACCAAAATTTTTTTATCAAAAAATGGTTTTTTTGGAAACGGGTGGTTGTACCGCCGTCTCTAACAGGTTCTACAAGATTTATTGTGGGCTTGTAATTACTATTTTACCCTCAACCAAGAAATCTTCCTGGGAAAAAATGGTTTTCCTTTTTATTTATTTATTGTGATTTTTTTTAATATCACAGGGGGGCAATAGGGGGTTTGATAGGTTAGTCAAATAGTTAAGAAAGTTGTGTTCATACAAGGGAATGCGAGATGCACATGCTTTTGGGGAGAAGCATGTGGCGGCTTCCCCTGGTAAGAATTGACCAATCGCCATCTCCTGTCATCATCATTTTTTTTCTCAATTCAGTCCTTACATATATTGTTGATGTAGGGTTGGACTTGATGATATGTTTCCTTCTACTTAATTTTCGGTTCTTGTGGTGCCATTATTGGAAATGGCAGAGCTTATTTAATGCTCAAATGGGTTTTATACAATAGAATTCTTAGGGATCAAATTCAAATTTAGAATAAGTGTTTATACAATAGAATTCTTAGGGATCAAATTCAAATTTAGAATAAGTGTTCAGCCCCATTCTTTAATGATAAATGCTGGAGTGGATAATTGGATGGCGCCTGTAAAACACGCTTGGACTCTGAACTCTGAAGGTTTACTTTATTGATGTCAACAATTTTTCTTTAAAATAAAAAATAATATATTTATAATAAAAAAAAAAACTTTGAAAACAAAACATTCCCTTTAAAATGCACGGTCACCAAATCTAAGAAGAAAATATTCGCACAAGAAGACATGTCAAACAGCTTCAATCTTATTAAAACAGCTTCAATCTTATTAATGAATAACGATTGACCACTGTTTATTCAATTCGATTACCAAATAGCCAGGCTTGTTCCAGGAAAGAAAAACAAAACACAAGGGAAGCACCAACACTACCAAAATGGTTCCAAGAGGGGAGGGATAGGATACCAGAAGAAGAATCACCCTCAGTTAGGAAACTACAAATACAACTTGGAAAAATGAAAAAGACTTGCATTCTTCTGCATCATCCAACTTCTGCTTCTATTTCTCTATTTCTGCCTCTTGTAAATTTTAGCCAAGAACGACTTCAACACTGCTTGCACTGCTTTGCTAGGGTGAGCTTCGATAGAACTTATCAGTTTCTCATAGCTTTTGCTCTCATAGTCGGCAAATACACCCTATAGAATCAAAATATGAGATTTTATTAAGAGAAAGGAAAATCTGAAGAGCATGGTATCACAATTTGTGTATCGCGCGCAGTAAACCAACAAGTTTGCCAAAAAAACTCGAAAGGAAAATAGCGCAGGTAAAACACTTGTACATGATTTAATCTCATTTGAAAGTTTTTAAGCACTCGAGATCAAGTTCAAACCTTAAGGTTCAGTTCATGATAGAGGGCCTTCACTTTTGCTACATTTGCTGGGTCAGCTTTCCCATAGTTTTCCTGGAAGGTAACATCATCAGTAAGTAACGCTACCCTACTTTCACCAGAGATAGGAAAGCGAATAAAATAATATGGTAGTATTAACTCTTACATGTAATAGTTTCTTTTGCTCTTCATTGCAAATCTCCAAAGCCTTCACGACCAACCAAGAGCACTTAAAATCTTCAATATCTGTTCCTATCTGATTGCAAAAAGAATATATACTAGTAAGAAACCCAGTTGATCAGATAAGCAGATTAACAGTTACATTTTCCATTACCCCCTGGATTTTGCTCACTAATAACATATCTCTTATCCATAATATGAGCTCACCTTGCCAATTGTCTCTGGAGCACCAAAGCAATCTAAGTAATCATCCTACACAAGAAACGTAAAAGGGTGATTGAAGTACAAAATTTGAGAAAGAAAGATGTGTTGCAGCCAATATTTTTTTTAAAAAAAAAAAAAAAAAACTATACCATTAAGACCTCCAATACCATATTACCTGTACTTGGAAGTAAGTTCCCATCTCGACAAGAATATTCTTTACATCAACATGTTTGTCCAGATTCTCACCCGCCATGAGCAATGCACATGCAACCTGAGTAGATTCAATGACTGATAATCAAATAATAAATCAGACTGATATATCTACATCGTGGAAAATGTTGTGTATAAAATTTGGCTTGCCAGTGGGGGGTGGTCAGAGAGAACAGCAATAAAATAATTCATATGCAGAAAAGTGCTGGCTGTAATTTAAGAGTTGGGGTCATTGTTTCAGTTGAGGCTAAGCCATGAAAGTCTATATGCATGAAATAGCATGGTGGCAAACTGCATCATTAAACTATCATTATAAAGAGTTTATATGATTGGCACAGCTTAGTCTTAACTAATCCTCAGGATTTCAATAATACTCTTTATCCTCAGGATTTCCAAAATACTCTTTTCAGACAACGATAATCAGACAGTGCATACTCACAGGAAGGTAAAATGAGTAGTAGGCAGTCTTGTACTGCACAATTCGCCTGTGTCTGCATGAATTTTCAACAAATTCAAAAGTTACCAAACAATTTAGAGTTGGGAAATAAACCAACAAAGTTATGAAGCTTCTTTAAATTTTACCTAAATACAAATTACTAGAAAAGTGAATTGATAATTAGTTGCATGCTTAGATCTAAAAGCCCAACAACACATCAAATAACCACAAAAATTCAACTCCTTTTGCATCCTCAAGACCTATTTTCCAATGGTGGAGCTGGAAGAAAAAAAATTATATCCTACTAAAAGCAATGGCAAACTAGAATAATAAAGAGAAAAAAATAGCATTGTCTATGCTAGTGATAGAAGCAAGCTGCTTTGTCATTAAATCCCATCTACAGATCGGTGTTTTCTCAAAGGAATTGATCATGGCTTGGTCATTTATCCAACTACACAGAGACCTAACTTTCAGGCCTAGAATTAGGTTTCACTTACAGAGACAAAGTGTACTTGGACAAGTCCTTTTCTCCTTCAAGTGTTGTAATCAGATCTATCATCTGTCCAGAGGCTGTTTGGAATTCCACCTACATAGGAACAGCATATACAAAATATTGGCACATTTTTCTGTATCCAAAAGTATTTAAGAAAAATGTAGGAAATCAATTACCTCATTGAACAAGTCAAGGAGATCTACATAGTATGTCTTGTCCCTGAAGTGGTTTTTGAGGATTCTAGGGATGTGATTGCGAAGCAGAACCCCGTCATTTGTTGCAATAAGACCAACCTACACAAAACAGTTCATCAAAGTCAATTTTCCTAGCAATGGATAACAAAACGATAGTGGTAAACAACAAGCTCATTGCACTAACCTTGGGCAGCCTAAACCAGCAGGGTTGACCACGCCTTGTATGGGAACTGTCCATAATGTCGTCAAGAACAAGAAAATATGCTTGAAGCTGCAATATTATTGTGAAATACCATCAGATGATTGTGAACTAGCAGAAATATTATCTAATGAACCAAATCAAAAGGTGAGAAGAGTGCAGTTTTCAATAGTCATACCCATTCAATACACCAACCAAGAGCACTAGTGAGAAAAATTTCATCTTCCGTTAATTCCTTTCCTTCTTTCAAGTATTTGTAGCTGTCAATCACAGACAGTCCTCGATTTAGCTTCCCTGGAAAACAAATCGCGATGGTTGATTTAATGTTGCAATTGCAACCTCCAGGCTGATAGGAAATCACAAATATTTAACTTCTTTGTTATGGTTGATTTAATGATTCAATTCCTACCTCCAGGCACATTGTAGTCCAACATCTGCAACATAGAAATGAAAATAAGAATTAGGGAGAAAAAAACAGAAGTTAATCTGCATAAATTCTGAAGCTCAGACATATTAGTTTAACAAACTCCGGAGACAAAATATCCACCCCAAATTCACAAACAAGAAAAGCCAAGTGCTTCGATACAATTTATAACAATATATAAACCCATCACCCGATAGTGCTGTTTGGGTTGCTTTCAGGATCATCAGGCCTGCTAATTATGCGCAGGATTTTACAAGTGCAATACTTGGAGTATCGCAGATAAAGAACAAAGGGAACCACATGGTGTTGGAAAGAATTTAGATAACGAATATGCAAGACAAAGTGGAGTTCTGAGATAGCTTTTTCTTATATCCTGATGTAAAGCTGTATTGATTGAACCGCTTCAGTTGACTTCAACTCTCTTAATACTTCATTTAAACACAGAGAACAAATATTGACGAGGGATTACTTATTTTGGCATAAATTTCCAAAAAATCCCATCTTTAGATCATGATCTTGTTCATTGTCTGGCCATATCAATTTTAGAAGAGATTCTTTGCACAGACAACAAAGATCCTCATGTTTTTTGCTCAAATTCTAATCCATTCAGTGCATGAAAATCATTCCGGGTCCTTGCACAAAAGAAACAAATAAACCCATAGCATTTTTTAAGCTCGGGATTCAAAATTGCATTTCCATTAGCAATGATTTCAAGCAAAAACACAGGCACCCCCAAACCCAATAAAAAGAAAGATCGAAACTTTCAAGAAGTAATGCAAAGAAAGACAAGAAAGAGGCAGAAAGGGAATACCCTCTCGACCCAATCACGTGAATCAGGACTCCATTCGAAAGCAGGATCCTCAAGGAGCTCTTTCTTGAGAACAGAGTAGACATTCAAGAACGCTGACTTCAGATCTGCCATGGCTATGACTTTTGGTCGTGGGTGTTGAAGGAGAAACGCACGATATAAAAGGAGGGTGGTGAAATGGTAATGTTAGAAAGGCCTCTCCTTCCTTAAATGGAGGAGGAGATGAAGTTGTTTACTATGTTCCTGTTCTTGTCGGCTTTAGCGAGGGCCCTGTTTTGTATTTTGGCGTAAACCGGAGCAAAAATGAGGGAATATGCGGAGATTGTATTCTTGTTTTGAATTCTGTAAGCGGTCCAAAGTTTCAATGGAATTACTCTCCTACACAAATTCATGTTTTGCTTCAACATGATATTTACTCTCCTGCACAATTTTTTTTTTTTTTTGTCTCAACATGATACTCGAGTTAGTTAATTTACATGTATATCTATTCATTTTACAGTTCTCTTAAAACTTGTAATGCATTAATTAATTAATGTGAAACTCAAACCAATAATTTCTAAAGAATAAAAAATTGCTCCAAATACACTCTTGGTTTTTAGCTTATAGAATCTTTTTTTTAAAAAAAAGTTGTAGATTCCTTTTAAAAACTACAATAAGAGAATTTAAAGAGATCATCTGGATGTGATCCCATTTATAAAAACACTCTGAATGTGTGTGTGTGTGTGTGTTCATATTGCTTCTATCACATGTGGAGTCAAGAGTTTGAATGGGCCACCTACCTGCCTTTCATTTCTTTATTTAAGAAAACAATAATGTTGAGGACTTTTTCTAGGCATGAGATTTTGGATGGTCAGCGGAGAGATCTTTAATCAATCTATCCCTCGACAGACAGACTCCGTCACCACCCATCCATTCTGTATAATTTAATGTTTTTAGATGTAAAAAATATATCATTTCGATGTAATTTTAAATATAAAATTTTTTAAAAAATAACCACAATCGTATTATATTTAATAGGGTGAGAAGTCACGAGAGAAATATTTGTAGAATCTGAATGTCTTGTACGCAACATTTGAATATCAAATATAATATTGTCTCGTGCATCTTGCCAGCCAAACTCACAAGTGATGCTGCTATTGCACCCGCCATCGAGCTTTTACTTATTTTTATTTGCGTGAGAGGAATGAAGTGGTGTGGGCTACAGTGGTAAATACATGACATTTTCTTGTTCTTCTCTACAAGTAATATCATTCTTACAGTTTTATAAAATTAAAAAGACCCGACTCAACCCTCCCCCTTAGTTTACCATGCAGACAGACTGACTATCCAGATTTTGTCACCAGGTACACAGAAACCTGGCTCTCGGCCTCTCTCTGAGACTCTGCCCAGATGCCTCCGCCCCGCCCTCTTTTGCGCCTGTATTTCCCCGTGAAGTGCCGGCCGCAAAGGATCACAAAATCCATTCAAATTGGAGTCAACTTGCTGTGGTCAAATGGAACGAGCCAAACGGGATGGCATCAGCATGGAGCCCCTACACAAGTTAGACATGAAAAAAGCCACCAATCTTGAAAAGGACCAGCATTTAAGATTGTTTAGAAAGGTGCATGAGTTGCAATGGCACCTTGCCTGTCCAACCAAACTGCCTTCATGGATCTCTGAGCCATCAGGTTGGAATATTTGGAACGTGACATCATGGCATCTTATTTGCGTTTTAGGCCAATGGCAGCTGCTGATAAATTCGAGTGCAGGGTTGGTAAGGACTGGAAAATGCTTCAAGGCTGACAAAGTCAGGAGTCGGCCTTGTGACCGCCATAAGAAATTATAAAATCAGCGTCTTTTTATTCCCTGGTTCGGTCTACAAGATATTGGATCTGGGCCTACAATTTAGGGCAACAAGATGTCTGGGCTAATGGCCATATTCTTTGTGGTTCGAGCCACATGAATGCTGCTCTCCCACTATCCAACCACTTCCTGCCAATTGTCAAAATCCCACAACCCCTCCAAAAGTTCGGAACACAGAAGTGGCTTGTAACGAGGCAGCTTCACATTCCAAAGCTGCAAAAATTGGCTCCTCTTTTCTGTTGCTGCAAAAGAGCCGCTCGGCTTCTCTCAACTCAGAACTTCAGTCCTTTGACTCTGCTGAGGCCTTTTCTTTGATTGTGATGGTAAAGTCCTTTTCTTTCTTATAAAAAACATTGTTTGTTTTAGCAGGTAGCGGTGAATTGCGATATCGGATTTGTCCTGAATGTAAATTTGTTTGATTAATAATGTCTGTAGTGTGATTTGGAGAGGAGACATGCTCGTTGATGAAATTCCTTCGTTCTCAAGGAAATATGCCAAGAAGTTCCAATCACTTGAAAAATTCGCTACATGAGGTCTGTTTCTATGGCATTTCAATGGTTCCCTTTTTTGTTTTAGAGCTCATTCTTGCTGTGTGTTTGAATTGAGGAAATTCATCAATATTTCCTTTCTTGGTCAGGCCTTCATCACTTATCAGCCTCCACTTTTGTCTTGATCACTGTTCTATCCATTTCCATTGCAGATGCTCATCCTCTTTCACAACATGGAAGTGTTAGCTGCTACCCTGTCTTTACTATTATTTCCTTGTATCTTACATTTGATCTTAAAGGGAGCGGACAAGAACAACAATTCACCATACGCTCTTGTCTTACACAATATCGTGGCACCAATTCATTGCAGGAAGGTGGCGGAAAGACAATAGGGCCGAATCAAATTCTCTCCACGAACATGACAAGAGTGTAAAGCAACAACCTGGCTGCAATTTATTTGAGCATCACTTCTCTATCTAGTTCTGTTTTCCTGTTTGAGATTTGTAATGGTGAAACTCCTGCCTCGGGCTGGTGCAGTTGGGGCTTGAAAAGATCCGCGGATCAACTATTACAAGCTGCAGTGAGAGTTTCTAAATCCTACGTTCCCTCCTCTGCCGTGTTAAGTCTACTGCTGTTGTTTTGTTTTGAGCAAGATACAATTTGAAATCGATTTTTCAAGGCAACAACAGAGCATAAGCTCACTTGTCAGCTTCTCTTAAGATTCAAGGATAAAATTATATCCTGCCAACTGAACACTAGCTGAGCGGCCAAGGCATGGTTAGGTCTTAGTAAGACATTTCCTCGAGAACACAGCAATAGGTCCTCATTTCATACTGACATCATCACTAACCTTTGACAACTTGAATTTTCACGGACACTGTTTGTAGATTATATGTTAAATGTCTTCTGTTTTGCAGATTTCTCATCGGCACCTCCAAAATGTGCATGGTGGGTGACAAACAAGATGCTGATATTTTATTCTGATAAAATGCTGGCTGCAAAACTCTCTTTGTTCTTTCAGATAGACTGATTTCTCTTGTTTTTGAATTCCCTCTCACCCTGATGATATAGAATGCTGAAAAACTTGCGGGTGTAACAACTAAAACTACTCTTCAAGATCCATCGAGCAATGTCCATCCAGATTATTATACAAGCAATGTGCCTGACCTGCTTGACTTACTGGTACCATAAAACTCATTATTTGCCTTTCAATCATTCTCGTAGGCAAGTTCACAGACAGTGCTGGTAGTGAATTCCTGTTAAAGCCATAACGGTATAATCTTTTTGCTTGATTGCTTCCTGTTTTCAAAGCTATTTTACAGAAACACTGATAAATGTTTATTCTTAGAACTCGCAGGTTCTTGATTACAATCTTCACATCGTAGGAAAGTTTGCCAGAATGAAACACACTGGCCACTTGCATAGTCGCAATTTTTGTTCATTGCTCATCGCCCATGCCTCTGTTTCTAGCAGTGTCCTAAGAACCACTGCACGATAGAATTGATGTTTGATGACACCTTTAAAAGTGGCATTCGAGAATGTTAACTGACGCAGGAATTTCAAGCCATTGCTAGTTTGGATTGGGATGTCGATTTCTGAAATTCGCCTAAGATTTTGCGTCTACGCTCACCCAAAGCAAGGAAGAAGTTTATTTAGGCGACAGTTTCAAAGCAAAAGAGTTCATCCATAAAAGAGATTATGGCAAGGCTTCATTAACCTCAGAGAATGCTCATTTTTCTTGAATTTTTATCTATCCATCCTCAATCCCAGCTTGAGATGCAAGATTATTTTCATATGATAGGCAAAACTGATCAATGGTTTCCATAAAAGGAATTTATTATACAATTCTTCATCATGTAACTGGAAATTAATTGTCCCAAGTACAAGTAAGAGCGAGCTTCATATATGTGCTCTTAAGGTTAAGGAAAAGGCGTAAATCAAGAGGGGAAGAAAAGACAGAGAGGTTTCTTATGAAGGATGAACCTTTTTTGTGGAAAGTCCCTTACTAGCTGTTTTCATGGAAGCAGTAGCAGAATTGAGTGCAGCCTCCATGTACTTGGTAGAAGCAATAGCTGCAGCTTTCTCCATCAGATTTCCCATGTTTCTAGCACTCTCAGCAGTCTTTTCTAGATCTCCCAGCTCATTCCTTGCCATGCGTTCCATTTCCACTTCAAACCTCGTAAATTCATCCATGGCATCTTCCATGACTGAATCAAGATAATCCTCGGCTTGCTGCATAGCCTCCTCCGCTAGTTTGACTTCCTTTACCTGTTCACATTCCATTTCTGCCCATGACTTGTACGCTTCCATCTCGAAGAGCTTCAGAAGGTCATCAATGGAGGAGGGATCGAAGTTTTTGTCTTGGCAAGCCTGGCTGGAGAGCAAGGCAAATTGGGAGAGGAGAGCTTCCATGTTCTGTTACTGCAAAGCCTGAAAATATGAAGAAGGAAAAAGGATGCAGATCTAGGTAGCTAAATAGCAAACCTTCCTACAAGGTACATCACCAAAAAGTTTGCCCTAGTGGGTGGGGCATCATGGAATCCCTTGAACCAACCCCTCATGTTTATTTCTTAGTTTCAAGCAATCAATCCTGACCATCCATGAAGTTCCTTTACTTTCATGGCTAAACTTTTAACGTTTATAGATCCTTTTCCGATTTTCAAAAGTTGAATGATCTTTTTCCCCTGTGCACGGGGTAGGGTTACAGCAAGGGATTACCTTTCCTTGGACTCCATGGAAATATATCAAACAAGAACGAACAACTTGATTCATTTCTTTGACTTGAAGATTGATTGATATGAGAAATTTAGGAAGCAGAATTGGGATCGAATAATTTGAATGATAAGCATAATAAAATAAATGTAACACGTCTTAGCAGGAAAACCATTCCATGTACACCATAGTGAATACCACTGATGTGGTTGAATGCTAGCTTGAGTATTAATTATATTTATTAAATACAATTTAATTTATTTTTAATTATTTAAAAAATCTGGTTAAATTTATTTGACTTGACAAGTTAATTCAGGATAAAAAATAATTTAACAAAACAAAAAACTTTTAAGGGAAGGGTGATTTTCGGTTATGGAAGTGACAAGTCATAAAATATATTTAATTTCATAAAAATTTCAATCCAATGGGAGTATGCATTTTGGAGAGCTAAATCTTTAAAATGGATGTTTGAATAGTGTATATATGGCTTTTTTGTCGATGTGTGCTTCAATGGTAAAAGTCATTTTGGAGAGCCATTTTTTTATATATTATTTTAAATATAATGCAATTATTTTATATGTAGTTTAATAATGCAATTAATTGTGCAATTAATTATACAATTAATAGGAAAACATTATATAATTAAATAGTTATTTTTAAAAAGTCTTCCAACAATATAATTATTTTTTTTATTATATTTAAATAAAAAATGAATTTAAAATAAAAAACCTGCAAACTAAAAAACAATATCGTATAATTATTTTCTTATACTAACTATTATTATTTTATAATTAATAATCATAATAATTAGCCAATAAAACCCAACAAACCCTTTTAATTCCACTCCCTCCCCAAATCAAGGTATGTGGGTGTACTTTTTTTAATTTTTTTAACATTTGGCTTCTCTCTCAAAACATGTAGGAATGACTTCTCAACTAAAGAGAAGCCATTTTAGCTACTAGTATGCCTCCTCCCATTGGAGTGCTTAAAAAGGATGAAAATAGCTAAAAGGACAAAACTTTGGCTTTACCTACTCACATGCCTCTCCCCATTGGAGATGCCCTAAGGGAAGGGTGATTATCGGTGATGGAAGTGACAAATAATAAAATATATTTAATTTCATAAAAATTTCAATCCCGGATAGTAGACATTCAACAATCCACTAGGTATAATATCTTGTATCGCACTATAACTTTTGGGTTGAAATAAATAATAAACTAATATAAATTATATTCATTGTTGTTAGACTCGCGAGATGACTTATAAAATCGGCAACTCAACCAAACTTGTTAAATTAGGGTTAAAAAATAGAATCTCTTTATACTCAAATTTTGTTTTGCTAAAATCGGTCTGGATCTTAAAATTAGACTGATCCAGTCCGATTTTACAATCTTAATCCCCCGCCACAAACCTCCTTAAACCTAGGCTAGCCAATGCCCCTCTCTCTCTCTCTCTCTCTTATCTATTTCTCGGGAAGATGTAAATGGTTTGAACATAAACTATTATCTAGACAATAATTTTTTTTTTATTCTCATGTATTGATTTACAATTTATAATTTGTTAGAGTTGGAGCTAATATTAGCAATATCGGTATTGGTACTAGTGGTAGTACTAGTAATTATTTCAATAGTGATGTTATTGATGCAAGTCTTAGAAATAGCGAGGGATATGAAAATGAGATTGATTTTAGTTTACATTGCACGCTAGCTGAATATTTGTTTGAAATATATTAGTTTTTACATAATAAAATTCTATGGGCATAATTTTTTTGTAATGTATTTTAAGTTATTTTAAATCATATATGAACCTTAGCTAATAAAGCTTTATGGCCAATTAACTATAATTATGGTGTATTATATTCAAAAATATTTTACTTATGATTTTTGTACGGAAAATTTCAGGTACAATTTTAGGATCCGAGTTTTAGAAGTGCCTTTTGTGTCATGTCAAAATTAGGATTTTGACAACCATGATTATATTATAATTTCACCTAACAATCTAGGTACCGAGTTGAATTAGTTTATTGATACAATATTAGTTTCTTGTTGACATAAGGTAGTTTGTCGGTCCAAGTTACTAAACTTGACAACTTTATTCTGATATCTGAACAGGGCAATGAAATTTTTTGACTAAAGAGTATTAAATATAAGGGTGAAAACCATCCATGCATAAAATCCAAAGCTTCTATCCAATCTATTCATATTCAAAGAGTAATTTAGAAACTCTTCAGGACTAAATCAGGCGGTGATTTAGCCGAGCGGTGTCAGCTACTGTGCAATTCAATTTTTTTCCAAACACCGGTTGCAACGCACTCCCAAACGGGTTCTAAGTGTGTTTGATATTGTCAAATCTTTTGTTGATGCGTTTGAAAATCATATTTTTTTTTAAAAAAAAGCCACAGGTTATGCTGCAAACATGTATGTGCAATATTGTTTTAGATTGAAAGCTAGTTATGTGACATGGGCTCCATCGGAGGTAAGATATTTTTATATCCTATTAGACATTGTATATGCTATTTTTTTCAATGTGTTTTTGTAGCTAATTTCTTTTCTTTTTTTTAAGTTCAAATAAAAAGTTCATGAATACATGTAATCAAACAAATAGAGAACCATGTGTACTAATAAATAAATAAATAAATAGAACCATTAACACTGACTAGAAATAAAAATCATAAAAATCAAGAGACAAAAAAACTGTAATAAAAGGTTTTTACGGCTGTCTTTTTCATCCTGTTACTGTTGATGTGAGGGAACTTATTTTTGTAAGCTTTCTCTTCTTTACAAAATCTTTTTTTTTTCTGAAATTAAAAAGACGAAAGGGAAAGGTAATGCAAAGCAACGTGGTGTTTCTGTCTCAAGTTGTTCCATCCCATGCAGTCCGGCCAAGGCTGGTTCGAGGATAATATAGAAAAAGGGAGTGAGTGCAAAGGAAAGGAACAAGACATGAAAAAGATGACTAGGTGCCCGAAAAGTGAAAGCACATTTGTAATTTCAAACAAACTCCAAAATCGATTTGCATTGTTGTTAAACCCATTTGAAGTAGGTGTTGATTAGTAGCTGATCAAGTAAAAAAAGCTCCTTTTTTTTTATATATGTTTTTGGCTTCTTCCAGGTCTGAAAAGCTGATCCGTTGAAGATCTTCGCTGGCACAAAAGAACGAAACATATATAGCTGAAGGCATTTGCAAGAGGAAGAGCTAGCTGGCTAATTGGATCTCATGTGTGGGGAGATGGAGATGGAGATGGAGATGTTTAGATCACCTAAGATCCACATGGATGTTAACTTGACGGGGATTGATATTGAATTGTAACCAGTTCATTTACCAACTTGTTTTTTTGTTTTTTTTTTGCATAATTAATGAGAGAATTCTTGGGACCTCTATACATACAGATGTCTGATTCCTCTAATTTATACGCATGCTAGCCCTAGATGGTAGTACTGAAGTGGCTCCCTCGCATAGATTGTTTATTTGAGTAACCACATGGAGGCCGAGAATTTGACAGAAACTGGAATCAAAATCTTCCCAGAAGATGCTGCAATTTGTTTAATCAAAGCTCATCATCATGAATAAATGGTTCGGTGCTCTCTAGCAGGGAGAAAAAGAGAGCCCCCCCTCTCTCTCTCTCTCTCTCTCTCTCGGCTCCCATGAGAGATCAAGATGAGATGCATGAACTGAGTCATAAAATTTCGGAATTAAGAGGTTTTATTAGTATTAATATATATATTATATATATATATATATTGCCATGGGGAAACAAACAACATCATGGCTCTACCCATGTGGAATTCATTCTTTCCACCACTGCTCCGACCTTGTTTGCTGTTCTTCGCCATGCCATGTTTGCGGTGCAAATTTGTTTTTTCCAGGTGAAATACTGCTTGCAAACTAAAAAGAAGAAGAAAATGAGCCCATCATTTTATATGCTTATTTTTTCATCCCCTACACTGTCATTCTATTAATAAAATGGCTATGAAGTGATGCTAATCCTACACCCCATGACATATATTTCCCCTTTTTATTTAAACACATTTGAAGAAATCTCACGTAGTTCAAGAGCCTATCCTTTCAAATGATAATTATTTTTAGGTTTAAAACCATCTAATATTTAAATATGAATATGCTAAAATGATCTAAAAATACAGGGAAAAAATCACATTTTTTTTTATAAAAAAACATGCATTCTTGAAAAAATTCAGCAAATAAACTGCCAAACATAGTCTAGATTGAATAGATGTCACCTTTAGGAATATTTACAAATATTATTAGAAACATTCCATTTTCTTGAGAGAGGTGGTTATTTAATTTAATTTTTTTTATATAAAATAAATATAGAAAAAAGAAGAAGAAAAAAAGGCTTTTATCATTATTCTCGTACAAGATGTCCTGACCTTTTTTTCATTTTAATGGAAAGAAGATGTAAAGAAGGGGTGGGTGTATGTATTTCATTTTCATGGCCTCAAAGAGCATATGCATGCCAGGCAGATGAATGAATGAATAATAATAATAATAATACGTAAAATCCTTCCACCCTTCATTTTTCTCTCCAAAATAGAACCAATCAAATTAATGTATTTCTATTTGTATAAAAAGTAAAAACTTTAGCTTTATAGCTTTACTTTGACTGTCCCTCTCCCTCTCTCTCTCTGCCTTATAGTCCAAAAGAAGCACAGTTTCAGCTTCTTCTTTTCTCTCTCTTTCTACAGACAAGCTTATTTAGGCTACAAGGAGCTCTCTTCATACAGTGTTTTTGCTGCTAAAGCTAACTTCTTCTCGTAACTTTCTTGATCTTTCAAGTTTGGTATTTTCTTTCGCTTCTTATCTCTCTCTCTCTCTCACTCTCTCACTCTCAATGGGTTTTCAGTTTTTTGCTCTTTTTTTCATCTGGATTTCTTCTGCTGGCTTGGATCTATCGTGGGGTTTGGAAAAAGTAGTGATTTTGTGATCAAAGATCTGAACTTTGCTTAATTAACATTTTATCATGCTGGTTTACTTGCCTTGTTTGAGAATATGCATTATTTTAGTTGCTGACTTGATTGGTTGATTCTTTACGTTCTTTGGTGGTCCTTAAATCCTTTATGCTTGTTTTTCATTTTTTATTTTTTGATAGGATTGGTTTTTTTTATCTTCCTTTTTCGGTGAGAAATGATTACATGTTGAGTTGGCCTTATTAGCCGTGAAATTTTAATCTTGTTCATTTTTTTCTCCGGTGTCATTTGACCGAACCATGGGTGCTGCTCTTTGATTGAATGCTTTTCTTCTTTCGTGGTAAATAATTAATATTTTATTGTAATTCATTTTTCGAGTTGTCTGTTTTTGCTAGAATTTGTTTTTTGTATTTGACCTATTTTTAGGCAAAATTAAGTGTCCTGATAGACATATGGTCACCCTACGTTTGAGCTGTATGCCGATTATGTGCTGAATAACGGGTAGGTGGTCTTTTCTGATCCGACTTTGTGATGCGGTGTTTAGGCAAAATGAAATCAGAGTCGGTTATGCTATCACTTTTATATTGGTATTGTTCCATTTTACCTGGATTTCATACCATAATGTCTTTTGGGTGTCTTCTGTATTGATATGCACCTAAATCAGTCTTTTAGGTGTTATGAAGCCATATGGAGTGCATTTTTGTGCGTGATGTTCAATTTGAATTGTAACTTACCATAATGTCTTTGACAGATTATTTGCTGCTGTTGGAAAAATTGGATAACAAAATTTTTAGGGCTGCCAGTGGCCGAGATATGATTCTGAGTTTTGGGCGCAGTAAGGTGGATTCATTCAATCTGATGTAGTTTTGGAACTCGTTGTCAGATGGCCTCAATAACTTCTAGCAAACCTTCCTTGAAACAGCACCAGAAAGCAGCTGGTGCTCAAAAAGTGGAGGCCGACCTTAGTCATTTGTCTTTGCAGGCATCTAAACCAAGCAAGCCCCAACAGATTAATCAAGAGCAGGTACAGCTGTTGGTAGAAAGTATGCCAAAGCAGGTTTTGTCAGAAGCTTTTGAAAATATAAAGCTCCCGAATTCTAATCAAGAAGGGGTTTCTTATTCTTTCAGTAGTAAGTTGGAACCATATTCTTCATTGCCCTGTTTTGAACAATCATCAACTGTGGTGGATTCTGGTGTCAATGATACTAGAGGCTCACAGGATGTTTCTGTTGATCAAGAGAAGAAAACATCAGAATATGCAAGTGTAAAAAATAGTTCAGTATCTGCTAAAGTCAGTGATGGAACCAGCAGTCTGGCTAAAACGAGTGGAAGTGCCAAGATTAGTGACCGTATTGATTATGCTGAAGGTGGCAAGAGAAGTATGTGTAGAGGAAGTACCGGCAGTGATGTTAGTGATGAAAGCACATGTAGTAGCTTTAGTAGTAGTATCAGCAAACCTCATAAAGCAAATGACTTGAGATGGGAAGCCATCCAGGCTGTAAGAGCAAAAGATGGAGTTTTAGGTTTGAGTCATTTTAGACTGCTGAAGAGGTTGGGTTGTGGGGATATTGGGAGTGTGTACCTGTCTGAGCTGAGTGGAACTAAGTGTTATTTTGCAATGAAGGTAATGGACAAGGGCTCTCTTGCCAGTCGTAAGAAGCTGCTTCGGGCTCAGACAGAAAGAGAAATATTGCAATCTCTGGACCATCCTTTCCTCCCGATGCTCTACACCCACTTTGAGGCAGATAAATTCTCATGTCTGGTAATGGAGTTCTGTCCTGGGGGAGACTTGCACACTCTCAGACAGAGGCAGCCAGGGAAGCATTTTCAAGAGCAGGCAGTAAAGTATGATAAGTGAACTTCGACTATTTATCCTGCTATTTTTATACAGTGGTCGTGCATTTTTCAAAAGTTATTTTCTGCTAACATGACAATGGTTTCCATAGTTGGGAAGAAACTGTGTTTTGACCTACTTTTGAGTATACATTTTATATATTTGGAAGTGCTACCTTCATAAAGCATATAGTTTAACCCATGGGTCTACTGCTAGAATACAATTTGTGGGAGCAGAATATAAGTATCTGTTGGAGCTTAATGCTGCAGAACCTGTAAAAATTCCATGTGCCAATTCCTCAATAAGAATATTTTATTTTTTGATCAAATAGAAAAATTAAATGAAGGTTTGGCATTTGTGCTTAGCAAATTAATGGCTAATTGATAAAACAAATTGAATCAACAGCTCATATCTTACACTAATGCATTGTCCTGAAGAATCTAAGTTTTGGAGACATCCCTTTGACTATCCTGTTGTATGTAAAACCAGATTTGGCTATCTGGACCCATCACTTATTATTATACCCACGGTTTCTTCTCATCCCGGATGATTCCTCTCTACTAGCGAAGCTAGTGACACGTACACATGTTCAAAATGGAGCATAAGTAACTATCTGGAGCTGGATTTTGGTTGAACTTGAGTCACTCCAGAACTGAATTTATTTGCAGAAGTCTTATTTGAATTGCATTTGCACTCTTGATGTCAATTATATGCAAGCTTAAACTGTCAGATCTTTTTAACTTTAGATTGAAAGATCAAAGATTCTTGGTGTCAGTGTCAGGTAAATTGGACACATTGAATTTCTCAGAAAGAAAGAAACACTATCCCATTTATGGCTAGTTTTTCAATACAAAATTCATGACTTGTTTGACTTTGAATTTTTCTTAGCACCATAAAACTTGAAAGTAACCATCCTTGCTCTTTCCAACTTGCAGGTTTTATGTGGCAGAGGTTCTGCTAGCTTTGGAATATTTGCATATGCTTGGGATTATTTACCGTGATCTTAAACCAGAGAATGTCCTTGTGAGGGATGATGGGCATATAATGCTCTCTGACTTTGACCTTTCTCTCCGCTGTACTGTCAGCCCAACTCTTGTCAAAACAGCATCTCTTGAGTCTGATCCGTTACGAAAGAACCCTGTTTACTGTGTTCAGCCTGCTTGTATTGAGCCTTCCTGCATCCAGCCATCCTGTGTTGCTCCTACAACATGCTTTGGACCCCGCCTCTTTTCTAGCAAGTCCAAGAAGGATAGAAAACCCAAAAATGAACTAGGAAATCAAGTTAGTCCATTACCTGAGCTCATGGCAGAACCAACTGATGCAAGGTCAATGTCGTTTGTGGGGACCCATGAGTATCTGGCTCCCGAGATCATCAAGGGCGAAGGTCATGGAAGTGCTGTTGATTGGTGGACTTTTGGGATCTTTCTATATGAACTCTTATTTGGTAAAACTCCCTTCAAGGGTTCTGGAAATCGGGCCACATTATTCAATGTCGTTGGCCAGCCTCTTCGATTCCCAGAATCACCAGTTGTTAGTTTTGCAGCAAGGGATCTCATAAGGGGTTTGCTTGTAAAAGAACCACAACATAGGTTGGCATACAAACGAGGGGCAACTGAAATTAAGCAACATCCCTTCTTTGAAGGTGTGAATTGGGCATTGATACGCTGTGCTACCCCACCTGAGATCCCGAAACCAGTTGAGATTGAGCGGATACTTGACCCAGCATCAACAAGCGAAAAGGCTGCAAAAGTCGCAGCTGCTCCTGGTCAAAAAGGTTCTGATAATTATCTGGAGTTTGATTTCTTTTAGCAAATATTTATTACAATTTGCAAATTGTTTCTATTAAAGGGTAAGAATTGTTCTGAACATCTTAGGTGTTGTTGGTGATGAGGATAAAGTTCTTTTTCCTGAATTTTCTCCTTTATTGACAGATGATAAGGAAATGTAATGCTTGTTGTTGCCTTTCAAAAAATCTCTAATCTGTATCATATTATTATTGTTTGGAGTCTCCAAGTGTAGGAGCTTGGAACTCCTGTCGCTAGACTGGTTCAGAAATGTGGTCGATCGTCCTGCTGAGGGGACTCCTTCGAGCTCTCCGGTCATAGTAGCTTTTAGTTCTGGCAAATGTACTTTAGCAGGGGAATGATTCGATTGATTGGCCAACACAAATTACAGTCCAAAATTGATTTAAATATATTCTTATCTGCTGCTTGATCTGTGAATATAATATACTTTGAATGCACGCATGCTCTTTGGTTTTGAATCGCTTGCAAAAAGGCATGGGTAAAATTTCTTGACTGGATTGCCGGCCAAGAGAAGCTGGATATGCTTCACAGATACTCTCGTCCGGCCGAGGTGCCGTGATTGCATCATAGTTGTTACTTCCGTTCCGTTTCGTTTAAAAAACCAAGACAAAACAATGATGTTTTTATCTCAGTTTTAATTTCGGTCTGTTCCGGAAATTCCGGTCAAATTCTGGCCGGAACACTTCCGTTCCGGGTTTAAAATCTATTTATTTTATTTTAAATAAATATTTTTGATATCTATACATCAAAATAATTTAAAAACACCAAAATATTTTAAATAAAAAAGAATTCAAATTTTAATTATACTTGTCAAATTAATATTTTATTATATATATTTATATATGAACAAGATGATAATCGAAACGGCACGCTGTACGCTAAACGCTTGAAACCAAACCAACTTCAAATCAAACCGAACAATGACCGGAAAGGTATTGACAAGTATGGATTGCATCCCTCAATCTTGAACTCCATTGGCGTAAAGTTTTTCCTATTTATATGATTTTATTTTTCACATCCATCGGTATGAAAATGAATTCACATTTTCATTTCTTTTAGCAAACATTTCTATTCCAGCTGTTCATTTCCCTAATCCCTCAATTAAGAGAAAAGATGGGAAAATTATTGCTCATCCATGCTCTTTTTCTTTCAAAATTTTGTCCATTTTAATTTATAATATTGAGATTATTGATGCTGCGAGCCATGTACAGAGAGAATGCAAGCAAAACAAAGTATATTGTTTTCTTTCAAGAGTTGTTCCATGGATTACGGAATGATAGAACCATGTATATTGATACTGCCCAAGTTGTTCCATGGATGACGGAATGATAGAACCATGTACAGAGAGAATGCAAGCAAAACAAAGTGGTGATCAAATCAAACAAGCAATCTTCAGCCTGACTCGCTCGCAGCTAAGCTATTCCTGTTGTGATGGCGCAGATCGTACGTGTTTATATCTTGTATTTTTCACTTAACTTTCGGTGATTTAAAACAGATGCAAGCAAATGAGTCGTCGTCGCCGTCGCCGTCGTTTGCAATGCATTCCTCTTGCAACTTGAAAGACTTTTCACTGGCATTCTCAGCAAGGGATAGAGGTGACCCGGTCATCTGGTCAATCACCACTTCCTTTCCATCGCAAATGATCTTGACATCGCAGAACTCCGGTGCGTTTTGAAGCACTCGATCAGCTATCCCATTCCCTCTCCTAGACCTCAACTTCCTATCCATCACCAAATGTTGCAAATTCAAGCGATCGAGTTTAAGCTTAAAACACAGGAGGGAGGGTTGGTGATGTCGTAAATTACAGGCAGTGATGCATGCATGTACCTGAGACTGGACTTGGAGGTGCCGAGAATCAGCTTTCTCATGTTGAAAACTGCAATGAGGTCCATCATAGCTTTCCCAACCGAATCACTTTCAATGAGGATGGTGTCTACCTTAACCTGTTTCATTGCATCTCTTTCATAAATCAGCAGGGATTTACTTCAACTCTAACTAAAAGGTATGGACAAAACAGCATGTGATAATCATACAACCTTGGATGCAGAACACATGTTGATGAACTTATGAAGGAGTTCTCTCCTCTTCTCTCTCTCTTGGGCCGAGTAAATCTCCACCTGCTGAGCACTAACTTGACTCTTTGGAAGCCTGCCCACTGCCATCCACAAAACTCAGTTCAGGTAGCTAGCACTATTATCAAGATCTACCTTGAACAAACGCATTCCCACTTCTTTTCTTTCACAAAACTAACTTTGAATAATGAACACCGTTCATACAGTGATCAGGAGGATGGGTCAAGAGATTCAAAGTTGGAGAATCAACCCTTGAAACTCACGCTGATCTAATCTTAAACTATATATATGAAATGTGAGCTGAAACAAGGCTCACAATAATTGGCGTCTCAGAACTCTATATTCAAAGCCTTGACGTACATGATAAACTGATCTGCCCGCAAAAGAACTAGCTAGCATTCCAGCTGTTTCTTAGCGTGATTTTCGCCTTTCAATAACAACAGCAGCAGCAATAATACAAGATCTTTCAACCTCTAAACATAATCAAAGTCCCAACAAATAATTACCTAGAACAAAACAAAGTCATACTATACGCTATTATTCTTGTCTTTGTTCCAAACAAAGCCATTAATGTCGTATGCATGGTGGTAAGCACATTAATTAGACCAGAAAAAAAAGGACATGGCCCAAGTTGTCAAAAAGGCAAACTCATTTACTAGTCCCGAGTCTGACCCAAGACTCACAGGCCAGATCAAGAACTTTAACAAAAAATATATTCTAGTTTTTGAAGAAAATGAAGAAAATCAACGATTGATCAGAGCTATATATATATACTTACAAGGAGAAGGAATGTGATGTATCTCAGGGAAGATATGGATGAGAAAAACCACGGTGTTAGAATCAATAATAGCATTCTTCAATGTCCAAGAAAGCGCATCCATGCTGGAGTCACTCTTGCCTACACCAACATAAACACAATCCTTCTGGTGATCTCCATACACATCAAAAGAAAACAAGCTTCCTTCTATGTCTTCTTTGATGGATTCCAAAGGCACCCCATGATTGATCTCAAAGAGATCCCTTGACTTCTCCTCTTCAATCTCGCTTACACTGCAGTAGTACGGCTGGTGCTGATCATATGAATTTCCAGTGCTGGCAATATCATGAGTCCCCGCGTCTTCTTCCAGCTGGTGCAAGTAACGGGTCTCACCAGTTAAAGAGACAGACATTTTCTCGGACGGGAAGAATGGCCGAGTGTTTGTGAGAGAATTAAGGAAACTACAAGAGCATGAAATATATGGGAAGGTAGAGAGGGGAGGGTTCACAATTATCTTCAGGTCACTCTCTGCCTATGACGACATGATACCGTTTTTGTCTTTCATGCATGTAGCTAGCGCCTTTGAAATATGGAAGGGAGACCCCTGGGGGGGTCTTTTCATTAAAGTGAAAGGTTAAAAGATTTTTAAGGAAGAAGAAGAGCATCTATTTCTCCATTGGATGTTGTATCAGAATTTCGTAATTAAAGTGTTAAATATTCTCATAAAAACGGGCGTCGTTCCTTACAGTTTGAAAGGGTCCATATTTAAATTTATTTTAGCTAGGGTAAACTCAACATCAATATTTCTCACATTTATTTAATATTTGCGTTGATTTTTCTTTGTGTGTGTGTGGCGCAACACGGACACGCATGGAATATACGGATCTGTCGAAGGGTATCGGAGTTAATTAATTGAGCTGAAAACCCCACATACATACAATAATCTACTTCTTCCGATTTAATTAGAGGGGTTCCTAGCTGGTTAGCGTTGAATTTGAGTTTGATAAGCATCTATCCATGTCCACCCTTTACTTATCAAGTACACCAACAAACTAGCTAGTTAACTAATTATTAATGCTTAATTATGTTGTGTTCTGTTAATTACAATTTCTTATCTATTTTTTCTAGAATATAAAGTACAACTGTTTTGTCTTAAAATAATTAGGAATCAAACACTCACATATATAATATATATAATATAGTCACAATAGAAAATGTTCATGGAGGATCGCTAGCTAGGTACAATGATCAATTCGCAAGGGGTGATCCTCCTCCTTCAACATGTGGATTGCGGTCTTTGAATTGTGCTGGGTTGGGGTTGACGAGAGGAATAATCCAAATTGAATGAATGAATGAATGCTCATGTTGGGCGGGCTTTGTGCTCTCCCATATATGTTGATGATACCCCAAATCAAAACAAATACAATCGACTTTTAATAAACAATCTGCGCGCATTGATACGTTACATTCTAAAAACTGTTTTGGATTTTTATTTTTTATTTTTAAAAGATAGAAATCTTAATACGGTCGGTCGATCAGCTACGTGACTACTTTTAATAAGGATTCCTTCTCCTCTAAGGATAGATAGGATTATCTTGATTCGTATTGGATCTCTTTCTATGCATATATATATATATATATATGCAGCGTCAAGTGATGATCGTGAATGCAAACCAGACAAGAAAGAAATCATGAATGGATTTTGATGATTTCATGCTTCGTCCACCTGAAGCTTCTTCGCTCTTGATTCTTTGCATGCTTGCTTCTTCCTTTTACCTGAAGCTTCCTAGATCGTGTTTTATTTTCAATTTATTCATGGAATTTTGACAAGTAGAAAAGACGTCGAGGCAAACCAGCTGGTTCATCATAAAAGCTCTCCTCCGATCCTCCTCATCTTCCTTCACATGCAGCAATGCACTGAGATGGATGAGTCAGTTAAAGAGGAAAAGCAATGCTTGATAAAGACGATCCATTTCTCTGGATAAATTATTTTAATTATAGCAAGGGAAAATGAAACGAACAGATGAATGGAAGCTTTTAATTATACACATTTTCATGGACCCGATCGATCGTATAATTACTTCTCCATTAATTGTTGGTACGTGCATGGTGGTTGACACATTGCATCCTCCTTTTTCCACGATAGAAAAAGGAAGCTAGCTGGGACGAGATAGCCCTAGCTAACCGAAAGGAAAAGGAAGGAGATGGGTGGGTGGGTAATGGGTTCTTTTGCTTTTACTCATCTCCATATGATAAACCCAGCTCTTCTGTGGAGCCTACATTAAATTCCAAGGTCAGAGGGTCCATGCTGATCGATCTTGCCCCTTGCAGCCGGTCATCATGAGCTCAGTATTATACTCAATTAGGTTCTTGAATAATTTCTTTTCTGTCAATCGGGCCCTCGTCCTATCGAAACTATTTTACAGCTAGCCCTTAAATTTAATTTACCTGCTATATTTCAGCTCATGGAGTTTGATAAAATACTTTTTAACTAAAATACTATCAAACTATTCCCTTACCACCACCATCTCCTCCTCTTTCATCACCACAGCCACCTCGCTTTCATCCTTTCTTTTTATCACCTCCGTCATCATCTCACCACCACCGCAACCCCCTCCTCCACCACAGTTAAGTGGAAAATATTCATGAGAGGATCATTTTATTTATAAAGTATTTGAAGCAAAACAAGCACGGGTTCAATGTTCAGTTATCGTCCATGAACAATAGAGCAGGTACTCTGGATGGAAGGAATCATTAGCCTCCTGTGTGTTGAGGATCTGATTGATAAAAAAATAGATTTAGAGCCGAAATGGAAATCAGAGTGGAGATCGGGGGACGAATACGAGGCTAATGATCTGGCAGGGAGACAGTAGTCGGGTGATGAATCATGTGGCAGGAAGTAGATCAAAGAGTAGATGGGGAGGTGGGCTGTCCTGTCCTGTCCTGTCCTGTCCATATCAAATCAATGGGTGGTGAAATCAAAACAGAAACTCAAGAGGAAATAATAAAATGAAATGTTTTTAATTTATGAAACTTCCCCTCGCTTTCCTTCCTTCTGTCCTTGACGTCACAGAAGGACAAAAAAGTTGCATGTGTGTGGTGGTGATCTTCTACTCTCATGCCATCCCCAGTTGCTATTTTAAAAACAATTGTTTTTTATTTAGAAATATAATATTGTTTTTATATTTGTATATAAAATGATCCAAAAAATCATAAAAAATAAATCTGAAACTAGAAAAATACTAAAAAAACTTTGAAAAGTCTGGTTGAAAAGGTAATGTCAAACATCATTATGACGTATGATATTGCCGTACATGTTTCTTTTTAATGTTAAAACACATTGAATTTTATTTTTAATATTTAAAAATACAGACACATTCTAAAAATTCTAAAAATAATTCAAAATTCAAAATTTAAATTTTAAATTTTAAAATTTAAAAAGAAAGAATTAAAAAGCACTCTTGGACCCTTCAACAGACAGTGCTAAAATGTAAAGCACATGAAAGAGCGAGGAGGTTAATTTTATTTTATTTTTAACTAGGTATGGTAAAGAAAAGTATTCCTCAGACTAGTATACTTTCAAAACTTCATGTAGAAGTAGCACCGACTTGCCTAACTTGCTATCTATTCCCCTTTCTCCTAACTTGCTGTTTTCTCTCTCTTTCCATTGTCATGTTCTTTTTTGTTTTACCCCTCGCTTATTTTTTTGATTTATTTCATGTCATTGGATTTTTACAAAACAAACATGTTGAATCTTGCATGTGTGAGTTATATGAGAGAGCAAGAGCTTCAAATGGAATTTGTTAGCGCAGCGTATGCGGACTAACTACTGTTTTAGTTTAGAATTGTTTTGTTTAAGACTCACAAGACGGGGAGAGAGAGAGAGAGAGGCGGCCTTTTCGTCTTGAGAGCTTCATTTTCCAGGTGGGCTATGGACTTTTAATCATGGACCCTCCTTGGTTTGACCTCTAAAGTCCTGTTCTTTAATACTACTTGAAAAAAATACAGTATATTAATAGCCTTTCTTGTAAGTGTTCAGTGATTCTCTAAATCAAGTGTTATTAGTCTTTGTTTTGCCGAGTGATAAAAGAAGGGTCAACAAAGAGAAGCTAAAAAGTTTTCACCTTGGTCATTTCTTATTTGCTTGTGCTATTCCTTCTGTCCTAGTCATTTTGTCAGGAGGGAGAGAAAGAGAGAAATGGGGACTGGGTCACAGGATGCAACCAACCGGTTCAAGGCATTGATGGATCAAGGTTCAGTTTTGATCCCCTTTAACCTGTTTATTTCCTTCATACATTGCTTAACTTTACAGTTTTCGTTGTACTTTTTTTTCTTTTCAAAATGGGATGGCAGTTGAGGAGCCATTGAAGACAACTTATCAGGTTTGCATCTTTCTGCTCTTTACCTATGTTTCTACTTGATGGGATCTGTTTCTGCAACCTGTAGACAAGAGTTTTCAAGTCTTTATGATGTTGAAAATAGGTGAATTGTGTAAAGAGCAGTGACTCGTGTAATTCTGTTACCACCAGCTTCAGAATGGCACTAAATTATCAGTCCTTTCCTAGATGTTTCATCTGTCATTATTTTTAAATGGGACTGTGATGTTGGAAATCTTGGATGCTACTATGGTGATAGATTCAAAAGAAATTGAGGGGAAGAAATGTGGTGCGCAGGCGTAGTAAGGTTTGATCTAGGCTTAAAGGCTGCTTATTGGGCTTCTGGGTGTGTTGAATATGACACTCATAGCTTGATATCATCTTGGATTGATGGGAAGCTCTGATCTGAACCTTAAGTTTGAAGTTCCATAAAAAATCTGGGCTTGTTAGAAACAAATCTATCTGTACTGACAACTACCTGCAAACTCATTTTTTGGGTTCGGTTATGATTTCTCTTTTGTCTTACATAGCTAAGTCTGTAAATGGCATTTCTCTTTTGTTTTACTGAACTAGGTCTATAAATGGCATGAGAATATCAAACTTTTCTTTTGCCATTCTACAGTGTCAGTCAAGGTCTGCGTCGCAACCTGTTTTCTTTTAGATAGTTATGCACCTCCATTACCAGTATATCTATTTCTTGCTGTATCATTATCGGCTAAATTACCTTTTCTTTATTTTTGTAGAATGTTCATCAAGGATATCATGCTGAAACTCTGGCGCGTTTTCTAAAAGCTAGGGAATGGAATGTCATCAAAGCCCATAAAATGGTCAGCAGCAACTCCTTTGGTTGAAATGATCTGTGGACCTGAACGTTTTGTCCTTTAAATGTAGTAAAACCAGTTTAATCACAATCTTCTGAGATCATATCTGTATGATGCTGCAGTTAGTGGATTGTTTGCACTGGAGGGTACAAAATGAGATTGACAGCATATTAACCGTAAGCTTTTCTTCCAATTCCAGTGCCGCATTTATGTTTTTGTTTTCCCAGCTTCTTCAAGATGAAATAGAAGATGAGTTTGATGTTAGTGTATTAGTAAGAGGTTTCTTGCTGATGCATCCAAGACTTTCATTTTCTTACACATCTGATTTGGATGCCACTTCTATACGCAGAAACCCATAATTCCGACTGATTTGTACAGAGCAGTGCGCAATTCCCAGCTCATAGGAATGTCAGGATACTCCAGAGAGGTGCTCTTTCTATGTTTATAGCTGTCTTGTTTATTTATGGCTTCTTAGTCCTGGTTTATAACCTTTTATACCCTGCTGCTTCTTGGTCAATGAAGAATTCAAGATTGTTTGAATTACATGGAATATTTTATCTCAAATGTTCTTGCTTGCAACTTTTTCCGTCTTATTCAGGGGCTTCCAGTCTTTGCTCATGGTGTTGGGCTCAGCACATTTGACAAAGCATCTGTAAGTTATAAAATGCTTTAGTGATGCTTCGCTGTATAAATCTTTATGTCTGGATTTGTAAATTTTTACAATATATCTCACAGCCGAGAGTTTTGAAGAATTCAATGTTTTGCCTGTCTTCTTTCATTACAGGTCCACTACTATGTGCAGTCACACATTCAAATCAATGAATATCGGGATCGCATTGTTTTGGTGAGTATTTGGGTTTGTTATGTTCATATTTCCGAGTTCTTAAGGTGATTATTCTCAACTGCATATATGTTTCTAGCCCACTGCATCTAGGAAGTATGGGCGACCAATAACAACCTGCGTGAAGGTTTTGGACATGACTGGCCTAAAGCTTTCAGCACTGAACCAAATAAAGGTATAATTCTCTGTGCTAGAAACGTTTTGTTTTGTACACCGTGCCCTTTCCTCTTAATTAAAGCGGGTTCTTTACTTGAACCATGATTTTCAGCAACTCACTGATATTTTTCTCTTAAACCTTTATTTGGGTGAATTTTGTCACTATCACATTACTGAAAAGATGGATTTAGTGTAAAAACACTTTTCATCATGTCCACTTACCGGGTCTGGTGTTTTGTGTTATTGCAGTTGATGACCATCATATCAACTATTGATGACATGAATTACCCGGAGAAAACAAATACATATTACATTGTAAATGCGCCATATATATTTTCAGCTTGTTGGAAGGTAAACCTCCTTTTTCTCTCATTGCAATTGAATATCCTTGCTTCTAAATCCTTACTATTAAGTATCATCTTGGATAAGATTTTTAGTAAAAGAAGGTGCTATCTGCGAAAAACATTGAAAGGACCTTGGTTTGGTAACCATTTATAAATTTGAGCTCTTTCCAGGTTGTCAAGCCTCTACTGCAGGAGAGGACTAGAAAAAAGGTTCAGGTGTTGTCAGGAAACGGGCGAGATGAGCTATTGAAGGTATGGTGGTTTCTCCATGAACCGTGACTCTTGAAATACAGGAAACTTGACCGTTACATCTGCTTAATTCACTACAGTTGATTTAGTAGATTTTCAGGAACTGAATGGGCATGCTCCCCCCCCTTCTCGCTATATCTTATGGACTGATCTTGATGAACATGTTCAATATAGATAATGGATGCTGCATCTCTTCCACATTTCTGTAAAAGAGAAGGGTCTGGATCATCCCGACACTCAGAGTACGCAAATGAAAATTGTTTTTCCTTGGATCATCCCTTTCATCAACAGCTATACAACTACATCAAGCAGCAATCATTAGCGAGTGAACCTACTCAACCAATCAAACAAGGGTCTGTTCACGTAGATCTGCCTGAACCAGCTGCTGAAGGAACAGAGATAGCGAAAACAATTGAATCTGAGATGCGTAAGTTTGAGAATGGAAATGGGCTTTCTGGGTCTCTAGATGGCCACAAAATCAATGGCAACTCAGACTATAGAACTACGCATTGCCTGTGATTTAAGCGGTGGATCTTAATTCTTGACGTCTGAAGACTTTGTTTCAAGTATACAATATTGATGCATGTACTCGTAGCCATCCACGTTGTATCTACACGGCAGGGAGAAGCTCAATATAATGCATGTAATCTGATATTCTGGCTGGATAATCAGTATAAAGCTTGCCCCAGCCTGACATGGTGTAGGAATGCAGCGAAGAACAGTAAATTTTAGTTTCCAAGTTTTAAATTGATATTGGTCATTTAGAGAAACATCTGAGGCCATCATCAATATTAACAAGGTTTTTTTTGGCTGATAAACACATCCGCTTGGGGAAATCACATGAAGGATTTAGAAATTATGTCCTTTTAAACCCCAAAGACTAATCTGAACCACCTGCAAGATCTGAATTTCAATTGCAGAATCATAGGAAGTGACCCTCATGAATTGTCTGAATGTTTTACCATCTTGATTCTTGAAAGCACTTCAATCTACCACAGCTGTCTGCTCTTCTTAGCGCCACCTCTGGAGTTGAGCCTCAATGGTCTTTTGCGCAGCCTCTGACATTTCTGCTGACCTCAAAGCCATGGAAGTTGCTTCTTTGATTTCTTCAATTGTTTTTAAATTTTCCTCCATTTTCTCCTCCACTTCATTGTTGCTTGTAATTATTGCTTCTACCCGTGCCATGACATCTGTCACTGTCGTGTCTGCTATATTTCCTGATTCCTCAACTTTCTTCTTTAAACTCTCAAACTCTTCCAGTGAAATTTTGATCTTTTTATCGGAATCCTGATCTTCAATGCTCTTCCTTTCAGATAACGCCTTCATCTCTTCGTGGGCTTTCTTTTCTGCCTCTTCGGCTTCTTCAACCGCTTTAAGAGCGTGTTCTAGCTTCCCCTCGGCATCTTGAGTCAGTAATCTCGCATTTTTGGCTTCTTCCATCAGTTCTTCAGCATTCTTCTTCATCTCTTCTGCTTCTCGGCTAGCATTTTCAGTTTCTTTTTCTATCGCAGCATATTCTTTTTCGATTTCTTTCTCCAGCAATTCACTTTTTCGCATCTTCACATTTTCCAATTCCATTCGAAGGGAAGTAACCATATTTCGAAGTGAACTCTCTTCGGTGGAAATTTCTTGCAGTGCCTTCGTTGCTTCATTGAACTCCATGGTTAAAACTCTCATCCTTTCCATTTCCAAGGCATGGCCCCTTTTCATCTCTTCTTGTAGAAATTCAATCTCAGCAGATGTTTCTGCGAGCTTTGCCTGGAGATTCTTTGTGATCTCTGGATCATATTCTTCCTTCAAAATACCCAAATTCTTCTCTGCTTCTGCCATGGCAGTCTTGCAAACATGCATGCGAGAATCCTTTTCTGCTACTACCTTTGCCTGCTGCTCCTGAATTTGTGCAGAGGCAATCTTTAGTTGTTGAGCTGATTCCCGCGTAGCTCCGATTTCCTGTGAAAGATCACTAGCCCTTTCCTTGTTTGTTTTTGCTGAACGCTGAGCTTCTGCTGCTTGCTTGAGTGAAGACGATTTTGCCTCCAAAGCAGCGTCGAAATCCCGTCTGATTTTGTTGATTTGTTCCTTCGCAGCATCAAGTTCACAGGCAGTCATCTCGTACTGCCGTCTTGCCTCGTCCAATTCCACTTCCCGAGCAGCATTTTCCATGAATTGTTGGGATCTCGCTTCCTCAAGTTTCTTAGCCTTTTCTTTCACCGCTTCTGCAGTTTCTATGGCTAATTTCTTGGACTCGTCTGCAGCTTTGAGCTTGGTGGTTAAATCATCCAAGGTTCTCCTAGCCTTTTCAAGTTCAGAATTCATTCGAACTTGCGTGGTTTCGGCAGTCTCCACTTCTCTCTTGAACTGGTCGCCGTCTCTCTGATCCAGGACGAACTGGGTCTCCTTGTCAAGCACGTTCTACAAAACCAAAGGTTTAATTGCACAATTTGAATCTCTTCTTCACCACCATTGCCAAGCTCATAATTGTCGAGAGACATTTTCAAAAACTCGTCAATGAAAATATGAGAATTCCATCAAGCATTCTTCAATCTAACAATTAGGAATTGTCATTAATTGCATTGCAAAACCTGTAATCAGATTTTACCTCTGAAGAAAGCCTTGATCTCCTGACAGCAGGTTTCCCCTTGATAGCTACTTCACCGAACAAACTAACCGCAGCTTTGACAGATTGAAATGGCTTCTTGGTGTCAATCTCTCCCACCTCTCCTCTTGGTGATCCTGCAGCTTTCTGTTGATCCGTTCCCCCCCTGACGCTCACCATCCTTGTGCCTCTAAACTTCTCCTTCAAAGCTCACCTGCATGATCAATCAAAGACATATCATATCACTTGAAAATCAAATCTTCAACCCTCAAGGAACTAATCCAAGCCCAAGATGTCAATCATAGGACATACAACAAGGTAGCCCGTTTGCGACGCCGCGCAGATTGTAACGTGCAGGCGTAAATCACGAACCTTAAACCAAAACTACATGAGAAGGGCTACAGAGAACAGAAAACAAAACAATAGGCACCTTAAAAATGTTTTTGAAAACCTGAAGAAGAGAACCCTCCAATGAATTTCTAAGAACCAATATCCAATAACAAAACCTGGACTCGATTTTCTATTTTGGTGGGAAAGATAACGAATTTCACGCGGGATTTAACGGTGAAAGTTGATGGCCTAACATAATTAGACGAGATTGACCCTAACCATGTTTCTGGAGGCTGTCTTAGTTCGCTGTATTTATGTGTTGGTTAAGAATTAAAAATAGAAATTAAGCTCGGGTTTCAAGTATTTTGAACCTTTTCTAGGTTGCTTGTATAGATTTGGTTTTCCATCAAAGCAGAGCATGGTGCGAAGAAATTTTTCAGGGAGGCCATGTGAGCACAGCCAATCTACCTGCCGGCGCATCCTGTCATTTTATACAAATTGGCCGGACAATGTTCCGACAATTATTTGGGAATATTGTTAATTAGGTTATTTTTTATTTATAAATATATTAAAATTATTTAAAAAAATTATTTTTAACATGAATAAATCAAAATAATTTAAAAATACTAAGATATAATCTAATTTGATGCAAAAAAAAAAAAAAATTCAAAACTTTTTCTTAACGAATTCCCGACAACACACCGCACCGCACCACAGGTTGGGTTAATCTATGAAATACCGTCAAAGTCAAGCACAAAATAAAAACAAAAGGACAAGGACAGGTACATGCGCGTGGTGGAGTTTGATAGATCATCAAAGATAGTGTTTTCCACACGTGCTACCTGCTTGCCTAGCACATGTTTCCCCCAAAATAATCAAAACATGATTAGGTGGTTGTGACTGGCCCTTCAGTCTCCACTAAAGTGGCAGCGGAGGGAGATGATTACAATATACGATGTATTTGAAAAATATCTGAGTTTGTGATTCCTGTTTTTAATTTTTATTAAATAGAGTAATTTATATTATTTTTATACAGAAAAATTTGAAATTTACATGTATTCATATTACATTATGTTGAATTTTTATGGGTAGGATAATGAAATTCAAACTTGTTATTGTTTAGTTAATAAATCCTGATACCATGTAAAATAAATAAATTTGGAGGTGAAATAATTATTTCACATAAATATCTTGAATCTTATTTTATATATTTAAACATCTTATTTAAAAAAAATTAAATTTGTTGGTGGAATAGTAGTTATTCGACATAAATAAAGCCATGGCTATCATTGCCAAGGGCGAGCTTGTGTTTCTATTAATTTAGACGTTGACATCAGCTAGCTAGCTTCTTCACTGTCAAAGAAGTACAGAGAGAGGGAGATGGGAAACAGCAATGGTTATCTGCCTCTCTTTGAAACAAGGTCATCAGGAAGACCTTTTCTGATCAAACTATACGTGCTTACAATATTTGTGGCTATTTGCATGATATGGGTGTATAGAGTGAGGTACTTGCCAGTTGAAGGAGTCTTGGAAAGGTGGGCTTGGATTGGAATGTTCTTTGCAGAGCTATGGTTCAGCATTTACTGGTTCATTACTCATCTTGTTAGGTGGAACCCCATTTGTCGATACACATTCAAAGACAGGCTCTCTCAAAGGTAAGATTCACTGTACGTAGTTTGATTATATCCAGGCTAGCTACAAGTTCCTTTATAATGATCGTGATCTACATGGCAGGTTTGAGAAGGATTTGCCAGGGGTAGACATATTTGTGTGCACTGCAGACCCAGAAATGGAGCCACCAATCATGGTGATCAACACGGTCTTATCGATGATGGCCTATGATTATCCACCCGAGAAGCTAAGTGTTTATCTGTCGGATGACGGTGTCTCAGAATTGACCTTCTATGCAATGCTGGAGGCATCGAGGTTCTCAAAGTATTGGCTACCGTTTTGCAAGCAGTTCAACGTAGAGCCACGATCACCCGAGGCCTATTTTCATAACGAACCACTGGAAGATCATGTCAACGACAAAGAGTGGTTGTTCATCAAGGTAAGCTATGCTGGGGTTAATATGCTGTAAGAAATTAAAAGTTGCTGCTGGCACCTCTTTAATCTTGACCAAGTGTAAGGATAAGATGGGTTGATTTAGTAATGTATAAATAGGGCTGAAAATTCTGGAACTGTAAGAGAGAAAAACAGTAGTTAAAGTGAATAAAAAAATCTGCAGTTTACAGAAACCCTTCCCATGTTCATACCTGATTCTTCAGAAAATTGCAGACCTGTTTGTTTGTTGATTTAAGTGAGTTTTTCATGTCCTTGATGAGTTGTCAATGACCCCAACATCTACCCTAAACTATGTTCTTGTCGACGAATTTTAGTCTTCCTGGTGCTTGTCCAAAATGATTCCTTTCAGCTTGATGTTGCTAGCTTTACTCCAATTTGACTGCGAAGTACTGTTTCTTTTAACTGTAGAAATTATATGGAGACATGAAGAACCGGATCGAGGTTACATCAAAGCAAGGCCAAGTCTCGGAGGAAATTCGTGAAGAACACGAGGGATTTTCTGAGTGGGATTTTGTTTCAAGCCGGCATGATCATCAGACCATTGTTCAGGCACTTGATCTTCAACATTTCTAACTAATGCCAGAGTCACTTCACTTGCTGAAAAAAGTTGGTTCATATAATTGGCCTATTTTTTGTAGATACTAATTGATGGGAGAGATCCTCTGGCCATGGATAGTGAAGCACAACGTTTGCCAACTTTGGTGTACTTGTCGCGAGAAAAGAGGACTCAATATCCCCACAACTTCAAAGCCGGAGCCATGAATGCACTGGTTAGTTCTGGGTTTTTTTCATCAAGCATGCGATTTAGTACGTTCTTCTTGTGCCTGTTTATTTGCAGTATTTCACAATATATATCTGGCTGAATAGATAAGGGTGTCGTCAAGGATAAGCAACGGTCCTATCATCATGAACGTCGACTGCGACATGTACTCAAACAGTTCAAATTCTATAAGAGATGCCCTATGCTTTTTCATGGATGAGGAGAAGGGGCATGAGATTGGATACATTCAATTTCCACAGTCGATGAAGAATGTTACGAAGAATGACCTCTATGGAAATTCCTTGAAAGTGATATTCAAGGTATGATGCATCATCCCATGACTCCTGAATCCTGACTGGTTCAGTACTTGAGAGTAAAAACTAGCTAGCGAGTAACAGGAGGAGATTCTAATGGTTTCTTTGCTTCCATCTGATGTGGTTATCAATCAAGATGGAGTTTCCAGGCATAGACGCAAATGGAGGGCCTATGTATATAGGTACCGGGTGTTTCCACAGGCGAGTGAATCTTTGCGAGAAAAAGCATTGTAATGAACACGAGGTAGACTGGAAGAGAGAGTCTGACATGAAGATCGAAGGAAATGCCAGAGATCTAGAAGAAGAATGCAAAGCCCTAGCAAGCTGTGCATATGAAGAGAACACTCCATGGGGAAAGGAGGTCTCCCCACCCCCCTCTCTCTCGTGCAAACGCACACACGGTCTTGGATGCACAGATTAATAATTAACACTAAACAAGTTTTTCAAATTCACAGGTGGGATTGATGTATGGCTATCTACTGGAAGATGGAATGACAGGATTCTCTATACGATGTAGAGGTTGGAGATCAGTGTACTTCAATCCTGAAAGGAAAGCCTTCTTAGGACTCGCTCCTACAACACTCCTGCAAACATTGGTCCAGCAGGAGAGATGGTCTAAAGGTGAATTGCAAATTCTCCTATCAAGGCGCGGTCCCTTCTTCGACGGATACAAGAGCCTACCCCTAAGGCTTCTACTCTCGTACTGTATTTACTTTCTATGGGCCGCCATCTGCTTCCCTACACTCTACTATGTTGTTGTACCATCCCTTTGCATGCTCAGAGGAATCTCCTTGTTTCCGAAGGTACGAGATTTTCAATTCTGCTATCTCTAATTAATTTGATGGCTGCATCGATCTTTGAATTACTTGTGTTCCATTAAGAGCTGTATTAGACTCGTAGAAAACTTTATGTTCCCACAGGCATCTAGCCCGTGGTTTCAGGCATTTGCGTACGCCATCTTGGCCGACCGAGCATATGGCCTCGTCGAATTTCTATGGTGTGATGGTACATTTCAGGGTTGGTGGAATGATCAAAGGGTCTGGATGTTCAAAAGAACAACATCGTATCTAGTTGGCTTCTGTGACGCTGTCCTAACGATGTTAGGATTCACAAACCCTGCCTTCGTAGTCACCGCCAAGGTTTCGAGTGCAGATTCTTGTAAGAGATACGAGCAGGAGATTATGGAGTTTGGTGTCCCTTCGCCCCTGTTTGACATCCTAGCGACACTCGCCCTGCTCAACATGTTCTGTCTCATTGGTGGAATAAGGTTGGTGGTGTCGGATGTCGAAAACAAGGTCTCAGACGTGTTGGCATCGCAGATCGTTCTATCTGGGCTCATAGTTTTGATCAACCTGCCAGTGTACCAAGGGCTCTTCTTTCGAAAGGACAGTGGCAGTATTCCCAGTTCGGTGACGTTAAAATCACTCATTGCTTCACTCTTGGCTTGTTCAATTGCCCTGCTCTAGAGAAAGAACCCTGTCCTTCAAAGCTGTACGTCCACCGAGCATGACTCAAGAAGCATTCATTCTCATTCCTGTTGCGTTGATAAATGCTTCGATATTCAATAAAAATAACAATTAAGAACATGAGAGTTTCCTTTGTTGAAAATCTGAATATTTCTGGAAAAATCAAAGAACAGCTACTGTAGCAATCAAATTCTGGGAATGGTTAAATTTCCAGAATTGATGGATAATTTCCAGAGGAGAAGAACTTTAAGAATTATTTGTATTTGAGAATCAAAACAACACAAACATGGGCAGAATATTTCGTTGTGGTTACTGCCATCCCATCAATTTTATTTATAGAAGAATCAGAAATTACAACGGCTAGTTTTTCAAAATCCGGTTACAATTTCCTATTTAACAATTGTTGACCATAAACTGAAATTCACTAAAACATTGACTCAAAACACTTAACTAAACTGATTACAATGTGAAATCAATCATAACACTTGAATCTTCAACCTTCAATTCTTCATTCTTCATTTATCCTGCGTCAGTTCCTTGCAGACAGGGCCAAGCGGTCGACCGGTTAGTCTTCTCTTTGCAAGCGGTCGACCGGTGTTCTTGGGCAGTTCTGGAATCAACCTCAGATTTCAACACTCCCCCTTGATTCCTGAGCTGCACACTTACCACCATTCTTCTTAGCTTCTCAAGTCCTTCCTTTGCTAAGGTAATCAAGTCAGTTAGCTTTTCCTTTAACCAAACATACTTCATTTCCAATTTTCTTTCTTCATATGTTGGGTCTATAGCAACAGCATGGTCATCTCTATATGAGCTTTCTATTTCTTCATTTGCATCATAAAACAGAGACTCCAAGCTTTCATCAGGCACTAGAGCAGCTGATAAGATCCCTTTCTTTTCAATTGACTTGCAAGTCTCATCACAATACAAGGAGCCTACATCTTGTAAATTTAAATCCACAAGATGTGTTTCTCTAAGTTCAACACTCCCCCTAGACACTATGGTCCGATATTTTTCATCATCTTTTCCGACCATTTTCAGAGAGCCTTTCTCTTCAATGATTCACTTTCGGTTGAGTTGCTTTGGTGTTCTAGTTGTTTCTCAAAACTAAAACATCTATTTGACATTTTTATATTGAATAAGAGGGTACCTTGATCATCTTTGATCATGCATTTGCCATCTATAAACAACGAAAGAGTGTCTATCCTCAAGTAATTGACCTACACTTATCAAATTTTGGTCAATTTTTGGCACATACAACACACACTTAAACTCTCGGATTCCAGCTAGAGTTTCAATCTCAACTTCCCCTTTACCTTCAACACTTACATACTGCCCATTTGCAACTTTAACCCTAGATTTGTAGCTTAAGTCTAGGTTTTCGAATTTACTTGCTGCTGCAGACATGTGGTTTGTACAACCACTATCAATAGACCAAGTTTGTAGGTTTACCTCATTTTTGTTGCTGCAGTTGTGTGCTTCAGTGGCTGTGAATAGCATTTCCTCTTTGGTCTCCTCCACTTCAGCAACTTGAGCTTGATTTGCATTGTCTTCATTGCAAGATTTTTCAATGTGCCCAAACTTCTTACATTTTCGGCATTGTGCATTCTTGAGCCAACAAGATGACTCAAGATGATTGTTTTTCTGGCAGTACTTGCAGGTGGGAAGTGGCTCTCTTCTTTCCTTCCACCTTGCATTGAAGTTGTTGCCTTGTGTTTGATTATTTTGCCAATTCTTCCTCTGCCATGAATTTCCAGAACTGGGCCTATTTTCTGGATTTCTGAAGAACACTTGTTGCTGCCTAGTTCTTCCACTCAATCCTGCTGCAAAGGCCTCTTCACTATAGTTTTCTTGCCTCATTTGTTGCCTTTGTTCCACTGCTTGCAATGCATTAATTAACTCTTGAAGACTCATGGAAGTGAAGTCCTTTGAGTCTTCCAAAGAACATATCTTGTTCTCGAATTTTTCAGGGAGGCTTACAAGAACTTTTTCAACCACCCTTGATTCTTTCACCTCTTCACCAAGCAATCTCATTTCATTAACAATTTTGGATACACTTGATGAAAAATCTTTGACAGTGTCCGAATTCTTCATCTTTAGACCTTCAAATTGCCTCTTCAAGTTCATAATTTGCATCCTCCTTGACTTCTCATCACCTTGAAATTCGGATTTCAGCTTATCCCATGCATCCTTTGCTGTTTCACAGGCCATTATCCTTGTGAAAATGTCCTCACTTACTGCATTATGAATGCAAGTAAGAGCCTTGAATTTCTTTGCTCTTTGTTCATTAAAGTATTTAACCTGGGCCATTGTTGGATTGTTGTTCAAGGGAACTGGTTCCCTGTCAACCTCCACATCTTCCCACAAGTCAAAGGCTTTCAGGTATATCTTCATCTTCACTGCCCATACTCCATAATTCACTCCTGTGAAGATTGGAGATTTTGAGGAAAATGCAGCATCCATGTCTGTCAGCTAGGCTTTCTTCTCTAGTCTTGTAATTCTTGTTCAAGACTTCAACTACTGGAGAACAAGGATATCAATTGATCTTCTTTGTCAATTGTTTATCCCTTTTTAAAGAACAAATCAAGACTAATTCTTGATTTCAACAATCTGCCAATACACGAACAAGTTTCCTTTCACTTGTTTCTTGCACTCTTTTCCTTCCGGGGATTCCACAGAACAGAGAACACGAACTATAATTGAGTAATTCTTCAATTATCAGTCCTTTAAAGAACAAATCAAGACTTTTCTTGATTGATGAATTCTGGAATTTCTGGAGACAGTGCAACCTTTTTCTTTCAAGGTTTTAATCAATACTCTGACTTACTTTTAATCCCTTCTCAAAGACCTAATTCCGCTCTGATACCATGTTGAAAATCTGAATATTTCTGGAAAAATCAAAGAACGACTCATCGTAGCAATCAAATTCTGGGAATGGTTAAATTTCCAGAATTGATGGATAATTTCCAGAGGAGAAGAACTTTAAGAATTATTTGTATTTGAGAATCAAAACAACACAAACATGGGCAGAATATTTCGTTATGGTTACTTGCCATCCCACCAATTTTATTTATAGAAGAATCGAAATTACAACGACTAGTTTTTCAAAATCCGGTTACAATTTCCTATTTAACAATTGTTGACCATAAACTGAAATTCACTAAAACATTGACTCAAAACACTTAACTAAACTGATTACAATGTGAAATCAATCATAACACTTGAATCTTCAACCTTCAATTCTTCATTTATCCTGCGTCAGTTCCTTGCAGACATGGCCAAGCGGTCGACCGGTTAGTCTTCTCTTTGCAAGCGGTCGACCGGTGTTCTTGGGCAGTTCTGGAATCAACCTCAGATTTCAACATCCTTCTCTTGTATACAACCGACATTTCATAGTTTGTTTGTTCTGAGTAAGAGAGTCAAACCACAACACCAATAAACACTTATCACCTAACACTTCACATTCGATCGATGTGAAACTGCAGCTGCACTTCCACTGTTTGATGGGATGAGTTATCAAATCTAAGTTCTTAGAATACATTTCCAAGCTTCATGCCCCGTGAGCGGACAACGTAGTCAAATAGTTCATGAATGAATGTTTCAGATTCAGATACTCCAAAAATAGGGAAGATGCTTTGGGACCATTACATGTCTTGTCTCTCCCTGTCCCTACCCTCTTTTCCTTCGTAATATCTCCTCTCTCTAAAAATTATTTGTTATTTATATTCCTGCAACAGATTGTTTTTCTTTTCTTCTTCGCATACTTGTCGTTTTCCAAACTGTGTTTTTTATTTATAAATATTTTAAAATAATATTTTATATTCTTAAAAATTATTTTTAATCTCGAAATAGTAAGAAGAAAAAACACCTAAAAGCAGTGGTTCTAGGAGAGGCGGGCGGCGCCACCTCATTGGCTCATTGTGAAGTCAATGTCAGTGGGTACAAACAAAGCGATATATGAAAGAGAGACGGACGGGTTAAAGCGAGGATGTGTGGCGTAGATGAGAGGACGAGCAGTTATGGAAAAGTCTGGCCTACTTGCATGATCCAATCATAGGGTTGGATATCATCATCATCTTCAAGATTTTGCTTGGATCCTCTGCGATGCATAGATGGCGTCCACATTTCCCAGCAAGTGGGTTCGGCAAAAGATGATGGATGCGTGTGCGGTGTGTCTCTCTCAGTGGGGCAGTAGAGTATGATTGCCATTGCCTCCCACAAAAAAATTTAATTTTTTATTTTTATTTATATATTTTATTGTAATTCAGCTATAGAGCAAGTTTAATTTCATAATATGAAATAAAAGTGAAATTTTTCTTATACATGTGTAGTGATTTGTTATCTTTGATATTTGTTTTGTTTATTTCTATACCAAAAATATTATAGGATTAAAAACCAATCCTAAAATAAAAAGAAGAAAGACCGAAATATATAATCAATTTCAATTGAAAGATAAAATTGAAACAAATCAAAAATTATATATAAAAAATAAAGACCATACCAAACAATCAAAAGATCAAGGATTAAAATAAAAAATATCATAAACAAAGAGGGACTTGCGTGTAATTTAACCTACATAAGAGAAGAAAAAAGAGAAAAGACCATCGCGATGTACTGTTATGTAATTTAGCCTACATAACAGAAAATAACAACAACAACAATAAAGGTTAAGTTACCTAAACACTACTGCAATCAACTTTTGGATTTGTCTTATATGAGAATATATATATAGCCATAACGGAAGGAAGGATATGATATATGTATACACACCCGTAAAGGCATAGCACAAGGAAATTATCATTTCCTTCATATATATTTGTTATGCTATAATTCTTGTTTTTTATAATTCTTGGTTTTTTATTAATTCTTTTGGTTTTCTTGGACAATATTTATTATTTGTCCATATTTATAGATGTAGATTTTGTTTTATTTTTTATAATTTTTTTTTTGTCGGGGTTTTATTTTGATTACATTCCATTCTGAATTTTTAATTTATATTGGTTACATTGTATTTTATTTTTAAAAATTCCTTTATTGTTTTTTTGTCCCAAAATTTTGATTTATTGTTGTTTTGTCATTCAATTGAAATTAATTATATATATATATATATATATATATATTGTTTTTTTTATTTTGACACTTATTCTTTTAATTTTTTATTTAGTAGTGATTCATTTCTTTTCTGTTTTTTTATCTTTTTTGAACAATGTTTTTTTTTTCATATACATTCATTTAAAATTTTGGCTTTTATTTTGAATTTTTGTCATTTTATTTTTATTGGGATTTTATTTTTATTCAGTTCAATTCGAAATTTTAATTTATGTTTGTGATAATTTTAAAATTAATATTGCTATATTTTTCTTTTTTTCTTTTCTATTATTTTTATCTAATTTTCATATTAATTGATTTTATGATTTAATCGTTTGCACAATAATAATGGTTGTTTTAGTGATTTTTTATTTTTTGACAAAATATTGTTTTTAATTATTCGGGTCAATTTAATAATTTTAACTCATTATAGTAATGATAATAATGATGAATGTGGGGATGAATTTGTAATTCAAGGATTAAGACAACTATGCACCTAAAGAGGGGGATTAGGTGTAAGTACAATAAATAATGCAATTTTAAATTAATTACTTTAAAGTAAAGAGATAAGAGAGAGAGATTGCTAACTCGGTTTTTAACGTGGTTCGGCAAGCCTACATCCACGACTCAAGTATCAACCCGTACTTGAGTATTGTATTCTCTTACTAGTCCAAGTAACAAGATTACAATTCCGCTTGATAAATCCACATCAAGACTTTTACACCACTTGAAGATATGCCCTCTTCAAGATTTTCCTTTTTCCCACTTGAAGATGTACCCTCTTCAAGATTTTTCCTTGGTGATGTTCCCTCACCAATATCAAGAGTTTTATACTCAACTCTCAAGAGTTTTACAAGGATTGTTTTTGTAATACAAACAATACACTCTCAATAGTGTGGATATTACAAATCAAGACTTATGATCTCTTTATCTCACTTAATAGCACTTAGAATATTTGAAGGTTTTTAAGTGTAGTGAGAATGAGATTTAATACTCTTTGTGTTAGGATATGAAGATTTAAACACAAATATGAGTATTAATGAGGATTGATGATATGAAGGTTGTCACGACCGAGTCCCGGATCCAGTGACCGGCACATAGGCATGGTCCCCTCCAAGGTCCCACACCTATGTGAACCCAAACTTACACAAACTCATCATTCATATTCATAATTCAACGTAACGGAAATAACAAAATAAGCTTCAATACATAACGCGTCGGAAATATCAAAGTAAACTTTAATACATAATTCAATTGTCTTTACACCGAGTTGATTTCATATTGTTTTACTTGTGGAGCATTAACTAGACATATGAACAAAAGTGTTCTAAGAGTAGGACAAAATGACCTGCTAGCAAGCTACGATCCTGAAAATAATGAATAATGAGGGGGTGAGTTCAACAACTCAGTGAGTAGATAATATCCAATATACACATACGAGATAATATAGCAAAGAGAAGTATATTAACAAATTGACTCGAAGTTCTTACAACAAGTCTCTCAAATAGGTCATAACAAACATGTAATGGTTTCTCAAATAGGTTATAACAAGAATTCAATAGGTAAAGCTCGTCAGAAAATCAGAATGCAATGAGCATGAGGCTCCGTACTGTGGGATGATCAGTCCACACAGGTTGGTGACTCCCCCGACCAACTAGGGTTTCAGATACGATGTGCACAAAGGCTAACACTACCCTGTTAGCATGGGTATTCTGACTGGCATACCATAGGCATATCTTATAATCAGACAAACATATTCATATCTCAAGGCTCAACTCATGGTATCAATCAAATGAGGAGCTATCATTTCACAAACAGATATAAGATCATATCAAGAACGTTAATTCAACAAATGATTATGCTTTATCGTATCAGAATATAATCAAGGTATATATTATCAAAAAGCATAATCCAATTCATACTAGCAAATTCAAATATTTATACTATTTCTCATGCATATTAAATATTATCCACTCACCGGACTCAAAAGCAGACAAGTTCCAAAAGCAGAATGTTGATGAAACTTTATTGATGTCCCGCGGGTAGAATATCGGGATTATCTGAATATATAAAAGAAGATATACTCAAAAATGACTCAAAAGAAGTAAAATACCTTTAATAACATATCTAAGAGTTCAAATCATAATCCTATGTATTTTTAAATCAACTATCCATTTTTTTCGCAAAAACCTAAAACAATGCTTTCTTCCGAAATCTAATTCGAAATACATAACTCATAAAATTGATAATAATCCATCAAATGAACTTCAATTATCCATCAAACCAATCTGAAATGCTATTATTTCATCTAGGGACCATTCTGAATTTTCCTAATTTTTTTAGTGCCAAATCGTAATTCTACCAAATTGAAGGACTAAATTGAACTCCTTTTAAATTCACAACTATACTGAAATTTTGTCCATAATTCATCCTCAATTCTGTCCAGAATCTCGAATTTCACCCCAGGGACCAAACTGAATTTTTTTCAAAGTTCAGGGACCAAACTGTAATTTTCACAAAAAGGACCAAAATGACATTTCGTCATCTTCAACCTCTGCCCAGAATTCCAACAAGGGATTTTCAATTTTCTCAACATTATTTCATCATTTTTCTCAATATTTTCTTAAACCCAACATCTCAAAACTTCAAAATCATTTACAATCAAACTAATTAAACCATTACCCAACACTTTCAACCCTTAACATCTCTCTTAATTCATCAATCAAACCTAAATAAAATTCTCTAACCCTAACAATTAATACAATCAAAATCATATACATAAATAAACACACACATTACCTTAACAACTTATTTCTCTTTCTTCTTTTCTCCTCCTCTTCTCTTTCCCTCTTTTCTCTTCTTCTTCTTCTTTCTTCCTCTCTTCCCGATTCTCTCTCTCAAATTTCAGATCTATTTCCTTTCTTTTTTTTCTTTTTCTTTTCTTTTCTTTTCTATTTATATTTACAAACTTATACAATTACTACAACACCCTTAACCTAATTCTAAGCCACCAAGGGCACTCATGTATTTTTCTTTTTTATAATTTTCAAAATACTACAGAGGTGTTTATGCACCACTAATTGCCTCACTATATGATATAAAAGTTGTGTCTTATTAAGTTTGCAATTAAGAGGCCTATTTATAAGTTTCAAAAAGAAACTAGTCGTTTCTAGCCGTTTTAGTGCAATTGTCATATCAAGCGGTCGACCGATTCACAACGGATAAATCAAGCGGTCGACCGGTTCAATTCGATAAGGCAATTTGCCTTCAAGCGGTCGACCGGTTCACAACGGATAAATGAAGTGGTCGACCGGTTCGATTCGAAAGGCAATTTGTCTTCAGCGGTCGACCGGTTCACAATGGATAACCCAAGCTGGTCGACCTATTCAACTCAAAAGGCATTTGTCTTCCAAGCGGTCGACCGGTTCACAATGGATAACCTAAGCGGTCGACCGGTTCACTTCGAAAGACAATTTGTTTTCAAGCGGTCGACCGATTCACTTGGTAACCTAGCTGGTCGACTGGTTCATGCAGAAATCCTATTTTGACAAATTATCTTTTCTGAATTTCTTGAACCAATTGATTATGAGTTAAACATATAATCATCAAACCCTTTTAATGCATGTAATGTGAAGTGTGTGAGTTTATTTTAATTTATGCTATCAAGTTAGAAATTGAGATTTACATAAAGCACTAAAATGAAAGCTTATTCTAAGTCTTCACTTGCTTGCATCTTGGACTTCTGGAGTGATTTCTTCGTGTACTCCATTATGCTTGTTGATCTATTCTTTGTATAATACCTGTTTATAACTTAATCTCATCCAAGCATATTATTAGTCCATTTTTTCTTATTGTTATCATCAAAATATATAAAGCATATAAGTATGACATTATATGTCAACAAAATTTTCAATTTATATGTTTTTTTTCTTTTTGGAGTTAGAAAATTAACTACTTATTTTTGTTATTTTATTAATACAAGTTCTTTCACAATTTATATTTTATTTGTTGGGTTTAATTGAAATTTAACTATAGAATAAATTAATCTTAATACAATGTATTCAATAATTCAGATATCTGAATCTTCTTACTTTTTTCTTATAATGATAATTTTATATTGGTTATTTCATTGAAACCTATTAAACGAAAAAAATTAGATCCATTTAAAATTCATATATTTTATAGAAATTTGTACTTTACAAGATTTTTACATAGATTTATTATTTTATCTAAATTTATATTATAATAAAAATAATACATAATTAATATTTTTATCATAAAAAATGATTATGGTTGTGACGAGACACGGGTGCCATAGCTAGTATACACAAAAATTCGGAGCCTTAAACCCCAGACTCTCTTGTATTTCCTGCTTCTATATATGCTCAATCTTTCATAATCTCTCCGTGTGTGTGTGTGTGTGTGTGTGAGAGAGAGAGAGAGAGAGAGAGAGAGAGATGGGGAAAAATGAATATCTTCCACTGTTTGAAACAAGGGCAACGAGAGGAAGGCTTCTGTTCAAACTATACGTGCTTACGATATTTGTTGCTATTTGCACGATAGTGGTGTATAGAGTGAGTTTCTTACCAGTTGAAGGAGCTGTAGAAATATGGAGTTGGACTGGAATGTTCTTTGCAGAGCTATGGTTCAGCTTTTACTGGTTTATCACTCAGCTTGTTCGATGGAATCCCATCTATCGTTACACTTTCAAGGACAGGCTCTCCCGAAGGTTGTGTGCGTGCGTGCGTGTGTGTTTCCATTTTCTGTACTGTATATGTGCTCTACTCTATCCAAGCTAGCTAGCTAGGGGTTAGACACTTTGGTAATTATAATGTTCACTATGAGTTACTTGATAGGTACGAGAAGGATTTGCCAGGGGTGGACATATTTGTGTGCACTGCAGACCCGGAAATTGAGCCACCAACTATGGTTATCAACACAGTCTTATCTACGATGGCCTACGATTACCCACCGGAGAAGCTGAGTGTCTATCTATCGGACGATGGTGGCTCGGACTTGACCTTTTATGCAATGTTAGAGGCATCAAGATTCTCAAAATATTGGCTGCCGTTTTGCAACAAGTTCAAGATAGAACCAAGATCACCAGAGGCCTACTTTCGGACAGCTCTTGAGCCACTAGATGACCCTGTCAACGCCAAAGAGTGGCTGTTCGTCAAGGTGAGAAATCTGTTGATTTCACAGCCTTTTTTATATATATATAATTAAACAGTTTAAATGGTCTTGTTTCATGCTGGGAAATCTGCAAACCAACCCTAAATGCTTCAAGTGATTATCGATAAAAGTAATAGCGTAATTAAGGTGATCGGCATGCACATAGCATGGATCGGTAATAAAAGGAGGCCAAGATAGTGGAAGGTACTGCTAACTAGCTACTTGGAGATATGATCGAGAAAATAACGTTAGCGTTTGGTTCTTATCTCGTAATTAATTAAACGAAACGAAAACATAAATAATTAATTAATGTATCTTAGACATGCATGCATCCCAATCATCAGTGGAGCTTCATCGATCTCTTGCAATTTGAGGAGGGGTCCCTCACAAGACGCGTGCATGGTTCAGGAGATTTTTGTCCATGCATGCGCGCTGTTAAATTCAAGGTACGTCTTGAAATTAAAGCAGACAATTAATTCTAGCTAGCAGATCGATGTGACTGTGAGGGCGTCGCTCTAGCTAGCTTGGTACCGTCTAAACCCAGAAATTGTCCCATTCATTCTCACTGCGCGCTAGCTGCTGTAGAAATGTCAAATCAAACTCTGTTTCAGAGAGCTTGCGTCTGTAACTCTTCATTGACCTTAAGTCAATTCATTGTAAGATAATGCATGGGTGGTTGTGTTATCCTTCCACGGATCTTGGAGGATGAACAACATATTTGACCATACCAGGGGTTGGGTTGAGAGCTTCAATATCTTCACGGGTTTTTTCCTTTTATTTTTTATTATTATATCAGAAAATACCACTCATGAGATATGGTAAGAATTTAAAATTGGCTATTATGAATAACAAGAAAAACTTTAAGAAAATTATGAATCATTGGATCATAATCAGACGGGTCTTATAAATCATGTTTATATTTTGAAGTTCTCAGATTCAATAATTAATTTGATTTTTTTAAAAAAAGAATAATATTCAACAGTCATAAATCAAGCCAGATTTAATGACTTTAATCCAAACTAATGATTTCATTAATCTTGTCTTTTTTTTTTTGTCTGGACATGTAGTCTGGATTGATTTTTCCTCCCCTCTCATATCTGATCACAATTGAGCTCTACTAATTTCTTAATTACAGAGACTATACACGGACATGAACCACCGGATTGAAGCAACCACAAAGCTGGGCAAAGTTCCAGAGGAAATTCGCAAGGAACACGAGGGATTTCGCGAGTGGAATTTCGTCTCAGGTCGACGAGATCACCAAGCCATCCTTGAAGTAGTTCATCTTCATCATTTCTAGCCCCCATAATGAGTACGTTGACGCATGGAATATATACCTTGGGTTGATGGAGTTGACTTGTTTTGTAGATTCTGATAGATGGAAGAGACCCTGAGGCCATGGACAACGAAGGACAACCTTTGCCAACTTTGGTATATTTGGCTCGTGAAAAGAGACCTCAATATCCTCACAATTTTAAAGCAGGAGCCATGAATGCACTGGTAAACAGTCCATATATAGTGTCTTCTATGAAGCTATACTTGGATAGTACGTACTATTTTGTTAGTGTCATAGAATATAAGTGACGGAAACACCAAGGATAGGGAATACATGTTCTATTTTCTTTCTAAAACTGTTCTAAAAAGTGTTATAAAAAATAGACTTACTTCATGCGTTTACCTTTGTCTCTCCAACCGAGTATGTTTTTGTCTGTTCTGTATCTATGGCATTGCAGGCATAAAAACTAACGTCTTTGAAAACATTGCTAACTAGATACGGGTGTCTTCGAGGATAAGCAACAGTCCGATTATCCTCAATGTCGACTGTGACATGTACTCCAATAATTCACACTCAGTAAGAGATGCACTATGCTTTTTCATGGATGAAGAGAAGGGTCATGAGATTGGATATATACAGTATCCACAGGCATTTGAGAACATCACAAAGAATGATATTTACTGCAATTCATTGAATATAGAAATGGAGGTATGCATTTTCCAATCACTCCTGATTTGTTAAATGGTTGAATAAGGAAATAGACACCAACAAAGATTCTATGGATTCTGTGCTGCTACTCATAACTGGCTATCTACTATCTAGGTGGACTTTCCAGGATTAGATGCGAATGGAGGGCCTCTATATATTGGTACCGGGTGCTTTCACAGGCGAGAGGCTCTTTGTGGGAGGAGGTATTGCAATGAAAATAAGGTAGACTGGAAGGAGGTGGCTGATAGGAAGGTTAAAGAAAGTGCTGGAGTCCTAGAAGAAGTATGCAGAATTCTTGCTAGTTGTGCCTACGAAGAGAATACTGAATGGGGAAAGGAGGTATCTCTCTCTCTCTCTCTCTCAAACACAAGGAAGCACTCACGAAGAACAAACTTGCATGCACAAATTGATGGCAATAACTGAAGTTGTAATTTCACAGATGGGTTTGAAATATGGATGTCCAGTGGAGGATGTAATCACAGGACTCTCTGTACAATGTAAAGGTTGGAGATCTATGTACTTCATTCCTGAAAGAAAGGGTTTCATGGGACTAGCTCCCACAACACTGTTGCAGACATTGGTTCAGCACAAGAGATGGTCTGAAGGTGATTTTCAAATTTTGATAACAAGGCACAGCCCCTTCGTGTTAGGACACAAAAGGATACCCCTAAGACTTCAAATTTCCTACTGTGCCTACTTGCTATGGGCTACCAGCTGGTTCGCTGTGCTATACTATCTTGTTGTGCCGCCCCTTTGCCTGCTCAGAGGCATCTCCTTATTTCCGAAGGTATGGACCTTTCAATTCATCATCTAAAACAATTGGTCCTCTTATCTTAGCCAAGATAAATTTCAACAATAAACTAAGCTTAAGGAGAGACACCAAATTTAAATCTCCATATGAAGGTGCATCGTCGCCCTGCTCCTCATTGTCATCCTTAAATCTTTCACACTATCGCCACCATCATCTTTTATCTGTTCTTAACATGTCATGATTTCTACATTTGCCACTCAACTACTTGCTGTATCATCTTGCTCTTTCAGTTATCAAGCCCCTGGATCCAACCATTCGCATATGCCATCTTTGCCAACCGTGCATATGGCGTCGTAGAATTTGTTTGGTGTGGCGGCACGATTCAGGGTTGGTGGAATGGTCAAAGAATTTGGGTGTTCAGAAGAACAACTTCCCACTTATTTGGCTTCTTTGATGCTATCAGAAAGTTGTTGGGACTCAGCACCGATACCTTTGTGATCACCGCAAAGGTGGCTGAAGAGGATGTTTCTGAGAGATATGAGAAAGAAAAAATGGAGTTCGGTGTTTCATCACCAATGTTTAACATTTTAGCAACGCTGGCACTGCTCAACATGTTCAGTTTTGTTGGTGGTATAAAGATGGTGATTATGGATGTTGAAAGTAAGGTTCTTGACCTATTGGCATTGCAGATAATTCTATGTGGGCTCTTAGTTTTGATCAATCTACCAATATACCAAGGACTCTTCTTTCGAAAGGACAGTGGCAGGATGCCCTCTTCAGTAACATACAAGTCAATTATTGTTTCACTCTTGGCTTGTTCAATAGCCTTGTACTAAAAACAGTGGTACCCTTCTTCAAACCCAAGTATAAACTTGCTCTACTATGCATTTGTAGAGCTATGACAACATATATAGTTTCTACACACAAATAAAAGCTTACCAAATAGTAATTTCATAGAGAAAATTCCATATGGTTGAGAATGCATGTATGGCAGTACCGAAACACATTCATTTACCATATGTTTGGGTGGAGGGTTTAATAAACAAACAACAATGCTAAATAGCATTTTAACTAAAAGATTTAAGATAAACAAAATCATTTATTTAAATTTGTAAGATTTTGATACAACTTTCATTATTCAAGTGAAGTTACATGGGAAGAGATAAAAAGATCTGAATTGCACAACAGTGTGACGATGTGAGATGAACAGATTCTATGTCATAGCGAAGAAGGTCCAATCCTTGCAACTTGCCTACAAAATGCAAAAGTGTATTCGTGAACCACTGAAAAATCTTAATAATCAAGCCCTAGGAGGTGGGGAACACCTTTTCCATTCTGGAATCAGTGATTGGTCAGAGTGTGTCGTGGTGCTTTATATTTACGAGACACAATCAGAATTTGAAATGAGGCAAGAACTAAGACAAAAAAGGTTATCACGAGATTGAATTGAACATTCATTTTCCTTACCAAGTGTAGAGGGCTTACATGAGTTCAAGGACCAGGGCAGATGCCCCTCCTCCCCCATTGCAGATGCCACCAACTCCATACCTCCCATTCTTATGTTTTAGTACCTGCAATATAATTGCATACCTTATTTTGGATGCTGAATGAACAAAACAAAAAGTAGGGAGGGGGTGGGGGTCGGGGGGCTCTAGACAAAATAAAATTAGAGACTAACTTTGTAGCCTACAGAAAATTCAAACATGCACATGTGTGGGTACATAGAGAGATAAAATAAACAACAGTGTTCAGAGAGGTCATATGAAAAAAAAAAATAACAGAGCAAATATGAATAAGCCACTATATAAGTTACCCCTAGAAGAGTGACCAAGATACGGGCCCCACTGCATCCTAATGGATGTCCCAAAGATACAGCTCCACCATGAGCATTTAATTTTTGCTGTATTCATAACCAATACAACACTTCAGTAAAAATAAAATAAATGAAGAATAGCTGAATAGAACATCCAAAATAGCCCCCAAATTTCGAACTAGAGTGCATTGACAAATAAGCAATAAAGGGTGGAATTAGTTTATAACTCACAGGATTAAGACCAAGCAATTTTTCATTGGAAAGAGCCACAACCTGCAGAGAAGATATCAATGCATGTAACTAGCAAATAGCCACTTCAATGAGACAATGGTCGTATGAAGGTGAAGGCATAGCTACTTACCGAAAAGGCTTCATTTATTTCATAGAAATCTATCTGAGAAGCCTCTAAACCAGCATTTGAAATAGCTTTTGGTATCGCAAGGGCTGGTGCAGTTGTAAATAACTCGGGGGCCTGCCAAGGCAATGTTATTTCAGCACTAGGTTATTTGAAGTTCTGGTCTGCCAAGCCCTAGAAAACACAAACATTCTTTAAACTACCTGAGCAGCATCAGCATATCCTCTTATCTTTGCAATTACTTGCAACCCAAGCTTTAATGCCTTCTCCCCACTCACCAGCACTAGTGCAGCAGCCCCATCACTGTTAATCATAGCAGCACCAACCAATAATGAAATGACAAAAGATGTGCTTTTATGCCAAAATAATCATGGGTTACATAATTGATTCCATTATGCATGGCTGATGAGCTTAAAACATGTGACCGATGATTTTGCTGAGCGGGTAAAAGACATATAAACCTAAAAACCAGCCTTGGCTAGCAATGTTTTCTTACATAAAAACGAATCAGCTAGCACTTGAGTTGATGTTCGATAGTTGTAGTGGATGATGAATCTCATTCATGAATGAATTCTAGTTTAGGAAGCCAAACACATTCATGACTTTCTTGGTAAATTCAGCTAATCATCTTGATGCATCTACAATGATCTAAAGCAACTCTCCAAGGACAAGGGCTCGAGAGAGAACCTTATGCTAGAAGCATTGCCAGCAGTAACAGAGCCACCATTCTCCTTGAAACTTGGTCTAAGCTTCCTAAGTTTTGCAGCATCAAACTAGGAAGAGACATGTGAAAAGAGAAACAGAATAAATTGGCTTTCCATTTAGAACAAATTTTTTTAACTTGGCAACTGGTTTCTTCATTTTTGGAAATGATTGAAAGAGATGGTAAAATAGGTAACTATCTATAATATCTGGAAAAACTGAAGCCGATAACCTTCATGAGCTCAGCACAACAAGAAATAAAGCCAAATACTTATGTTTGTGCTTCACATATTGCTACAGCACTGCTAGGATCAAATTTACAAACACATAAAAGGCAAATATCTTCATTTTGAAAAGAGAACAGGCTCATCTTACAAAAAAAAAAAAAATACTGTACTTGAACACTCCCATATAGAATCTATTTTGGTATTCAATTGAGAAGAAAATCATGAAATTGGAATGCATAAATAAAAGAGATAAACATGCATAAAATCTAAGTTAGATGTGCAAACACTCTATTTACCTTTCCCAAGCCATCATCTTTGTCAACAATGGTGGATGGTTTCCCTCTTCCCCCAGAAACTTCGACCTGCATGTAGTACAAATCAATTAATATTTGGCATATACAGAAAGTAAATTGAGACAGGTCATATCAGAATTAAGAGTCACACCGGAACTACTTCCCAGGAAAAGTGACCACTATTTTGCGCAGCAATCCCACGCTCAAAGCTTTGAATAGCATAAGAATCCTGTAATAAAGCACAGATAGCAACAACTGAAACATTAAGAGTAAAAAATACATCTACGAAATCATAATTAAAATTCTCATCTTGAAAACTGTATTGTTTGGGTACATGTTACAAGGGAGTTGTTCTGACACCACCAAATAAGGTTCAAATAAGTGGCATACTTGTAGGGTGGGTGGGTGGGTGGGGGGGGGGGGGACACATGAAAAAATTAAGCATACAGAAAGTTATACTACCAGTATACCTGATCATCCCTTGTTATGCTATGCTGATCTGCACATATTTCTGCACAAACTCCCATTCCAAAGTCATTATAAACATCCCACAACCCATCTTTCATCATGCCATCAACAATAGTGTCATGTCCTAATCGGGACCCTTTTCTGTTTAGAAAATAGGGTAAGAATGAATAATGAGATATTCTAACCATCAGGTACACATGGACAAATGCAAACGTTAATAAACAACTGACTGGATTAGCAATAGCAACAACCTCACTGCACACAGCAAACATAACCGATGCAAAGTATTGGACATATAGCTTGCTCAACAAAACAAGAATTTTATGCTGAAGTGAATTTGGTTTCATATAAAATATCAAAACAGTAGATTTGAAGTTCCAAAAGATGATCTTGGAGTATGAAATAACCAGACTTGAATCCACCTAACTAAGTTCACCCCCAATCAGAACACAATTGGAAGCAATATAGTAGACTCAAATTACCACTAGTAACGTGTCATTTCCCTCTTATCAAAATATGAAAACTTACCATTTTTTAAGAAACCCTCAAAATTGACAAGCACAATCCCTCTAACAAGACCATGAATAGTGAAAACAGAAAAGAAGCAAAACAACATGATTCAAAGTCCAATGAGTGACACAAAACCAAACCTTGCATCTGCTAGATACTTGGGAGCATTAGACATGCTTTCCATCCCACCAGCCACAACAACATCATTGCTACCCAATTGTATTGTCTGTGCTGCAAGCATGGTTGCTGAGGACCATAAAAGGACATGATCAAACAACAAACTCATGGAAACTAACAAGCTCCCCAAATTATCAATTCATCACCAGAAACTGAAAAAAACACCATACCTCTAGCACGTCAAGAATCGTACCTTTCATCCCAGAAGCACAAACTTTATTGATAGTAGTGCAAATGACTGAATTAGGAATACCAGCTCCTAAAGCAGCTTGTCTTGCAGGAGCTTGTCCTAAATTAGCACTAAGAACATTGCCAAAGAACACTTCTTGCACATGCGATGGATCAATGTTTGCCCTACTAAGAGCACCTAGTAACCCATATCAGAAGAAAAATTCACATCAAATTTGATTGTAGAAATCATTGAACGTCGAAGAAACGATCCATATATCAATAAAAGATGAGAAACTTTTACATTGAATAGCAATGGAACCAAGCTCTGTAGCAGAGAAAGAAGAAAGAGAGCCAAGAAATCCTCCCATAGGTGTACGAGCAACACCAACAATGCAAACATCTGTTACCACATAAAAAAAAAAAAAGCACAACAATTCAGCTATAACTAACAGCAAAAAGAATTGATGGGCAGCTAATAAAATATAAATAAATGAAATTAAAACAACAGCAACAACAACATGGAAAAGAAGGAAAAGATGGGACCTCTTGGCTGTATAGAATCTGAAGAAGCCATAGCAGTTCAAGGAATTCGCTTGAACGAAGAGAGATATTGATCGGGAGACAATGATGGGAGGTGTCAGTCTCTTTCAAAGAGTTATTGGCCGTTTGGGATTATGTTGATTTTTAAGATTGTTTTGTTTAGAGATATATTTTTTTTAAAAAAAAACTAATTTTGATATTAAAATAATATAAAAATATTTAATTTTAAATAAAATATTTTTAAAATTCAGTGTAAAAATTCTTAATTAAAAGGATTTTTAAAAATATTAAAAAAATATTTAATTTTAAAAAAAAGTAATATCAAACTAATTTTTTTAAAATAAAAAATATATTTCTAAATAAAATACAACCTTAATTACAACTCCAAAAATATAGCTGTTTGCGTCTCTTTTTGTTTTTTCGTTTAATTTAACGTTAGCCATTCTACCTTGGAATGCGTGACACGTCTCTCCCTCCAAATAATAATAATAATAATAATAATATTAGGGCAAACTATATATATATATATATAAACTCAAATAAAGTTTTATCTTATCAATTAAATCTTGAGTTGATCAATAATCCAGTAAATTTTACTTTTATTTTTTTCTAAAAAAAAAAAAATCAATCTTGAACTAAGACAGGTTAATCACATAAAATCTTGAGTAGATCTGTTAAACTAACCGAGTCAATTTTGATTTGATTTTAAGAAAAAAAGTCCAACCTGAACTAACACAGTTAATCAGGCCTTGACCACCCGAGCAGGTTTCATAACAAAGCTTTTTTGGTTGCTTGGAAGAGCTACATCATGCAGCGTGACCATAAAGACTTAAATCTTGTTTTGGGGAGAAAAAAAGTAATTAAATTGCAGCTGTCGAGCAGGGTAGAGTTCAGTGAGAACTGAGGGGCGGTGATAGGCAACAGCCACCACATATCCTCCATCTGAGGACTTGTTAGACAACAACATGCCGGAATGTGAGGTTAATCCTGGCAGCCTCTGCTTTTGCACGCTTAGGCACTGAGTGAAGCCAGTCCCTCTGCGTGTAGCCTCTCATCACCAATAGGGATCCATGCTTCAATGTGAATGCAAGCTGATCGACATGGCTGCTCTTCTTTAATCTCTTGCTAGCAGGTTCATCGTCCAATCTTTCTACCAAATATTCCAAAAACAATATGATAAAATCAATGTTTGTATGAATAAAGAGAGCCATGGGAAACTGTATGAAACTGCATGTTGTTTTTAACACATGGAGAAGGTGTTGGTAGCAGCTGCTAGCATCTCTCATGCAAATGCTTGAAGTGTTTCAATTCCCAAGTCAATATAACAAAACCATTTGAGCAGAACAACTCGGGAGCTGAAAAATCATCCATGTAAAGTCAAGAATGTAATATGTCGTCCTTAGCCACTCTATCAAATAATTTAGCCGAACCTCTGACAACTCAGCTATCCTACTCTATTACATTAGCCAGCCTATCTCCCAGTCACCCTAACGTATTCTTCCTTTTTCTCGTTTGTCAAAATAGCAGTGTGGCTTAGGACCAAGTTTCTACCTTACCAGTAATTCATCACTTAAACTTCATGTGGCTAGCATTTTTCTTCGTCTTTAATTGCATGATTATGTGTATAAATGAACCAAGTGCACACAGCAGAGATTTGTTATTGAGTAAAGCAAGTTGAGCTGGTTAAGCTTGTGTTTTGGTTCTATATCTCTTTAGTGGACTCCATTGAGTGGTGAGCTATCCCAAACTCTAATTTCTAAGGAGGTGATTTTTCTATATCCATGAAATTTGTGAGTTTACATCGTTGTTCTTACTCAATAGAGGGGTGATTTTCTATATACCCAAGGATTGAACATCATTCATCCTCCACATTTTCATTCAATCCTCCAAGCTAACCAGAAAATTAAAACGCCTTTAACATACCAACAAAAAGAAAGGTGAAAAGGACACGTAGTACCTTGGGATGATTTTACAGGTCTCTTCTTCAACAAGAATTCACGTTCACATCCAAAGGAAACCGAAGCAATTTCAGGAGTAGGTCCATAAAGCTTCTCATCATCAGCATGCCAACCAACATTGTCATTGCCAGCTTTATACCTATTCAAGAGCAGGCTGTTAAATTTACTCCCAGGAAGAGCTTCATGAACCTTCAGGATACAAGCAAAAAACATTAGATGTCATCGAAGTAAACAAGTACCTTAAAATAAAAAACCGATACAAGCATTCTGACCATATCCAAGAGGTCCTTGATTGGAGGGAAATCATCCCAAGAGTAGGCATGTGGCTTATATCCACTGTACACTAATTCTGGCAATCCCGGACTTGCAACATAACATGTATCTCTAGGCTGCAGAGAAGTACACCCTATCAGAAAGAACAAACAAATTTCCAAACATAACAAGATGGTACTCATAGATTTCATCTACATAATTTCCAAACTCATAACAACACAAATCGAATCACAACCTACATTACACAACAATACAGTTACTTTTAAACAACTCTTGAATCTTAAATAGTACTAAGAAATAGATGCAAAATAACTACTGATCTTCTATAACAATGAAACATGTAAAATATTTGGACAAAGCATTCAACTTTGGTCTTTTCAACAGAACCCACTCCATAAATTCAGTAACTTGACATCACCATTACATCCAAAAAAAAATCGAAACTTAATGAAAACAATAACAAAAGAGAAATCCTTTTCACCTGGAGGCATTGCCGACCGAAGACACGAATGGTGGGACGAATCCAAGGGACATGTTTGTTGAGGTAATCAAAGAATTCCCACGATTTCTCATATCCTATGAACTTTTGAATGTAAATAACTTCACTACCATTTCCAAGATTGATGCTTTGCTTACCCTTACCACTTTCTTCTTTTACCTCTTCGTTTTCAAGTTTCTTAAACTTGTTGAAGTTCATCTTCTGCCACAGAAAAACTACAGGGGTCGGTTTAAGCGCTGACAAAACGCATTTTCATTCTTTATCGCGGCAAGGTTGTCGGGTTGAGAGGACAGATGGGTCGGGCGAAAGGTGTTTTTTCACCTCTTTTTATTTTATTGAGAACATTTTATTTTATTTTTTAGATGACTATCTTCCTCTTTTATTACAAGAATTACAAGCAATGGGAAATGCTTAGATTATTGAACACCTACGTCATAATTAAAATGAAGGAAACTTTTCCATTATGTCCTTTCATGATAAAATTTGGATTGATTTTCAAATTAAATCAATATAAAAAATAGTTAGCCCAACAGATTAATTTATAACAGTTAAATTTTCATATATATTTTTTTATAAAAATCAAAATATATTATTTTGTTTTTAAGAAAAAAAATTTAAACATTTTTTTATATCAAACTGAATCAACATGTTTAATCTATCATCAAAGTTTTAAACCGGCTCATGAGGGGACTAATAAGCTTGGTTATGAACCAATCAAAAGGACTAGCTTCTTCTTTTTTATTTCCAAATTAAGGAACACAAACCACTCTCACGTATGTAGTTAGAAACTTGAGCCCCAGCAATCAGTAAATTTGTAGCAATTTGTTTCCTACAAGGACACGCAACGCAAGAGTTGTTATCCCCCGAAACTTGTCGTCTTGATCAGAAAGTGTCCCAAGCAGTGGTTTGGACCAAGTCAAAAGAAACGGTGCTGCTTGGTATAGGGATTTCTACTATACATGGTTCATGTCTGAAATGCTTAGACTAAGCAATGGAGGATGTCTCCCTGGGATCCTAAACGCAGAATCAAATGGGAAATGCACATCAGCTCAAGGTTAAAGAACTCAACAAAAATCCATGCAATTCACAAACGGATGCCTTTCTGAATTGCATTCATCACACTTGAAAAACCATTTCAAAACACACGACCAAAACAACCAGTTTGCCTGCAAGACATTCAATACTTCCTTTCAGGTTATGCTACATTGAAAATCTATTTGATACTTTGATCTGAAGGGGTTGCTCAGGGAACGAGCCTACTACAGATGCATTTCCCTTATCCCCTGATGTTGTCAAAACCCTACTCCTATGACAATCTATCTTAGATTTGCACTACTTTGAAGAAGCAACAGGAGGATCAATTAACTTAATCTTTAGTTCTATCTCCCCGGACTCAACTGCACAGAGCCTAAACCAGACACTCTGCACAACTTCACCATTTATGCAACTAATCGAGCTTTCACGAGCAAGACAATTGTCGGTATCAGGAACAACCTTCCTCAAAATTGTCTCGCCTGAAGAAACCTTTACAAACTGCTTCAATCTAGCTGCAGATGCAATTGGTTGTAGGTTGAGGTGAGCATGTCCCATCTTGTCATCTGCCTTGAAACGGTCTTTATCAAATACTTCCTGCAATTAGAGAAAGTAGCTAATCATATGCAATTGAAATCTAAAGTTTTATTCACAACATTACCAATTAGAATTACAAACTACTTCACCAGTTATAAATCAGCAATTGAACCTCAGAGAAAATGCAGCTCTCGGATTGACACTATCTCAGTTTTACTGCTGCTAATAGTTCCATCTATTAGTTAGGCATGAAAAGAAGAAAAGTCATCAATTTAACGTTAGCCTTACTCCATGTTGTTTTCTTTTTCAAAATGACATGACTCAGTTAAAATCTAGGAAGCCTGTTTACAATGACTTCTGATTGTTGCAGCTTGAACTTGATATTCAGGGATCATTATTCTTTGGCCACATGTGACCTTATCAAAGATTGACCAGGAAGAAACGACAAAATTGAACTGCTTCAAAGGACCTATTTGATTGAGCTACCATTTTGCAAATTGAACATATTAACGGTATAAGCAGCATAAACATATATATAGGAATTAAAGAAACTCACCAAACTTAGAACTCCAACAGGTTCTCTGAGTGAGAAACTTAGCTCTTCATTCCAAACTGGATTAAGACAACTATTTATAACCTTAGTCTTTGCTGTCTGATGCAGTAAGGAAATAGTCAGTAAGGTAGCTTAACAATGTCGACAAATTGATAAAACAAAAGGCAAAAACTGGAGGAGAAAACAGTCCCGTCAAGAAAAAAAAGGGCTCATGCAACTTCAACCAATGACCAAATAGGAGAAACGGAATGGGAAAAGTACAAAAAGGAACCAGATCAACAACAATGTAATGACTGGAGATCCTATGACATTATCCATCTACATGGTAAGACAACAAATTCAGTATCCCAGAGGACAAAGCCATAGGCTTTCTTTGTTTGAGATTTCAGAAGGTTATCACATCAGCAAAAAAGTGTCCCACAAAGTAACCAACACCAGTGCATTTATGATCATCAAACACAGAACAACCACTTACTACAAAGAAGCAAGGTAAGAAAAGAGAATCATAGAGCTTAGAATCACCTGATTGCCCAGCTTGAGTACTACATAAGGATCGCTAGTCTTGAAATCCCTGATAACCAATCTTTTACCTTGTACAACCGTGACTTTTAGCAATCCTAACTGCTCCCCCATTGCTAAGTTGTGAAAAATACAACAACTTCAAAAGGATTCAACCACTGCAAAGCACAAAACAAATGGAATCCAAATTAATTCAATAGCAAGACAATTACTTCAATAGCAAGACAATCTCTAAAAGTTCAAAGCAAAAAATGAAGGATCAAACAAACTATGCATTTAAATAATAAAAAAGAGAAAAAAACTGAAAAACTAACCCATGAAACCACTAAATTGAAAAGACCAGAACTTTTTCACAAGAACAAAACCAATTTTCTGAAGTTTTTCAAAAGATGATTTAACTAGGTTGATTTACATAAAGAAAGCATTTTTCAAGCTTAACTGACTCAAAGAAAGAAACCCAGATAAAAACAGAAACTTAAAAACGAAAAATGCATGAAAAATACTTACAGGGAAAAAGAATAGGAGACAGGACCTTTGACCTCTCTTGATGGAGGAGAACGAAAAGCAGAACAGCTGAGTTTAAGATCTCAGAGAAGGAGAAACACGACAGTTTAAGAAGATAAAAGCAGCAGCATTTGGTGTGGTTTGGTGGATATTAAAGTAGTTTTAATAGACTAACAAAACCCTACAAAGAGAGCACTTGAGAAGGTTAAAATTTACTGCCCATATGGATCATGGATGAGGAGTTTGGCACTTTGCATTCATTGGCTGTGACCATGTCTTGTCTTCTAGCAACTCTTTACTTGGCCTGAAATTTGAGTCTTTGACCAGTCTTCTTATTTTTTTCCTTTACTTCTTTTATGTTCTTTGAGTTTGACCATCATATTCATTGGCATGCGTGCATTATCATTTTGGGTTACGAGGAGCATCATGTTTTGAGTTTCAAAAGATTAAAAAATAATATTGATGAATAAAATAACACAAAAAAACAGAGGTTTAAAGATTATTATGCGAAGAAATTTTAAAATTAAATGGTAGATTTTTTAAAAAAATAGCAAAGTGGTTCGCTTCCTTCCTTGAGTTTTCAGGAATTTCTAGTTATCTTATGTCAATAAAATCACTAAACCCTTTATATATAGATGTAGATAATGAACTAATTGATTTGTAAATTAATATAAATATTCTCTCAAGTTTTAATTAAAAAGAAGAAGCAAAATGCTAGTTTTAGGATCGGCCAACAATATTTAGACCCCATTTGGCATTATATTTAAAAATATTTTTTAAAAAAATATTTTTTTTATTTCAAATTAATTTTTTTATATATATCTTAGATATTTTAATACGCTGATAATAAAATTATTTAAAAAAATATATAATTCTAAATAAAATTAATAAAAAAAATCAACCACGTTTGACGTTACTGAACAAAACAGACGGTTAAATGCCGGGCGCATAAAAATCATAAAAAACAGTACTTTTTTTTCTTCTTATGACCAATCACAATTTAAGAACTCGGTTGACACAAACAAAAATTATTATGTAACTGAGTTTTACAAGGAATGAAACTTGATGGGCTTCACTAATAAATGACCAACCTAATAAACTGGAAAAAGAAACTGAAGCAGATGTAGAACTAGAATCTTCACCGCATAAAACAAAGCAAAGTGGGGCAATCACATACTTTGAATGGTCAAGATAGAATTGCAAGCCTAGGTCACACTGACACCTTCAGGCCTGCCTGCATGTCACAGACCAATGAACGAACATCCAATCCAATGCCCCACGAACGGAGAAACCCAACCTGTGGATGCCAATGGAGCCATAAAATCACATGCTACGTAGAGGAAATTCAAGCCACAAGCTTGGGTCAAGTTCTTTCCATTTTTAGCCAAGCTCCAAGTTGCATCGGGTGCACGCCTGCCTAACATTATTATCACAATACAGACTACTGCACAACATTAGCAAAGTTTAAGACAAAAGCCAAAGCAGAGCAGCTGTGTATCATCCACACAAGAACTAACATATGGCCATAGAAGAACAGGCGAGATGAATATATTGATACAGAACAAGTAGACGAAATATGCAGTTAATCTATCACTTCCATGGTGCCCAAAATCAAAATAAAGGTTCTCAATTCCTCCTGACGTACAACACTATCCCCAACTGTAACTATACAACAGACCTATCAATTTACCAATCCAGGTGGTTAGAAAACATGCATTAGGACTACAACCAATGAACAAAAGCCACCATCCTATCATCTAACATAGTCCTGGGAACTAAAATTAACACTCCTACCTTAGCATGAGGAAGGCCTAAGGTTACTTTACATTCATCTGCGCGAAGGCAACCACTTGAGATGTTTTATTAGTGTGTTTACATTGATAAATGGCTTTCATCTTCTTTGATTCTGCTCCAGCTTACACCAACTAAACCGAGGGCACGAAATCTAAAGCTTTGAGAATTTCCTGGAGATTGATCAACTTCTTTGATAAATGACTTTCACCGTCTTGATGCTGTGTTCCCTGCTTTATGCATCCACTTGCTCTGCATTTAACATGAGTGAACTTAGAATCTTAATATAGCACAATATTATGGCAATTTTTATAGTACTCCAAGAGTAACTATAGCTACACTTCAGGATAGAGGTAAAAACAAGGAGAACAGAGAACTAAATTATTTTGAGCTCAGCTGAAAATATTCTTTATCAATTTTTTATGGAACCAAATGTGATTCTCTCCTCTTGTATCTGTCTCTCTCCTTAAAGGGAACACACTATTCACAGGAGTCATAAAATTTCTCCAATATTATAATGCATAAACTAAAGAGAGGGTTAGAGGCACGTACAAGAGGTTCATCATCAGAGATCTCAGCATCTTCAGCATTTGATGAGTTCTTACTAAGCTTCTTTGGCTTTCTGCTAGGTTTCCTGATGTCTGCATCTTTATTCCCTTCAGAATCTGATTTGTCTTTATTAGCTTCCACTTTCAAGCCTTCACTTGATTCATCTACTTCTTTCTCTTCTGAATGGAATTCCTCTCCATCATCACCTTTCTTATCATCTTGCGGTGTGCTATCCATATCTTCAGAAACTTCAGTTTCAAAATTGAATTTCTCTTCTCCATTAGATTCCTCAGAATTAGTTGACCTTTCCTCTGTGTCTTCCAAGTGTTTACCTTTAGAAATTGACAGCACTTCCTTATCAGATTCCTCCACATTTGTCATGCCCTGGGACACCCTTCCAGCATGATCCCCTTCAGAATAATCTGAAAGAGGATGAAAGTCAGAAACGAAATGGATTCTCTACATACTGGCAATGCATGATTAAGCATCAATAGTATACAACTAACAAATCGGTTTGAAAAGTATGAAAAAAAATTCACCTAATTTGAGTTTATCTCCTTCAGATGTCACAGCATGTTCAGGGCTTGATACATCAGAAACCACTTTGTCCTTCCGCTCTTTATACATATGCTTTGACTTTTTTGTAGGAGTTCTTTTTTTCTTAACACTAGAGAACAAGTATCAGTCTATTTCATAGTGCTTGTATGAAAATAAAACACAAGCAGGCAACCACATCAATGATTAAAAATTTCAAACTCACATTGTCACTGACTTCTTATTCTGGCTTAAACTCCTAGGACTTCTATTTTTTCGTGCAGGTGACCTGTAAAACAGTTAAAGGGAAATGGCTTTTCATAAATCAAACATGTAGAGAAAGATACAGACATTGGATAACACCATTACAAAATCAAGGTGCCAGAAAACAGAACACTGCATCAAACTAATGAATGTGACACTTACATGTCCTTGGAAGGGGTGCGCTTAAATGAATTTGATTTCTGAAACATGCAGAGGAAAAAATAAGTCACTGCATTTTTGAGAAAGGTAAAGTTGATTTAGCTTAAGAAAAGAATGCTAAAGAATAGACTGGGACCTTTGTGCGCTTGGGGCCATTGTCAACGAGCTCCCAGCGCTCTTTATCCAAACGGAGTACTTCTATATCTCCATCATCATATAATATCTTTATTGGGTCACCGAAATTATGCACAAAATGAGAAATAAATTAAATAGGTCAAGTGGTCCCAAATTTTGATAAAAATTCAGTGATGAACAATACCACATGTTTCCTTTTCAAAGGATCATAAGACTTGATGGTGCCTCCATAAAACCTGTCCATTAGCAAGCATACGGTTACATCAAGATAGGTTTTGAACCCCAATTCTCCCCTTACTATGCATACATGATGGTGCATCTGCATATTGAACACCACCACCACCAAGAAAAAATACAGTGGAATATCTTGAAATGTAGGAACAATATGAGAAATGATTGACACTCACTTCTTATCCATGGGCCACCAAACTTTTATTCTGTAACCAATAATATCCTCGATATCAATGCCACTTTTCTTTGTTGGGCACTGAAAAGTAATAAAATTTGAGGGAGGGCAGATAATAATATGTTAGCGGGCAAAACTATGCAGTTCTATGATGAGTGAATATGAAATCAGAGAAACACAAATAAAAAGATAACTGTATTGAAAAAATGTAGCACCAACTCTTGCAAGTTCACAGCAAGGTAATTTTCAGCATATTTCAGCAAAAATTTAAAGGAAACGGGAAGAATATTTGAACAACAGCAACAGGTCAAAACAACTTAATTGGGTAAGAAAATGTTATCATAGGTTAGAAGGGAGACAGAAAAGAGGCGATTACATTCAGCAATTAATGGCTTTTAGAGGATACTAGTAAAATAAAGGATTATCTCCAGTATCCAATCCATGGTCTAGAAACTAGATTACCATCACCATGTTATGCAGAGACTGTAAGACATAAATCGATGTCATACATAATATAACCACATTGATGGGAAATCGAGATTTTATAAACAAAATGGAGATGAAGATGCTAACCTTGGCCAACCCTGCTACACTTCTTCTTTTCCGCTTCTTTATAGAACTAGTCAAAGACTGGGGACTATTCGTTGTATTGATCTTATCAGTCTCCATTAACAAACCAGGCTTCTGTAGCAGAAGTAACAAAGGAAGCAGATATCCAGAGAATTAATAACCACTAAGAAGCAATTAGCATGTGCCTTTAAAGTTTACAGACTAGGAGAAAAGCTTACCACCAGATTATCTTCATCTGATTCTCCAACTTCATTTTCCCTGCCATTGTCACCCACCTCAGAGTTATTTCCTTTAAGTTTGGGTGTAACATTTTTCTTCTTTTGAATGCTATATACCAACAATTCAGATCCAATGCGTTCAGACTTTATTTTTTTTCCTTTCAAATCAGGGCTTGAATCATCCTCTAAAGCTCTTGAAGGAGCCATTAAAGAACTTCGAGGAAATCTGGAAGCACTATGAGCAGATAATGATCTTCGACGTTTGGGTACAGGCACAGGTGTCACATCAGTAATGTTTCCTTTTTTCACTTTTTGATGCTCTGATTTTGACTTCATCTTCTCACTTGGATCTTTGTGCCCATTGCTTGTCTCAAATTTATTAGTTAGCCCCAGATTATCCAAATTTATCTCCCTGACCATCTTCAAGATATCAACATCATTTTCAGCATCTTTTGCTTTAGCCAATGAGGAGTTGTTCTTTTTAGTTTTTCCACCTTTATTTCCCTGGGATTTTAATTGCTTGATCATTTTCCCAAGAGGCACTTCATTAGCTTCTCTTTCACTGTCATTTACACCCTCATCCCTAGCAACATGTGAACTAGCCTGATATGATTAAAAAAAACACTATAAGTTGCTGGAAGATGCAAATGCCACCAAAGACTCACTAAATATTTACTGCATAGCTGAAGATTCTTATAAACAGTAGAACTTACTGTTCCATCAGTTTCGAATTTAAGAGAGTCAAAGTGAGTCAAGACACTTTCATCAGCTAACCACACTTTCCCTTCATTTGCCTAAGAAAAAGTACAGAGCAGCATTAATAGAGCAGATAATTGAGTATTGGTAGAGACGATACTAGACTAAATAATATCTGAGTGACGTGGATAAGGTCACACTAAGATGTGCACCAACAAAGTTTCCCATTCACTACAACAAAGAGCGTACCAGAGCTTCTTCGCCATCTTTATGTTCATATGGTTTGTAAAGCACCGAAGGCAAAGAAACTGATGAAAGCAAGCTTTCATCCTCCCTTTGAGCTAAGCGCTTGATGATTGACAGGCCAAGTTCAGAGATTGCATGTGAATTCTGTAAATGTTAAAATTAACCAGAATAAAATCAGCATTTTGCCTTTGTTGAACTTCAAGTTGATTTTTATATTTTCTTGTGGAAAGTGTTTTTTGTTTAAGCCGCATGATTATGCATAAAATAAACACTAAATACAAACTCAGGCATTTTCCCCAACCTTTGACTTCTCGCGATCAACTGCATCTTCTGAGCACTTAATATTCTGAAAGATGGAAACTATTAGGGAGTTGGTCTCTTTGTCATTGTCTTTCTCCTTCTCCTCCTTCTCTTTCTCCTCCTTCTCAGTACCAGCTTCCAACTTGACACCTTCATCTTTATGCATTAGCATAGAAAGGATCAAGTATAATTGCCTGAAAAGAAGGGTGGAACAAATGTTATTCCCTCTCTGTTTTCTGGCTTTCTCAAAAAAATCTTGGTAGCCCTTATTAATGAAACATCATATCAAATACCCTAAGAAAGCACATCTAAGCCTTTATATGTACCGGTATATTGGTTCAAATGCTTTAACATCCTTGCACTCATTTACATTCGGACATGATTGATGAGCAAGAGCATGGACCAAATAGGGGATAATATATTCAGGATAAAGTGCCATGGGGTTTGCATCACTTTGCACAGATATTTGTCGGGTCTTTGCTTGTTGGTGCATCTGAATAATATCAGCAAGATTCTGCTTCTCCTAACATTCCAAGTGAAATACAAAAAAGGACAAAAAACTTCAGAGTTTTACCAAGACAGCAAGAATGGGGGAAAGCGATCTACATTTAATTTGACCATGGATTATAAGTGCTTTAAGAAATCAAGTACAATATAATTACCTCTTCAAAATCAAGGGACTTAAATCCTGTGGTATTAAATACGAAGGCACAAGCATACTTCGCATCCAGAACTCGGTCCTTGATGTATTGATGAACTTTACTCAGAAACAGCTTCCTAGCTTGGGGGAAAGCAATCTACTAGACCAAAAAGAAGAAGAGAGGTCAAGGAGGGCATTATTGGCAGCAAAAATCATTTAATTACAGCTATCTTGAAAATTTCAGAAGACTCCACCTCTTGTGTCTTCAAAGTTAAGTGGAAGAGATCAACAGGTATCTTTTGATCCCAATGCTTTGACAAACGAAGAACTGCCTTAGCAGAAGCAAACCTCAAGTGGGCCTTATCAACTGAGCTGTATGATAAAAAAAAATATGCATATGAAATATGAAATTGCAAACCTAATAAACTTGGGGGGGGGGGGGGGACAACATTTCATATATAAACTATTAAAAATAAATTAATATAATACCTAGATTCAATATCTTTTGATATCTCTCCACACAGAAGTATGTTTCTAAGGATCTCTAGAAGGTTGTCAATACCACGACGGAGTTGTACATCTTTAACTGGCAAGTAGCTCTTGACCAATGTCTTGAGTCCATATACCTGCAGACAATTATTTAGTAAAATTCAATTATAAAGTTGTCAAGGTATAATATATATTCTAAAAATTTTCATGAAAAGAAGACAGTGTAATTTGTATCCAGGCCATATTATCAAGTAAAATACTGATATGCAGGCCATTATTTTTAACCTTTAAAAGTTGACAGCAGAAATCCAACTACCTTCAACAAACAAAATTCACTTCTGTCATCCCAACATGCTTTTGTATTATCTTCTAATTTCTGCAACATTAAAGCACACTATGACGAGACTAGTTATTATCAAGTCATGTCAAATCATTGCACAAGTTAGGGATTTGCTAAAGCATACACTGCTGCGTTCTAGAATTTTGCTCTTAATGAATTCTTCAATTTCATTTTCTCTAGTTTCAAAAACTGGCATTGCAGTCTGTGCAATGCATCCCAGAGATTGTAGTACAGCAGGCAAATGTGTCTTCTCCTCCAGCATGTCCACGAGTCTCTGCAAATTGAGAAAGAGATCTCATGCTTTCTAAATGCTGGTATTAGCATAAATATGGAGCATTCCTAAGCTCTAATGATAACGTTAACAAACAGAGCACAAAGATAAAAACGGAACCTTGTATAAAACAGAAAGGGACTTGAGCCCATCGTCCTTTGTTATTGCTGCTAGGGCATGCACAGCATACTTGGCCTGTCTTCGGCTACCCTCTAAACAAAGCCTCTCCAACATAAGGTCAATTGAACTGCAGGGAAGTAATAAGAAGAGTATAAGCATGAACATAAAAGGATGGCTCTAGATATCAATAATTTCATGCACCGCACCTTGATGACTCTGCTAGTTGTTCTCGGATCGTACCACCAGCCTTTGCCAAAACATGCAAGGCACCTTCTTTTATTATTTCATTGTCATCTTTCAAAAAATTTATAAGCTCTTCCCCGGACCCACCAAGCAGCAACGGACTGAAGCGTGCAAGAATCTGAAAATTCATATAAAAATAAATATATGAATGGCAATGATTTGTTCAAGGAAAAATAGTCCAAATATTAACATAAAAAAGAACAAAGAAAATTCAGATTGCTAGACAAATAGAATGCTTCAGAGTTGCAATAGTACATGCAACCATACTAAAGAGAAAAGATAAGTGTATGGTGCGGTGCAATTATAACAACACAGAAGTATGTGAATGATGGGATGCAATTACAACAAAGCATTTTTTTTATCATAAAAATGACTGACAAGTACAAGTGTGCAAGCATGAAGACAGTAGATAGAAAAGTTCATCGCCAGAAAGATGTATCATTGACATGTTCTTACCACCAGTAAATCCAAACAAGATTTGGTAAAATTCATATTTCCAGCAGAATTATGTGTGTTGACATCCAAAATGATTTCTTTCACATGCTCCTTGTTGAAAAGTAAATAAGAACACTTCATTGAAAGATTGCTCAAAAAATCATGGAGCCGGTGTTTCTCGCCAAGTATTTTAAGTAAATCATCCTGCAAGATAAGGGAATTTCTTTATTGAGGAAATTTTCCAAGGAAAAGAGGCAAAGATATACAAATACAGCTTCATCAACTATTAACTAAGAGTCAATTAAAAAAAAGATAATAAAGTAATAATTGAGAAAAGATAGGCCATTCTTAATCTAGTCAACTCGATAGATCCTCCATGGATTGGGCTGCAAATCATAACTTTTGCAACTAAAGTAAATTGTCAGACTACTAATCAGATACCTACCAAAACATATTGAGAAAGTTAAATCATATCACTTACCCGACCAGTGCAAGCTTGGTGGAAGCTGGTATTTGTATCCAGTAGATTTGTTAAAATCTTCCAGATATTGGAATCTTTCAGTTGATCAAGTATCAGAAAATTCTCCTCAGTCTTGGCAGGCTCTGCAAAGGAGCGAGACATAATCCGGAAGCAGAACAGAACCTTCTTTTGGATCTCAGGATTATCTCCACCCTGTATTTCAATGAGAATCAATTGTTGTGATTTTCATTTTCTTAATTCAATCTCTTTGCTGAATATGAATAATGTAATCTCCAAAGATTACAAACCTGACGCATCTGCCTAAGTGATAGATACCTCAGCATCTCTTGCTGTAACCTGCAATCCAAGAGGAAATCCCCTGAAAATCAGTGCATAATCCATCAAGTAAACACAGATTTGCAAAATTTTAGATTGAGTTGGCCGCTGTCAAATTCCAGCAATTTCAACATACCTTTGCTTCTGCTCCAGGATCTTCTCAAGAGCTTTCACCTCAACTTTGTCTAATACGGAGAAGACTCTTACCCAATGTTTACTTCTATCTTTTGCTGCAAATTCAGTTGGAAACAGAGACCCACAGAGAACAAATTCAATTGTGTCTGATCTGCAAAGCAGATTACAGTGTTAGAAACACGTTTGAAAAGCTACTTGGTTGGGAAGGAGATACTAAGAAAGCTTCATAGCATCAGTTAAAGTTATTTCTATTACTATTAGCATAGACAAGCACTCCAAGATAACCACAGCTCAAGAGGACACGGAAGGAGGGACCTGACCTCCAATAGTGCAGATGAAAAGGGAAAGGGTGATTGTGTGTGTGTTGGGTGGGGGGGGTCATATATATAATATATGTACACAAATCCAGCTTAAAATCAAAGAAGCCTTGCCTGAAATCCTTGTCATACAAACATCTCAAAATCCTTCCAGGAATCCAATCAAATTCACCAGGATTTACCGATCCATCAGAGGACTTAACACAATAAACCCTGAATATCTCAGCCAGTCTCTCCATAGTATATCTTTTAACAAGTTGCTGAAAATTCCAAATGAAAAAAAATTCACGTATCAGAGTACATAATGACTAGTATATAGTGAAAAATAATTTGGAACAGATAATTATAGAGGAGTCATGACATACAGATTTATCTCGTAGACGTTCTGCGACTAGTTTTATAGTTTCAGCAGGGATGGAATTCAGGGCATGATATGCTACATCACAGAGTACATCAACGACTTGCTTTCGAACATTCTCATCATAGTCCAACAGTCGGTCACAAAGGGCAGCTGAAAACATTGAACCAAGTCAAAATCAATTAGGCATCATATAGATAAACTAGGAAGGCCACTGAACAGACTTACAGGTGATTTGAGCTGCCTCAGCTCGAAAAGGATTTGACAAAAGACAGCTTTTGACACGTTCCAGGACACACATCCGCACAGCAACTATTCTATCAGTCAATCTTTTCAAAAACTCAGAAAAGATAGGCTGAAATGTTTCTGTGATGGCAGAGCCAGGCAAAGCAAATAGATCCCCAACCAAGCCCACTGCTTTTAAACGAGTGTCTAGCTGGTCAGTCTGCAGATGTTGAACCTCATGTATTAAGAAACTACTTGCCAAATTTCAAAAAATAGTCAGCTTATACTATCTTAATAATTACCAGCAGCTCTCCTGTGAGGTATGGAATGGCTCCTGATAGAATCTGAGGAGCGCAACGGTAAATATCATATATAACTTCATGGTAGTCGATTTTACAATTTGCCAACCTGCTATCTTTTGACATTGATGATATGAGGAACTGCTTTATGCCAGCTTCAAGTTTTCCTGCGCAATGCTCTATAACATTCAAGGCAAGTTTCCTCCCTGCCATTGAGATATCCTGGAATCACAAGTTCTACAGACTGAGTTCTCTTTAAGGCAATATGATAAGAAATATCAAGCATCCAGGTATAATGTCCATAATACCCACAGAGCACACATACACCAACAAAGAATAGGGATGCTTACACTTCTGTTACGGCCTAATACAGATAAGATAACAAGTAGAAGATCCTCTCGGACATCCTCACTTTCTTCTATGAGAACATCCACTATTGTTTGCATTGAAGATAATACACTTTCTTGATGATCATCACTGCATATGTGAAAATTTTCAGATCAATATCTATTAAATCAAGTTAACAAAACCCTTCATTTTAGGAAAACAATCAAGAATAAAAAGGTTTGGGCAAGGCTGGGTGTGTGGGTGTGGGTGGGGGGGGTTGCAACATCTGTCCCTCCACAAGTTGTTAAGACACAAAAGTCAACCATATCACTTGCAATACAATAATCCAAGTAGTTATCATTTTAGGGGTTTAATAAAAAGACAATGATTTTTTGAATAACTACCAAGCGACACAGAGAGACAAGTGCATGAACTTTCAACTAGAACCTTGTAGTACAAATTAATAAAAGAATTTAGTTTATCATTTACAGTTCATTGATCTCAATGTACACTCCTATGACTGATAAAACACCCCTCCCACTCCCCAAAATTTACAAATAAGAATAATGAAAATGAATATAAACTGCTTGTCTGAAATTTAGTAGCATGAAAAGTGATCTACAGTTGCTAAATGTATATGAAAAAGGTGTGAAGTGTGAAAAAAGCGTTTGGCTTAAAAATTTCAGCAGAAAATATGAACTATCTTTGTGTGTCAATTAGAGGAGAATTTGAAGATTAAGAAGAATCAGATCACGAGCACTTATAAATGCAAACCCTTTTTTCTGTCTCAAAAAACATAAGAAATTGGAAGGAAAACAAACACACCTGGCAACAGTAAAAAATGCACTGAACATCTTATTCACCAGATCATCACATTCAAGATCCAGCATCACAACACATGACCTATATTTGGCAAGAGTCTCCAAAATAACAACTCTCCTTCCATATGATGGACTGCCAGTATCACTTAACCCACTGAAAGTGCCTACAATCAAGTGAAAAATATCCTGCACATAGATACACACCATCAAGATTGGATTAAATCTCAAAATGTTATGAGTAGTAATAAGGTAATGAACAAATTTCATTAATTAATTGAGCTTGTAAAGCATACAAACCTTTAAAACGTCATCACTGTAAGGAGCTTCAGGTGCAGTAATCCGGGTTATCTCGCAAATACAGGTTGCAACTAGAAGCTTAACATCCCTATCATGATGCTTCAGCAATTCTGGCTTTACAATTGCATCAAGAAATGGTTGCGTTGACTCTGACACTGAAACCAGCGGTGATTGATCCATCTCAGAAAGACAAGCGGCAGCTTGCTGCAGGGAAATCCATAGAGTAAATATTTTCAGCACATTAATATTATAGCAAGAACCCTAAGATTGTACACTGTTGCATTTAGGAATTGAAAAAAAAACTCAACACTGTTGCCTAAAACTCAAAATTATTAATAGATTTCAAACTCAAGCCAAGGTTGAATACATTTGAAAAATCCTAATATACATTAGCTTAGAGATGAAGAACAACATGCATCAGCACAAATTCAGTACCTAATTCAGTTTCTTTTTCCTCTCCTTTTTGATAGGCAAAATAAAAACAATATCAGGGTACGCTAATCGAACCAAATATAATCAAAAGCTTGCATCAAAGCCACACGTTTTTAATCTCAAAAGATTTAACACACAAACAGAGTGAAAGTTAGAATGACAACTCTTGCAAACAATTCTCGCATATTTGACATGTTAATTTGAGTAGCCCCTAAACTTTCACCCATCTAAGGCTTCACGATCAGCTCAGCTTCCAATTTTCTTTGCCATCCTTTTCTGTTTCACTAAGCATCCACTTTCCACGGCTGAAGTCAGAATTTCAGCCCTCGAAACCAAATCCTCAAGAGCTCAACAGAATGCACTTTAGAACAAAAAACGGAAATTTTAACAAGTGACCAGACGAAATTTTTCACGAGCTGACAGCCCTTTTGAGAGGGTGGCGCTATTAACCCTAATTCAAACAAACTCCCTCAACTATAACCCGAAACAAACAAAAATGTTCACTAAAACAATCTACTTTATTCTATAAATTCAACTTGACTAGCCTGACCTAAAAAGCTCCAACCTTTAAGCCCTACTTACAAACAATTTTCCAATGCAACAAACCCCTAGTGCAAAAAATCCAGCTTAAGCCAATCGAGCTCCACTTCTTTTCATTCCCTTTCTAGGTTTTTCTCAGAAACCAAACGAAGAGTAATTTTTTGTTCAAATTCAAAAAATGGGGTTACCTTTAAAAGCTTGATAACACCATCTTTAGTAGAGGGAAGTGTTTCCAGCTTGGATCCCACCTCCTTTAACTTCTCTTCAAGCTTCTTTTCCTCTTCCATTCCTTTTCACACTTGAAAAGAAACACTTGGTTGTTTTCTAATTTCCAAAATTCAATTTTTCAGACAAAACTAAACTACTGGCCCCTCTCTCTCTCTCGCATGTCGAAAGGGTTATAGGATTCGTGGTTCTTTTTTGTGTGCGTAAAGCTTTCTTCTATTTTTGGGGGGGTCTTGATTTTGTGCTTGTTTTTCGAACAAGAAGGCGAAATGAACTCAAAATGTCATTGAAATCACATAAATCTCTGCTACGTTATGTATATCCATCAACAAATCTAAGTCCTTCGCAGGTGCGTACGTGTGGATTCTTCCTTTTTTTTCTCTTGCTGTGATGCCCCTTTGATTTGTCTTATTTAACTATTTCTTTCCTTGCGGTAATTCTATCGTTTAAATTTGTGTATGGACTGGAAATCACGTGTACTCATATATGCTCCAATGAAACCCTACTACATGCATCAATACCTCGACAGTAAAGCCTAAGATCCCATTCTCATGAAGGCTCACTTTTCTAATAGATTCTGAGATTTAGGGTTTAGATTCTGTATTTTAAGAAGGATTGAAATCCAAACTAATTCTTCTATCGCAAGAAAAAAATAAATTACATAACTGTTAAATCAATGTTAGAACCAAAGAGATAATCCATAGTTTTTAGCTGATATACATGTATAGTAGCAATGTAAATGTTTTAAAATAAATCGACAAAAATTATTTTAAGAGTTGTTGCATATTATAGCTATAAAATATATGCATGCCATTTCTTACGTTTTATATATATATATATATATATATATATATATATATATATATATATATATATGAGAAATTAAATAAAAGATATAAAACTTTTTTTTGAGAATAAGCATAGAGTTTGATTTTGTTGTTAACAATAGTTAGATGCATGTATTTCAAACATATTTTAAAAAATGGAATTTTTTTTATTATTATTAATTATTATTTAAATTATTTTTATGTGCTTATGTAAAAAATGATTTTAGAAATAAAAAATTAATATTTTAATATACTTATAAATAAAAAATATTTTTAAAAACAATTTCGATTATATTTTCAAATAGATACTTGTATGTAATCAAAAATGATGTTTTTATACTCTTTGAGATACTTTTAATGCGTGCTTGATTAAAGCAAGCAAGCAATAAATAGATTCTAAATAAGAGAAAATGATTATATATTTCTTATCTCAAGTCCATCCATCGAAGATCCCCATTTCGTTCAATCTATGGTGTCATCATTCAAATGGAGGGTGCAATGGAAAATATATTTAAAATAAAGGGGTGAAATCATTAAAAAGAAGAAAATCATGAAGGTCTCACGAGGGTATTGTTGCAAAAGTGATAACATATCATGTATTGGAGAGAAGAGTTGATGACGCACTCAAACTACCAAACTACCCTTGGATCTTCATGAGAGTAACACGAATGCCCTTCTAGCTTGAGGTGGTGTGTTGAATATATTATAGATTTTATTTTTCCAAGTAACAATTTATTAATCATTGGTTATGTGGTAATGATGATTAATCATGACAATAGAGATGGTTATGATTTGCTGAATTGTGCGGTTAAATATAAAACTATATTATTTTAAAAAATAGCATGCTATTAATTAATTTATTTATTTATTTATAAAAAAATAAATATTATCTATAAATTAAATTATTAAATTAACTATGTTCGACTTAGACTAATTACTTTAATTTGATATGAAATCTACTAATATAGAATTAGATCGGAATTGGAAAATCGACCACCGGACCGGGTTTTACAACCATCTAAAATTCTATTGCCCTTTGTAAATTGTAACCAGCAGGCCCATAAATTTATCGTCACCAAATACGACAACGTTTTTCAGGGTCTCCCAGCAAAGCCGGTTAATTGAAAACTGAACCAACCCTACACGTTCTGCTTCCCTTTCGCCAGTGCTTCAATGGAGGAAGAGAAGGGTACCGAACAAAATGAACAGATCACCATGGAGAACCAACCCAACTCACAGCCCGCTCCACTGTCCAAAAACGCACAAAAGAAACTGCTGAAGCAGCGAAAATGGGAAGCAAAGAAATTAGAGAAGAAAGCACAAGTGAAGGAGCAAAAAATGAAAGAAGCAGAGAGAAAGAGAAAAGAATGGGAAGAGAAACTATCAATCTGTGCAAGTGAAGAAGAAAGGTTGAAGCTTATAGAGTCAAGGAGAGAGCTGAGGAAAGAGAGAATGGGGAAGAGGGCAGAAGAGAAAGAAGACAAAGTGCAGAGGCTTAGTAAAGCTAAAGAATCTGGTCAGAACATAGTGATTGATCTTGAGTTTGCTGATCTTATGACTACCAGTGAGATTCACAGTCTTGTTCAACAGGTGAGTTTTTGGCTTTTTGTGTTAAAGTTTGAGAGTTTGTTGTTTTTAACAATGGGTTCGTGCTGTGCAGTGATTGTGTTGGGTATTGTTTTAGCAGGGATTGGTAGTAATAATTGCTGGAATGAGTTTTTGACCCAAAAATGATTATTCTGATGTGGGTTCAATGCTATTTTTTATATAGAAATAGAGTCGTGATTCCATTGCTAAGAACTTTGCTGTAATGTGTGAAATGGCATTGTTGAATCTGTTTTAAAGATATGTTAGATTCTTTTTAAGTAAGAAGTGGTGCTCACAGTTAAGTTGAATTTAGTTGGTTGAATTATGATGGTGGATTTAGAGAAATGAGTGAATTTCTGTAGTTTTGAGTTTCAACACGGCTTCACTTGAAAGAAGGTGGTGATTACATTGTTCAGACTTCAGAGGATTGCGTTAGCCTTGTAGCTGATCTGGGTTTTGCAGACAACAGACGAGTAAAATTATGGAATGTTAATAAAGTTCTGATGTGGATATATATACTAGAATTTTAGCTACAATTTGTTTGTGCCATTTACTAGACAAGTGCTAAAAAATTATGCTGAAGAGGTTGCATGATTGTATAAATGGTGGGAAGTATAGGATTATATTTTTTAACAAGTCTGAGCCAATGCTCTTTCAATGACTGGTTATGTCCTCTCTATTTAAAATTGCAGATTATGTATTGTTATGCTGTGAATGGAAGATGCACATCCCCCGGTCACCTTTGGTTAACTGGGTGCAGGGGGGGGATGGAGAACCAATTGCAAAGGCTCCCAGGATTTGATAAATGGATTATTGAGAAGGAAAGTCAATCGTATATAGATGCATTGCCAGATCAAAAGGAAAATTTGGTGTATCTTACAGCAGATTCTGAAACAGTGCTAGATGAACTTGATCTGAAGAAAATATATATCATTGGCGGGTTAGTAGATCGGAATCGGTGGAAAGGCATAACCATGAAGAAAGCAAATGAGCAAGGAATCCAAACAGCAAAACTTCCTATAGGCAGTTACTTGAAGATGTCAAGTTCTCAGGTATGATTGGTCCTGGTCTCATCATCTGTGTTTTCTTCTTTCAATACTTGAAGTGTTGACTATAATGTAGATTTTATTGCATTTGTGCCTCTTCTTTTTCTTGTTACTTGTGCACTGAAATCACATTGATTGTAGATCATGTAGTAGATGCAAACTGGTACTGCCATCAAGCATCGTTGCACACAAAGAGGTTAAGCGATTAAGATGATTTGTTATGAGAACTTTAATTACAGGGCATTTTGCAAGTAAAAAAAAAAACAAGGAAAGTTCATTCACATACAAATTTATTTGTTGTGATTCAAAAATTGATGCTGTTGTGACTGAAATAACCAAGATAGCTCATTGATCATTATCTGGTTTCAATGCGAGAAAGGGGATTTTCCCCATCTTGTGGCCCATTGATTTCAAGCCCTCAAAACTCATGTTCTTTATCTGCTAACTCTTCGTTCTTTTTTATTCAATCGACTGCAGGTACTTACTGTAAATCAAGTGGTAGAGATCCTACTCAAGTTTGTGGAAACAAAGGATTGGAAAGCTTCCTTCTTTCAAGTAATTCCTCAAAGGAAAAGAGGTGAAACTGATTCAGATGAACTCCAAGGAGTTGATGGGGAAGAGTTGGAGAACGAATATGACCAATCTGAGAAGAAAAAGCAATGTATTGAAGTTCATTCCACGCAGTAAAGTTAACTTGAATTATTGTCATTTGAATCTTTGCAATCATTTAACATTGTCAAAGAGACCCCCACAAAAAAAAACGCACTGAAAATCTCAATGTATCTCTTCAATGAGACTCATTTTTCCATTCACTATGCTCCTATATGGCGTTGATCAAACTTGGCCAGCCCATATTTTCCCGCTCGCTCGCTCTGTTATCTTGGACTCCTGGATGAGGTTATTGACAAGCTACTTGGATTTTGATTCCAGGCCATATAATAGCTGAGAGTCAGGATATTTACTTTTGAACTTCGTGGTTAAGTAATCGAAAGGTCACGAGTTCGATCCGTGCTGGGGGCTTCCATGCTTGCCTGTGTTAATAATTTATGCCCACAAGAACCTACTCTCCATTTTTTTTCATTTAATTAATGGTTTTACGGATGAAGATGCTAGTTTAAAGATTCATTAAACATTATTTTTCTTGGAACTACTACATCATAAATATCATTGAAATCGGTGTTTATTAATGCAAATTTTGACTTAGAGGTTGTTTTTTTGGAATTGCTGAATCATAAATATCATTGAAAATGGTGATTATTGGTTGCCCCTGCATCTTCTTTGCAGTTATCATATGTCATCTTTGTGTTGTGAGATTGCTCTTCACATGATTTGTTTCTGCAAGTAATTTTGAATCCTAAGCTTGTTCATTAGACTCACTTAGTCCATGAATGAAACCTAAGCTTCGTCATTAAACTCACCTAGTCCATGACTTAAGTTAAGTCATGGGTCTGATATATAAAATAGCATTGCTTTGAATTTTATCCATGATTTAAAGCTAATTGTGACTAATTTTTACATTTAAAATCCAGTACCTGTAAGGTTTCAGGTCAACAAGTCACCAAATTAATATGTCATATCATATCAATTTTAATAAAAGTATTGAGAAAAAAAAAGAGCAATACAACACATCACATCATATATAAAAACACAAATTAAGAAATGAAATTTGGTAGTTAATTAACTTCCAAACACTAACCTCCTGGACAGAATTAAGCTAGAAATTCTACCATAACACAGTAATTAATTTCTAAACACTAACCTCCTTAGCTATCATCCCGGTCTAGCTAGCTCAATCTTAACAATTAATCAGCCTTGCAATATTGCGGTTAGTGTAGCATTAATCACAATCTCTCATTTATGATGAGCAAATGCTTCGACATTAGCCAATGCAGCAGCATGGGAGGAGCTAGCATCCCTCATATTCATATATCCAGCTCCTACAGGAGACCCGCCAAAGAACCCGTGATGATGATGGCTCACATGAAATGCTGGTGCGTAAGAACCAACCCCAGCCATGGCTCCAAACTGATCGGCATGATTACTGTTATTCCTGGTCCTCACCAATGGCTCACCTCTCACCGAGCCACGCTCGCCCTCGAGGTCACGGTATCGGTGAAGATAGATGGTCAAGGGCTCGATGTAGTCATCAAACCCTAACTTGCTCATTGCATAAAGCACATCCTCGGCTGTTATAGTCTTGCGTTGCTCGCGCTGGCAACGCTCATTGGCTTCACTAGTGATAAAGCTAATGAACTCAGACACACATTCTTGGATTGTTTCCTTGGCATCGTCAGAGATTTTTGCGTGTGAAGGGAGAATCTTGCGCATGATCCTGATAACATTGGCGATTGGCATGAACCTGTCTTGCTCCCTTACTGTGCATTCATTAATGTCTTCTATGGTTGCTTGAACGTTGCCGTTTCTGCTGCCGCTGTTGGTGGTGGTGCTGTGGTTGATCTCAGCAGCTAGCCTAAAGTTGATCATCTCTGATCATGACAGGAAAGGCAATTATATTCTTTCTAAAAAATATTTTTTTTTTCCTTTTTTTTTCATCTGATTGGTAGAGTACTTTCCAAATCAACCCTACCAAAAGACAAGGGAGTTTATTGTCGAGATAAAGTGGACAGACAAAGGCAGTAAGCGTTTTGAATCCTGAAAAAGAGTGCATGGATGCCACTTGTTTCATATATTGCATGAACGATGCATGCCACTTGTACATAAAGCTATGCGTTTTACCATTGTTGCTAACTATCTTCATCATCATGAGCCTAATTAGGTACCTTGACCATGGGGGGCATTACCATCTAGCTTACTTCGACAGATTTTAAAGATCAATACACGCAGAGGATAGTCTAATATAAATAAATTGACATTAAAGCCATTGAGAGATAGCTAGCTAGGGTTTGCATGATTATCATGATAGATCAATGATCCATGTAAAAAACGAAAGAAAGAAAGAAAGAAAGAAAGAAAGAAAGAAAGAAAGAAAATACATGACCAGCATAGAATCAATGCAGCATATCTTCTTGTTTATAGGGGGGACAAAAGAAGGAAGATTTATAGCATTTCTTTGCATGCAAGAGAAGATGAAGCCCATGAACAGGAAATTAATTAAAAAATATTTATCTTAACAACAACAACAATAATCCATCTTCATTTCCTTGATTCGAAAGGAGGTTTAAACTTAATTTATTATAGCACTACAGCTTCTCTTTTTGTATGATAAAGCTAAGCTTACCTGAGCTTGTGCTGAGGAGCTTGTGGTACCCATGAAAGCCTCCTCGACGGTCCATTTCTTTGTGTAAAATAACCCTCTTTTTTTCTCTATCAGTAGAGCAACTTTTCTTCTTCTTCTGCTTGCAAGTGAAAGACAAGGCAAGTGTCAATATTTAAAGATCTGAAAAGTAGACCACTTGGCAAAGGGTCGATGCACACGAAGCACGAATCCTTTGTATAACTAGCTAGCTACATAAATTAAGATAGTTTTAAAATAAAATTTATGTGGATCAGAGAGAGAGGAGCAGGATTTTAGGCTGTCAATGGCAGAACATTGGTATCCCTCAAGAACAGACAAGAAAAACGGGCATGCTGCCTAGCTTGCTTTCTTGGTTGGATATTAATGTTGTTTCCAAGTTTACACTCCCTCGACGCTTGCATTTCAGCCATTGGGCTATTTCAGGGGTACTGCAAAGTGGGTTCCCCTGCTTGGACGTCGTCGACTCTAACACAGTAGTTGAGTTTAATATATATTGTGATCCAATTGATTTAGAAATTAGAGGGACTGGACAATTGTTTTCACCATATATAGTCAACTATGTAATTCGTGTTAATTTCTGTTTTTACATTAACTGCGTCGTATATAGATGGGGGAAACTGAGCCTTGCACCATGCTCATCCGACCTCACATTAGTATACTGTTTGGGAATGTTGACAAGGTTGATTTTAAAAAGTGATTTTTATTTATAAATGTATTAAAATAATATTTTTATTATTTTTTAAAGATAATTTTTAATATTAAAAAATAAAAATTATCTAAAAATATAGAAAAAATAATTTTACATAAAAAATAAAAATAACTTTTTTTTCAAAAAAAACTTTTAAAATGCTGCAAGGGTTGGTGGCCCAACCAAGAGAATAGAAAGAAGAAAAACGAGAGAGGGCATGGAAAAAGAAGTATGGGAAGAGGTGGGCTAGAGCTAACCTCACTGAAGGGTGCCGCGACGATGTCCCTGACCTTCTCGAGATGGGATATGTGTGAAAAATATAAAATTATGATTATTATTTTCAGGAGTCGTCATTCAATATTAATGTTATTGGAAAATCTAATGCCTACGAGAATCTATGTAAGGAATTTTTTGTGTAAGGAAAAGATGTATCATCTCTTGTATATCTATCTAAAGCAAGTTATATTGTTGGTTAATTGTTTTTCTACATCAAATTTAGATTTGTTGATCTTTTTGATGTTTCAAGATAGATCTTTCTTCACAAGAAATTTTCTAACTTATTGGGTCAAAAATAAATTTTATAGGCTAGTTTTTTCTTTAAAAATATAATTGTTAAACCCAACTTGATTTTGATGTGTTCATTTGAAAAAATCAAGATTTAAACATGATTTATGTTAGGTTTGAAAATAAATTGATTTTGACATTAAACCAACTAATTTTATGTTTTGAATGGTAAAAAATATCAAATTGATATATATATTTTTAATTATTTTAATTTGATGATATCTGAAAATAAAATAAAAATTATTTTAATATATTTAAAAACAAAAATCACTTTTTAAAATAACTTGCATCACAAAGGGGAGTGAATTTCGTTTCGTCCTACCCAACTCAGTGTTGTCAATTTCGTTTCGTCCTGTCTGAAATGGCTAGTACATTTCATTCCAATTCAAAAGGGGGAGTGAATTTTATGTCACTTAAAAATCAACTTGTTTCGTAAAATTTGACCAAATTCTGCCTGGAATGGTTTGGTTGTTTTGCTTGTTCAGTTCTGCCCAAATAATTTTTTTTTTAAATTAATGGATAGTCTTACAATATCAATTATATATCTTAACTCAATCATTAGATTGAGATAATATTTTACTATGAGTCTCTTGACATATTTATATATATTATATTAAAATTTCAGAGCGATTAGAGAATGTAATGACCTTACGAAATTGATGATGACATTATCGTAATATTATACATATTCATAATTTTATTCAGAAAAATCATTTCATTGTATTTTTTTTAGATTGATTTTTTTCTCAATTTTATTATTCAACAATGAGTTTATTATGAATTGAATTTTATAACTTGATTTGATTTGATTTGATTTATTTAAGTTTATCATGGTCTTATCACAGAGGTCGCACATTTGAAAAATTAATCTAAGTTGACCTGAGTTGATTCAATATATCCTTGTTTCAATATTTTTGAAGACATTAGCTTGATTTTTTAGTTAAACTATATTTTTATCAATTTTTCATGTTATCTTTGAACTCATCAAGTATGTCAAGTTATATCAGTTCAACTCTTATTTTTTTTATTCATGTTTGAAATTTAAATTGCACAATTTTAAATAAATTTATCTTTGGAGTTGAACTGATTTTTTTGAATTAATATATATATATATATATATAATAAATATATACAGTACAGCCCCTGAAACAGAGCACTGAAAAGCTTTAAAATCGAAATATTTTGTTCCAATTGAAAAAACGAATTACCAACTAAAACAAAATTAACAAACTTGATCGAACCTAATTCCAATAATTTTATTTTTCTAAAAAATCTAAAACAAATAAAAATTAATAGATCAAGATGTACTCAATAATATACAAAATTTTTTTTTGCTCCCTGATGTTTAGATGAGAATAAAATTTAGTCCTTTAACTTCCATATTGAAATAGCCAAAACAAAAAATGAAAAGGTATTTGCCTCCACTGCTTTCAATTTCCGTTATCCCTCTCACCTGCCCCTCTTTACAGCCAGCAAGGTATGCCACTCATAACTTTTCTTCTATAAAAAAATATATCTTTCTTGATTTAGCCCTTCACTGAACTATTGCCATGGCATCATTTAGATTACCACCAACTTCTTTAGACTCATTTTATTCAAACAAGTCAAATTTCTCTACAAACCCACTTCATTTCCCTGGCAATTCGACACTTTTTTCCATTTCTAGCTGTATTCACCTGATCAATTCTTTGAGTAGATTTAGTGCTGTTAAGGTGTCTAGAATCGAGACTGAATTGTCTGAAACTAACCCTTTTTTATCAACTTCAGAGGGTTTGGTTAGCGAGAATGAGCAAAAGGACCTGGATTTTGAACAGGGGAGAAAAATTAAGTACAAAGGATCTAAGAAAGGGACTAATAGGGATGTGGGTTTTAAATTAAATTGTAAAAGGAATGTTGGCAGGCTAGAAAGGGAGGGATTTTTTGTGTATAATGGCGAGTTGGATGTTAATTACTCTGTTGTTGGGTCTAATATGAGCCTAGAGCAATGTAATGATGTTTTGAAACGGCTCGACAAGGATACTAGTGATGATAAAACTTGGAGGTTTTTTGAGTGGATGAGAAGTAATGGGAAGCTTGAAAAGAATGTTAGTGCTTTCAATGTTGTTTTTCGAGTGTTGGGTAGGAGGGAGGATTGGGATACTGCTGAGAGGATGATTAGGGAAATGAGGGAGAGTTTTGGTTCTGAGCTGGATTGTAGAGTTTTTAACACACTTATTTACTCATGTTCTAAACGGGGGAATGTGGAGTTGAGTGGGAAATGGTTTAGGATGATGGTGGAGCTTGGGGTTCAGCCAAATGTCGCTACTTTTGGTATGATCATGGGGCTTTACCAAAAGGGTTGGAATGTTGAGGAGGCAGAATTTTCTTTTGCTCAAATGAGGAGTCTTGGGATAATATGTCAGTCCGCATACTCGGCAATGATCACTATTTATACCCGTTTGAATTTGTATGACAAGGCAGAAGAGGTTATCGGTTTGATGAGAGATGATAAGGTGGTGTTAAATTTGGAGAATTGGTTAGTTTTGCTTAATGCTTATAGTCAGCAAGGGAAGTTAGAGAAGGCCGAGCAGCTGTTGGTTTCAATGCAAGAAGCCAAGTTTCCCCCTACTATTGTTGCATTAAATATATTGATTACTGGTTATGGAAAGGCATCCAAAATGGTTGCTGCTCAACGGTTGTTCTTAGACATCCAAAATGCTGGATTAGAACCTGATGATACAACCTACCGTTCCATGATTGAAGGTTGGGGTCGTGTTGGCAATTATAAGGAGGCAGAATGGTACTATAAGGAGCTCAAACGGTTGGGATTCGAGCCTAACTCATCCAACTTGTACACGCTAATAAATTTGCAAGCTGAGAATGGGGATGAGGAGGGTGCTTGCAGAACTCTTGATGATATGCTCAAGATAGGGTGCCAATATTCCTCAATCCTTGGAACTCTTTTGAAAGCATACGAGAAGGTCGGAAGGATTGATAAAATCCCTTTTATTTTGAAAGGTTCCTTCTATCAACATGTTACTGTTAACCAGAATTCATGCTCCATTCTTGTCATTGCTTATGTAAAAAACCTGTTGGTTGATGAGGCTATAAGAGTGTTGGGTGACAAAAAATGGAATGATCCAGTTTTTGAGGATAACTTGTATCATTTGTTAATCTGTTCATGCAAGGAGTTGGGCCATCTTGACAGTGCTGTTAAGATATACTCTTTGATGCCCAAATCTGTTGATAGACCAAATTTGCACATCTCGTGTACCATGATTGACATTTACACTACAATGGGTCAATTTAATGAGGGGGAAAAACTTTATCTGAAGTTAAAATCTTCTGGAATTGCTTTAGATGTGATTGCTTTCAGCATTGTCGTAAGAATGTATGTCAAAGCTGGATCTTTGAAGGATGCTTGCTCTGTTCTAGAAACAATGGAGAAGGAAAAGGACATGGTTCCAGACATTTATCTGTTCCGGGACATGCTTCGCATTTACCAACAGTGTGGAATGGTGGATAAGTTAAATGATGTGTATTTCAAAATCTTGAAGAGTGGACTTGTTTGGGATCAGGAGTTGTATAATTGCATTATAAACTGCTGTGCTCGTGCTCTGCCAATTGGTGAACTTTCCAGACTTTTCAATGAGATGCTTCAGCGTGGTTTTGAGCCTAATACCATTACCTTCAATGTCATGCTTGATGTTTATGCAAAGGCTAAACTTTACAATAAAGCTAGGGAACTGTTCATGATGGCTAGAAAACGAGGATTGGTTGATGTAATCTCTTATAATACCATTATAGCTGCTTATGGACGCAAAAGAGACTTAAAAAATATGGCATCAACCATACACACTATGCAATTTGATGGCTTTACGGTTTCCCTTGAAGCCTACAACTGTGTGTTGGATGCCTACGGGAAAGAAGGTCAGATGGAGAGTTTTAGAAGTGTCTTGCAGAGAATGAAGAATTCAAGCTGTACTGCTGACCATTATACATACAACATTATGATGAATATCTATGGAGAGCTAGGGTGGATTGATGAAGTTGCAGGCGTGCTCACAGAACTGAGAGAATGTGGACTGGGACCTGATTTGTGTAGCTATAATACACTGATAAAGGCATATGGAATTGCTGGAATGGTTGAAGATGCTATGGGTTTGGTCAAGGAAATGAGACAAAATGGGATAGAACCTGATAAGATAACCTACGCCAATCTGATCACTACATTGCAGAAGAATGATAAATACTTGGAGGCTGTTAAATGGTCCTTGTGGATGAAGCAGAGGGGACTATGAAGCACACACGACTAAAGTACATATGGTTTTCTCTTTTCAGTAATCTCTTCATCAGACTCATTTAAGTCAGAGAGAGCCTGGCATGGATGATGGATCCTATTTAATATATCTGAAGTTTTGGCACCCTAGGTGAGATTTTATATTCATGTCTATTGTCTACTTATCGTTACTTCTGAAATAATCTTCTATCTTCTTGGTATACTACAACAGTGGCTCTAACTCTTTCTGCTCATATATTTATGTTTACTGTAAATGCATCAAAGACATTGAACTCGACACCTGCCAATTGTTGATAGATTTCGTGAGAGTTTTACTGATTAACATTCTTTCATCTGATTTCTTTTGGGGCATGGCTTGTGATAAATTAATCTAAGTAATTGATGAAAACCAGAAACAACAGTGGAAAGTTTTGTTTTACTGTTACTGCTAATGTTCACATATAGGTGGCCTACTTTCTGTGCAGGTTTCCTGTTTTTTATTGCTACCAATGAATTTCTTGCCTTCCCTGGAAGATAATTTTTTTTTTAATTATTTCAGAATGCGTATCAAGTATTTTTGCTTTCTTCCTTGATCAGATTGAACGCTTAGCTGATAACCTTTTGTTCTACTACAGAGTCTCAAGATTCTGTACAGTCGGGAGAAACTGGCTCTATACGAAATTAAGACACATGGTGTAAAAGGTGGAGCATCCTTGCCTGTCTTGCTCTCAGAATATGGTTATGTAGAAGTGAAAAGGCCAGTTGATAAATCTACATCATGAGCTTAAATGATGTGGATATCACACAGTCAAGTAACTTCTGCTTTGAGAATTTATCAGTCTGGTGCGTTCTTTCCTCGGAAGTCCACTCGATAGAGGTGGTTGCATTTCCAGGTTCAATCGGTGTTTCTTCGGCAAACCAAACTGGGTTGTATATGCATAAATGTCTTATGTATCGGTAATCAGTTTATATTTCTGTCCATTTTCACGTCCGAAAACAGAGTTGTTCTTCATGTATTGCTTCATGTAATTACAGGATTGGTGTGATGCAGGTGCTATTCCACACAAAAATTCAAATATGAAGTTTTGAAAGGAATAAATGGAAGTACTTCGATAAAAAAAAAAACAATAATCAAGCTCTAATTTCTAGAATAAGAGATATTCATCTAACTATTCATTTAAGCAATAAAGAGATATTCATTTAATTAAATGAACCATCTCTCATTCTAGAAATTAGCTTATCATTATCTTATTGGTTAGAATTAGAATAGTAAATATAAACACGATTATCAACTTTTTAAAAATACATTAAATAACTATCTCAATTTTATAAATACAAAAACGAGATTCAACATTTTTGAGTCATTAAACGCTAGCTTTTCATTTCGATCACATGTATATCCAACTCCCTCTAAAGCATACGAGACTACGTACCTTTCTTTTCTTGTGTTAGAAAGGGCTCATCTATAAATGAATCCTTTTACTTTGTTACTCTCCTCCTTTCCCAATCTGGCCTTTTTTCTGTAGTTGTTTTGGAGCCTCTGATGAACTTGTTTTTGAGTCACTGTTCTTAGTACATTTTAGCAATGAGTTCGATGGGTTTATTTTATCATTGTAATGTGTTCTTCATGTCTATGTACTTTGAATGTTTTTGGTTCAAAGCATAATTTCCATTTCTTTGTTGTTGCAGGCAATAACTCAAACAAATTCACTCTCATCCGTAAACCCAGCAGCAGCCTTGCCAGTTTGGTTGGTTCAGGTTGGATAATGGATCTCTTTCTACAGTATTTATTTTATACCAAAATGATTAAACTCGTTCTGTGGAAATAAAATTCATAAAGTTGAAGTCATATTCAAACCATAAAATATTCATAATCATCGTGCAGAAAGTTGTTTCCCTGGGCTGTCACTGGTCCTGGAACAAAAACAAAGTCATTTACGTTATGAAAAAAAGTGAAGTTGTTAATGTTGACGCAAAAGATTATTAATTAAATGCAAAACAACCCGTAAAATTCCACTGACAAAACATGCTCTTAGTTCCCATGCAGTCCAACTTTAACCCAAAATTAAAAACTCCAGTCAATGTTATAAGTGCAAGGTTAAAATGAAAAGGGCTAAAAAAGATGCATTTATTTAACGAAGAGCCTGCTCAAAACTGGGCATTGTAGCTGTCAAGCCAATGATATGCCCAGCAATATAAAACTTGGGAAACCAAAAAGATTACAAGTGTTAAAACCAAGATTCTCGGTTACAATTTCAAAGTGGAAGGATAATGAAGGCAAGCTAACCTTGCCTATCTTCTATACACTGTCTTGTCCCATAAGGCTCTCAATAAAATGTACAGCGCAAGTCAACCTTCACTGTCCACTCCACAAACAAAACCTCAACCCAAAACACCCATCCTTGGGTGATAAAGAAGCTTAACCTGAACTTATAGACCTTCCAACCAAATTTTAACTCGCATCATAATAACAATTACAATTAGGATGCATAAGAATTTGGAAAATAATTGATTGCCCACTATATAACTCTCAATTTCTTCAAATATAGACTGAAGACGATACAATATGATGCAGCTAATCTATTATCATTTGACATTACCCTTTAAGACATGATAAGAATTGTATGGATGTCTTGTCCCAAACACCACTTAAGTGTATGTCTTGTTAGAATATAGACTCTGAATTGACCACCCAAGGCAAGGAATACAGGACAAGCTAAAAATACCTGCATAGAAGCAAAAAGACTATTCAACTGTAAAACAGAAACAATGTGAAAACAGTAGCGGAAGGCCAAAAAGGTAATTCAACTGTAAAACAGAAAACTATGTGAATGAGCTACATTGAAAAGGCCACACAGTTTAGTTACTTTAGATAATTATGATTAGAATCCTCTATACATATTCATTCCTCTCTTCAACCATTATTTTTCCTCTCGGAAGAACTACACTGCTGCCTTCTATAGGTAAAAAGTTTTACTCTTTCTTGTGTTTTATTGTCCAAACTTGTTTAAATGTTTCGTTTCTTGAATTTAATTACTGGGGTTTGCTTGGTTTTGATTGTTGTTTGTTGTAGTGTGTAAAGGTTATTCCTTTTTACATTTGGGCAACTGGGTTAGAGCTAAAACTCCTTTTAGTACAAGGACAGTGTCCGCTTTGAAGAGATCAAGATCTGGAATGGAGCAAGTGCTGGTTGAGAATGAAGTGCAACAGGTTAGGTTGCTTGATTCAGTCAATGATGAGCATGGAGGTGTCATTGTGGAATTAAGTGAGTCTATGGATTCAAAGGTGTTTGCTTCAATGCTTAAAGCTTCACTTGCTTTATGGAGAAGCCAGGTATACCTGGGTTTAATCAATTTTGGAGCGTTTTGTGAAAGTTAGGTTCTTGATGATAAATATTTTATCATCAATGTGTTGTTATTATATCTGAATTTTGAGCTCTTTTTGGGGGCTTGCCTTCTCTGTTCCGGTTTGTTATTACTAATTGCACTGCAATATGAATCCCCAAGATTTGGGATCACAATATGAATCCCCAAGTTTGCTTCTTTTTTTTTGACATAGTTTCTATTTATTATTCATCTGACAAGAGTCATCAAGTGTTTGTTGTGGAATTAAGTTTATTTTGTCAATTTGGATTAAGTTCAATTCAAAACTTGGTCTATCATAAGCTCGTAGAAACTTCAATAATCAATACTGCATAAACAATTGAAGCCTGTTTTCTGTGTATAGTAGATGGGTATCCGTCACTGCTGTTTTGATTTAATGTTTAATTCATTCAAATATGTTGTACAGGGTAAAAGGGGTGTATGGATCAAGGTACCTATTGAACTGGTCAATCTTGTTGAAGCTGCTGTCAAGGTAACTTGTCTATCTGTATAAATTGCTCTAATGAGCTCATGAAGCTCTAAAGGTGCTCGTGTAGGATTAAACATCAGGTATTGCTAGTTTTCGGTGTTGCCAATTAACCTGCAGTTTGTTATTTACGATGCAGGAAGGATTCTGGTTTCACCATGCAGAGCCAAAATACTTGATGCTTGCATTCTGGATCCCAGAAGGCACTCATACTCTTCCAGCAAATGCCTCTCACCGAGTTGGTGTCGGTGCATTTGTCATGAACAAAGAGAGAGAGGTATTTCTCCACATGTATTTTTCTGGATAGGCTGATGCAACAAAGTTAAGGGGTTTGCATTGGATGTGATCAAAGTCTCGTCTGAACTAATAGCTATAGCTACTGGTGCTGCTCTGTTGGAAACATAGGTTACTAGTATTATAAGAATTCATGTTCCTTCATAATAAATATGCTTGGGGGACTGGGAAGCACTGCCAAGTTAAATTTGATAGATTGTGCTTTGTCTAGCTCTTAAAATCTAGGCTCTGATGCCAGCATAGTTGTGAAATGATTTTTGCTTGCTCATTTGAAAAGAATATAGTTGATACTGTGTTTTTAGGGTCTCTCTGAAGTTGTTTTCTCAAAACATAATTGCAAATTCCATTCCCAGGTGCTTGTGGTCCAAGAAAAAAGTGGCGTGTTTCAAGGGAAAGGTGTGTGGAAGTTCCCTACTGGAGTTGTGGACGAGGTAATGATTTTAATTTTTCCATCATAGATATATCATTGTTTTGCGTGTTGACCACTAAAGAAGACTACTGAAGAACTTCCTATTCTCCAGGGAGAAGACATTTGTGCAGCTGCAATCAGAGAAGTCAAAGAAGAGACAGCGGTAAGTCATTGTTGTCTACATTGCATGCTCAAGTGAAATGAGTTGCACATTTATTGCTAATATGGGCGAAGCATGGTTTTCCCTAATATAATCTAACGATATTTCTTGTTTCCTCTTGTCTTGACAGATTGATACGGAATTTTTGGAAGTCCTAGCATTCAGGTATGCAGTGTACTAGAATATTAATTACCGTCATGCATTCTTTCTATATAAGGCAAATTTGGAAGTCCTAGCATTCAGGTATGCAGTGTACTAGAATATTAATTACCGTCATGCATTCTTTCTATATAAGGCAAACCTTGTATTTTGCTCTTACATGTCTGTACTAAAATCTTTGAACTTGGTTAGCTGCTTCCTAGTTATGACATGGCTTGTGTGAGCATGTATTAGCTGGTTTTATGAATTGCGGAGGCTATTTAACTTGAGAAAGGAAACAATGTTTTTCATGTGGCTTAACAAACTGCTTTTAAAAGAGTTTTTTTGGCTTGGATATGTCTCCTAAAGCAGCGTTAGATCGGACAACAAATAACATTTCCAAAGCTTGTTGTTTGGAATTGGACCCAGTCTCATTCTGAAGTTCTTTCCTCTTCATGTAACTTACAGGCAAAGCCACAAGTCATTCTTTGAGAAATCAGATTTATTCTTTGTATGCATGTTGCGACCGCTCTCCTTCGACATTGAGAAGCAGGAATCGGAAATAGAGGATGCCCGGGTATGTTGTTACAAAGAAATTTTCCAATATAAACGTGCCACCTCTCAAGTTAACTGCAGATTCAGTCCCGCATTCAAGCCTTCTGGCCAAACTATGTGAATGTTTGTGGTTGAATGCATTCCAAATCGATAGATATTATGCATTTAAATGTTTGAACAGCCTCAATACCAGCTGCTTAAGCTAGAAACCCTTGCATTAATCCTTTGTGATTGCAGTGGATGCCATGGGATGAGTATGAAGCACAGCCATTCTTCCAAAACCATGAACTTATGAAGCACATAGTTGACATATGCAAAGCAAAAGAAGATGAGGCCTATTTCGGGTTTTCTCCAGTCCCCATTGCATCAAAATTTTCAAATCAAAAAAGTCATCTGTACGTGAATGATCGAGACCTGAAAGGCAGTAAGGTCAGATGACCTCTCACAACCCTCAGAATTTGACCAAGAAACAGCATGACCTGAACGCCTCTCACAACCCTCAGAATTATACCATGGAAAAGACTCGATTTCTGTTATTTCATTTCATTTAGTTTTAGAACAAACAATAAATGCTGTAACTGGCACTCATTATTTGAAAAAATAAGAGAAAATAATATAATTTTATTACCGCAGTATTGATCCATTAGGTGTACAATGCAGCTCTACGAGCCGCAATCAATTAAAAAAAATCCTTGTTTTAGTCATTCTTGATTAAATCATCTTTCTTCCTGGAGTTTGAACAATGAGTAGAAGCAGCTAAAAGTTGCTGCCATATGCCATGTTAGGTGTGCGAGTAACAAAATATTGCAGGGGCATGGGCTGAGCTTGTCTCCCGGTCCTGGTTGATGCTATGCAGGTGTCTGCTTTGAGAAAACGCAAGCTTAGACATCCAAAAAAAGGGAAAGGATGTTACAAAACACTTCTTCTACGTGTCTGTTTCTACCACTTCTACCAAATATTCATGTTTTTGTGTCATTCTATATATATAAAAAAGAACATGTTTGGTTGAAGAGATGACATAGACATATCCTGGACAATTTTGAAATACATTTTTGTCATTTCAAAGCATGATGTATAAAATAAATATATCCCCCGTCTCCATTATTTACATCTGTCTTCAACCAATCCCAATAAAAAAAATGTATTTGTTTTTGTTGTGCAGATTAAATTAATTTCATACGGCTTTGCAGAGTTTGCCCAGTCATCTCTATACCTGTTCTTACTTCTTACACGAAAATAAAGTAGAGTATTATATTTATATTAAACCACATCCCCACCCCAACCTCAGTTCACAAAATGGACCATCAAACCTGCCACTAATCTCTAATAATTGAAGAAAAAGAAAGAAAATTACAGACACCATGGCATGCACCATCAACCATTATAATTACCAGTGGTATTGATATAAGAACAAAATAATAAGAAAAGGTGCTTAATTAAAAGCAACACTTAACCCTAGCTAAATATCAGTTCCTATTACATTGGCCTACCAGGAGCAGCTCCGCGACCAGAACCATACATGTTGCCCTGATGATGGGGATGGTGTCCCATCATCATCATACTCGACTGCATCCCACCATACACATTGCCCCCACCTCCACCAAACCCACCGCCAGAATTTCCACTATTCGCAGCACCAACATCACCTCCAGCACCATCTCTTTGATCACCTTGCCTTACTGTTCCCATGGCAGCAGTCCTCTCTCCTTCCATCTCCCTAAACTTTTGCAGATAAATCTTCAAAGGCTCAGCATACTCTTCAAAACCCAAAGTTGTCATGGCCCACAAAAGATCATCGCCATTGACTGTCTTCCTCTTCTCTCTTTGGCACTTATCCGATGCCTCTCCAGTGATGAAGCTGATGAACTCAGACACACACTCCTGCACAGTCTCCTTAGCATCCTTTGAAATCTTTGCGTTAGCTGGTAAAGCTTTCTTCATGATCCTGCTAACATTGGCTATGGGCAAGAGCTTGTCTTGCTCTCTCGGTGATGTCTCACTGTAGTTTGTGCTGCTGTTGTTTTGCCCTCCAGACTCATTGTCTGAATCAGCCATGAAACCTAAGGATTCTTGGGCTTGACTCTCTTTAATATATATAGAGAGAGAGAGAGCGAGAGAGAGAGAGAGAGAGAGTTATATATATATATATATGTTGATATTGATATTGTTTGTTTTGGACCGTACATTTATTGATAAGTTTCTTACAGGTGGATGTTTGATTGGCCGTTGGATCAATCGGAGAAAAGGATTGAAAAGGTTGACATGTTTATGGAGTCGTTGTCCAGTCCAGACGTGTACAAGCAGTCTTGAGGTTCCTGTTGGCGCTGATGAGGGGGTTAAGCATGTTTAATTTAACTAAGCAAATACAATTAATGTCAAAAGACATATATAATTAAGAAGAAAGACACGGTATACAATTTTATTAATTCGAATTAATTTAATAGATTGATATGAATATGGTGAAACCAAGTTCATCATCGAGCTATATAAATATATGTTGGTGTCGGGTTTTCATCATCATCATCATTAAACTACTAGATTTGGCCTAGCTATCACCTGCTCATATCAAATCATAAAAAGTTCAATCAAGAACAACTACAATATATGTAAATTGATGAGTTTTACCTGAAATTAGGTTGGGTTGCATGCCCACTTTTCCATCTTGTTTCAATCTCTCACTCAGATGGGGCTTAGTATTTGCCTCGTCCAAAATGACCCAGCACTACCCGCTCAGTTTCTCATCTAGATCGACTCCATGCATGCACCCTGAAGACTTCTTGCTCATCAAGCCCACATCGTGATCACGCAACTCTCATCCACTTTATAATTAGTATCAAACAGATTCCCAACAACAATCTAGCTGTTCTTAAACTCAATTAACTGTCTTTAAAGTGGGCATGCAATAACAGAGGAAGAAATACTCTCAAGCAACATCTGCTGGTTAAGTTTGCAGTCAGCTGGAACATATAGAATTCAAAGGCGTGCACACCTTCCTGTTTCCTTGCAGGAAAACTGTAATAATTTTAGTAGGAAAGGTCTAGATCCAAAATCCTGCTTCAATTTAGTTAACGAATGCTGAAAATCCTGCGACAGAACACAACCGAAGCAAGAATATGGTCTTGCCATCGCTGTCGAGTCCCGGAGCCAGTGCCGATCAAGGTCATATATAGTTATATATAATGCAAGCAATATCAGCAGTCCTGTGAAAACACCATGCTCAATTACAAAATGTAAGTGCAGTTTCTTTAGGGTTTGGGGATTTATATATTAATTATTCTGGAATCCCCCCGCTTATTTATTATCGGAGGAGGTGTTGTTAGTTGTTACTGCCAAAAATCTTGAATTTCTTGCTTCCATCAGATCATTTATATGTATATAAATTAAGATCCCAAACCATGGATCTCTAGGCCCATCATCACAGGAAATCTCAAAGCCCTGTCGTTCGGACGTGGTTTTAGAACAAAAACAATACCTAGAAGGATGAGATCTCTAATTATTGTCGTCTCCTGTGCTTGAATAGAGAATTCCATTCCATGATAACATCTGTCGACCTCTTTTTATTTCGTGACTGTATGATGTTGACCAATGAAAACCACAAGATTTAAGAACCTCCATAGAATGAAAATCGTTGGCTTTTCACCAACAAAAGCTGCACTTGCATAATACAACAAAGGTAGGGACAGTAAGGGGGCCACCATTTTTTATGGATCAAATAATTTTTATGGATAATAGACATAAATCCAATACCAAAATAAATTAACAAAACTTAAACCATTAACTATCATGACGATGATATGGAGCATGTATCAGACACGTTGTTTGTTTATTGTTGGAAACCATTTTCTTCTTCTTCTTTTTCTTTTTCTTCTCTCCCTTCACCTTAAAATTTGCGTAATTCATGTAAAATTTCATAGCAACCTCTTCAGTTTTTTTATTTCCATATAAAATTTCATAGCAACCTCTTCAGTTTTTTTATTTCCATATCCTTTTGATTACTATTTTCTTACAATAAGACATGAAATCATAAATGTTTCCAATTTCATCCCTACCATTTTGTAGTCTATAAACAGTCTATCAAATAACATATTTTTTTTTAAAAAAAATACCCCCTCCTGTTTTTAAATATATCAATGATCTATCAAATTATAATTTTTTTACTCATTTTCACCCTTATCATTTTTAAATACACGGATAATCTATAAAATAACAAATATTTTTCAATTTCACCCCTGATTTTTTTAATCTATAATGTTTTTAGATTTCACCTCGTACTATTTTTTAATCCATAAATAATCTTTCCAATGCAGCTTCTTCTTTTTTCAATTTCACCCCCTTTTAACTTTTTATGTTTCAAATCTGGTTATTATTCTTTTAATTGTTATTTATTTTATTTGGGATCATTTTTTAATTAATGCTTTCTATGAATTTCATCATTTGAATAAAGTAGAGCTTGATTGCTGAATAATTTGAGTATATTTCCAAGTGTGATTCATAATTCTGAAGGGATGTAATGTTGTTTCATTGCTTCAATAATTCTAGGAGGGAAGGGGGATATCATGGATGGTGTAGATAGGAATTATTGGGGCAGACTTGAAAAAATGGAGACAGAAGGAGCTAATTGCTCGTGTTTTCCTGCCAAGGTTGCAACACACCAATGAAACGTGTCTATGGCTCTCTCTACATGCATGCTTAAAGGTTGGATTTTTTTTGTGATTAATTAATAATTTAACTTTATTTTATAAAAGAAGAATTCGCGGATGACAAGAGTAGGCAACCAACCTCCATTAACGTCCCTTCTTCCATTGTACACCTGGTGAAACCATGGTTAGACCAAAAGACCAACATGCCCTTCTATTTCTTTTGAACCTCAAGCTTTTTTGTTCGAGACAACTCTCAACTTATTTTTTTTAATTACTTAAGCAACAACATAGATTAGCAACAGGAAATAAATGATAAACGTATGAATCCAGCTATAGTGAGTTATTGCATGTGCTGAAAATGTGGGGGGGGGGGGAAACTATAGTTCGCGCTAATATAAATTGTAATTTTAATGTACAACACTTCAATGAATATAAATCTATAATTAGCGATTTATGATTCAAGCATATGTTCACATTGAATTATGATGATAAATAGAAATTTGAATTGTCAAATTTTAAAATCTATATTTTATTTTATTGATGATCAAGTTCTAATTTTGAAATGGGAAAGAAAATCATACAGGGGTTATATGGTAATTTGATCATTAGGTATTGAGTAGAGGAATTTGCTGACCGTCCAAGTCAACAAATGAAGGGCAAAATTGTAGTAAGAAAGCATTCCAAGGAACCCAAGAGCACCTCATAAAACCACCCTCTCTTAACTTATAAAAACAAGTTAGAAGATTTGTGAACAAACACAAAGAAGATGAGCTACTTTAGCGGCTGCAACAATCTTGTGACGATGATGGATTTCATTTCCACCATCTTCATCTTCTTCACCATCACCTTTCAAGCATCGGCAGCCAAAGCAGAGAACCCATTAATGGAGTTTTCAAGTAGAGAAGAGTTGGTGCAGTTGGCTGGCTATGGAGAGGAAAAGCTATCGACTGTGTTAGTCACAGGCACCGTTCTCTGCGAGGCTTGTTTGCATGGTGAAAATCAACTCCATGCATGGCCAATATCAGGTTGGTTTTTCCATGCTTCTTATTCCTCTTTTTCGTACTTTCATTTCTCGATTGCATGCATGCCCGCATATAAGTATATCTTTCAACTAATTTGAACAAAAAACAAAACTGGTCATCATGAACATATTGAGGTGATCGTCTAGTTTTGTCTAGAGATGATGAGATCTCTCCAGCTCTTTATGGCCCGGCCATGTAATCTCTACAATTTTTGGACTTTTCTTTCCGTGTAATTACTTGCGTATAAGAAGTATATATTATCTAGGCTAAATATTAGCTAGATTTGTCCAAGGTTTCGGTGCTGTTTTAGGGTTTCCTTGTAAATCTTTCATACAGTTTTTGAGTAATGATCTTTAATCGTTTGAGATTATTGGTCACCAGCTTTCGCCCTTTCATGGCAGAAACAACATAGTTTTCAGCCAAACTTGTTATCAAAGAAAAGAGAGCTGCTAGAATTAGGGATTATGTCATGGTTTATATTGGTGAAAAGTCGCCGTGGCCATGTTAAGGCAGCTGCAAAATGAAGCAAAATACAAAGACAATGCTAAAAATCACACCTTTTTGTTTCTTACGTTTATTTTTTCACTTCCTATAAGCCTAAAAACCAAGGGTGAAACTACTTGATGTTAATTTTCTACCTCATTTCATCTCTATCCCGTTGAAAAATTTTGAACGCCCCGAGGGTAGGCTGTTCCTCTTTAGGCGCGCACTTCCAAATCTTTATTTCTCTTGTAAGAGAGTGGTAATCTTTGAAGAGATCACATTCGAATTTAATTTGTCCTTTACACGACAAATCTAAGCAAATAGTTATGTCTGTGTGTGTGTGTGTTGCTGTCTTCTCCTTCTTGGCCCAGCAAATGAATGCCTGAAAACAAAGCTAAGATCCACCAACCTTGAATACCATGACCCAAACCACTCAGTTTGCTGTCAGTGTCATCTCAGGCAAGCCCCGGGTGATTGGGATGGGATTTTATGATCATTTTAATTCAATGTATATTGATGAGGGAAGATAGTATCAAAGATAGAGATGAGGAAGCCCACGAAAACAGCAACATCTCACCATAAATTTGTGTTTAGTAGTGTCTTAGGATAAAATGACGCTATTAAACACAACCTATATACATTGCTTAATTGTCGATATGAATTATGAAATGTTTAGTTTTGTATGTTTTTAGTGTTTGTGAATCATTTTAATAAACTAATATTAAAATAATATTTTTTTATATAAAATTCCACTTAAATGAAATGCAAGATCCTTTCACCTAAGTAATTCAACTTGTGTCTTGATTTTGACCTGACTGAGAGGAGGTTTAGTGTTTGAAGTACACAAAACTTGAAAAGCAGTATAGCATGCATTGTTAAAAAGTATACATATGTTGGAATCCTTACAGGTGCTTTGGTGAGCGTCCAATGCCACTCCAGTGCGAAGCGGAGCAAGAAAAGTTCTGCACAAGCAATCACAGATGAATATGGAGATTTCCTAATTGATCTACCTTCCCACCTCCATGGAATTCCCCACTTGGAAAGAACATGTTCAGTCAAGGTTCTAAGATTACCACGGAACTCGGTATGCAGACCAGCTCATGCCAGGAAACAGAAGGCACTGAAATTATCATCAGTCGGGAATGGCATCCGTAATTACAGTGCCGGGGAGATGAAGTTTCTTCAAGTAACATCTAAACCTTTACAGGCATGCAGCGAGAGAGGAAACGGCGATAAGCAGATTGCATGGTAGATAAGCAGTTTAAGAGAAGATTGGGATTCAAGAACAAGGCTCACCTAGATGGCGCTACAGTCACAGCATTGAGTATCATGGTTTCAATACTTTTCTTTCTACCGGGTGTAAAATACAAATGAGTGGCAACTACATGTAAATAGCATGTAGATAAATAATGATATCTTGTAATGTAAAAAAGCTTGGAGTGATTCTAATCATATAAACAAAATTGTCCATTAGAAATTCTACCTTGATGCCATGGAAAAGTATGGTATGAACAAGAGAGACAAGGTTCCAGTTTTTAGAGGTTTGGCAAACATTATATGTAGTTATTGATACACAAAAACAAACATATGAAGTGGCCATTTCACCTTTAGAAAACCCTCAAATTAATACTACTCAGGATTTACATTTTTCTGCTCACCTCCTGAAACTATATACTTTGCAACATCAGCGCAACATGCAAGTTTATCCACTTTCTCCTCAGGGATTTCAATGGAAAATTCTTCCTCAAAAGGGCCATGACAAGCTCGACCCTGTCTAAACTGTCCAGGCACAAATCTTTCTGGAAATCAGCCGTCTCAGTAACCTGTTCAGAGGTCAAATGAAATCAACATTGCGTTTTTGACCTATGTCCTTAGCAACGGACAGAGTGATTGCTGGTTGAAATTAAGAAGAAAACCTCTTTTTTTGACGTAAAGTATTACCTAATCATCAGGTTAATGGTACTAGGTAAATTAATCAAATGGAGAGTAAAGGTAAGACTTACACTTCAAACAATCATAAAATGGACAAGAAACATACAAAACAAAGAACATTACAAAGGAACCGTCAATTAGTTACCTTAGTGGCATCGATTTTATCAACATTCTTAACCAGTCCAATGACTCGATCCATGATTTTATCAGGGCTGGTGCCTGCTGATATGCACATCTGCCGATGAAGCTGCTTGAACACATTTCCTCTCCGAGCAAATAAAAATTGTTCAGCAGAACCCCTCAACCTTATGTGGCTCAAGATCAGCATAAGTCTTCCGAATCAGAATGCGCAAATCAAATCACATAAATTCAATGCCAACTGCCAAGACAGTATACATGAATGCGAATGACAGCTGAATGACAACCAAATTTCGAAAACGCACTTGTATAATCAATAGGGAAACATTCTTTCAACAAGCCAGAACTGTACATAGCATCTTGGCTAGAAGGATGTACACCAGTAACATGTCGGGAGTGAAAAGAAGGCTGAAGTATCAGCATTATTTTTACCCGAGCCCTCCTTTCTAAACAAAGAACTCGATTTAGGGTGTGTTTGGTATTGCTTTTGCTTTTGCGATTGAGGTTGAAAAAAATCAGTTTTAAAAAAAGTGATTTTACTGCGGTTCAAAATAAGCTGTGAAGTGTTTGGTTAAAACTGTGGTTGAGTTGGAGATTGAAAAAAAAGCAGTTTTAAGTGTTTGGTTACTAAGCTTTTCATATTGCTTTTAACTTGTGAAATTACTTTAAAGGGTATAAAGTAATATACTAATTATCTTTTTAAAAATATTTTTGTTTAAAAATATATTAAATATGTTTTTAGAATTTTTTTGTCTTTATATCCAAATTATTAAAAAACACTAAAAAATATTAATTTAATATATATATATATATATTAAGTTTTTAGATTTTAATATTATTTTAATATTAAAAAATATAATAATATTAAACCATATATTATTACTCCCCCTCTCTTTCTTTTCCAGAACCCCACCCCTCTCAAATGCCTTTTGATTCCATTCACCTGTCCTTGATTTTCTCAACCGAACTTCAAACCCAAATTATATCAAAAACAAAATAAACAGAGATATGGATGAGAGTTTCTTTTTCTATCAAAAAAACATGTTTCATCTCCATCTCTCTCTCTCTTCGGGGTCAGAATCAGATCTTCTTTCTTACGCCACATCACCGCCATCTCTCTTTGTATCTGTCTATTTAAGTTTCTCACCTGCGAGATTGTGTTCATTTTGATTTTGTTTTTGTCTAAGTTATAGGCTTTGCTGATCGCTTTCATTTTAAGCTATCTCGCCGATGAACGAGGTTTTTTTTTTTTAATTTTTGTTGTTATTTTTAAGTACCTCTTTTATTAACTTACTTTACTCTTCTGTTCACTGGTCTTTTGATGCCAAAACCAGGCTGCACAACAAGCATGTTTGGGTTTTGCGCCCCCTGCTTGCTTGTGCTTGTGGTATATGAAGGAGAAGAAACGAGAGTTGCACAACGATCATGTTTTAGTTTTGTTTGTCCATACTTGTTGTGTGTGAAGGAGAAGAAACAAGGGTTGATTTGAAATTATTTTTCAACAGTAATTTATGTGGAATCGCAGCTGGAATCGTAAATTGATAAGTATATTGCCGATGCAAGAAAAGCAACAAATTTATGCTTTTCTTGCACCGGCGTTTGCAAGCTCAATTTAGGTGGGACCCATACCACAAACCTGCTTTTATTGCAAAACCAAACAGCAAATTGTGGTGCGATCTGCTTGCCAGATCACACCACAATGTCAAACATGTGCTTAGAGAAAGAACACATCATCATTGGGCTCAGCCAAGCATTGAGCCCAAAACTGTAGGTTTGATAAACTGTTTGATCCACAGTCTTTGTTGTCAGTTTCATTTTCTCTAGACTCAGTCAAGTGTCAAATTAGACATATATGAGTTTGACAAACTATTAGACTCGTCATCTTCAGTACTCGAAATATGTTTTACTCTAAATGAGTCAGAAATATTTTATATCAGAAAAATATTACATTTTAGTCTTCTCTCTAAAAAGAGATTCATGGGTTATAAATAGACTACAAATCCTTCAAAGAAAGGGATCTATTTTTTCTACTGCATATTTATTTTTAGAATATTCCTCTATTATATTTTTTCTCAAAAAGTCATTGTCTCAAACCATAAGAGAGTCCCCAATTCATCGAAGGGATGCATTTCCTTTACTATATATCCCTTTGATGAATTTATATTTATTTACAAGATATTTCTCTGTAATGTTATTGTATTTTCTCTCAAAAAATCATTAACTTAACCAATAAAGTCCCTGGATTCATCAAATGAGACTTTTTTTTGCAAATATCATGCACCTTAAAAGGAGAATGAATCAAATTTTAAGAATCAAGAAATCAACTAATTACCCAGAACATAAGTCTTCTTTCAAACCACTTGGATTTTTTAGAACATCATAAAAAACACTAAGGCCAATATTTACAAATAAATAAATGCATCTACAATTTAAAAGAAACCCCATTAATGTTTTTGTACTTTCACTGATCGTTTGTCATAATTCAGTACTTTGCACTACAAGCAAAAACATGTAGCTCTAAAACACACGTCTTACAAAAGGGAAACCGTAGCATTGTAGCCAAAAACTGAACAGAACAAAGGCCCAAGAGAGCAAAATCATTCAAAGCTTACAACTTTCAGGACAAGACATTATTCATAGGTAAATGCATGATATTACATGCAAAATTGACCATGAAACCACAGTGGAAAGTTACACAAGAACCAATCTCATGCAAAAATGATTCTTACATGTATTGATCCACACACTTTCTGGGTTCTTTCTTTTGTCAAATCTAAGTTTAAAAAACACTTAACGTCAAAGCAACAAATTCTGACAAAATAATTTATCAAGTACCAAGATTCAAGTAAAAGACATGGCTCATGAAATAAAAAAGACAGACATTTTAATGAGTAAGAAGAACATAGTAATTACCAGAAATTTTAAAGAGAAAAAACAAAGCAGGAACTGCTTACTCACGAGATTTTGTGCCCGTGGATACTGGCTTTTGAGTTAAAATAATAGTTGTCCGGGTGTTTGATTTATTGCCGTAATGAAGCCCCCCTGTTGAATGGAAGGAAGAGCCTTCTCAATTTTAAGTTTCGTTTCACTGGTGGTGCCCCAATGAACAGAGAGAGTATTAAATGATATTGTTATTTATAATCCGGTTCAAGACCGAGTGATGTTAAAAATAAAATAAATGTTAGATTATACTTCGGATCGTTAAGATTTTTTTTAATCGTAGTGAATAGTGATTTTTAAGAGTATTTTTTATTTAAAAATATATTAAAATAATTTTTAACAATTTTTTATTTTATATTAGCACATCAAAATTATTAAAAAAATATATTGAAATAAATATTAATTTAATGTTTTTTTCTAGAAAAATATATATTTTAAAACGATTAAAAATGTGTTTGGTATAAGAGGGAGCATTTTCGGTTACCAATAAAAATAATCAAACCAAAAAAAGAGAAAAAAATGAGTTGGACCTGGTTTTGGTTCGATTCGGGTTTTATAGCAAAAAAAAGAAGGAAAAAGTTGGGTTTTTTTTAAAAACAATTAACCATGTTTTCTCTTTTCCCATTTAACCAAAATGAAAGCAAACAAAAAAAAATTGAAATGAACAGGATGAATTAAAAAAAAACATATTTTTGTTTAATTTGAACCGTTTCAGTTTGGTTTTGATTTACCGGTTTCTTACTTCATAAAATGAATTGAACCGAACTTTTTTAAAAAATCTAATCTGGTTTTTTTATCGGTTCGGTTTTTCTCCGTTAATTGTTTTTTGTTTTCTAAGTTTAATCGATTTTTTGATTTTTTTTTGCTCACCCCATGTTTGTTATTGTGGTGTAAGATATTTTTCAAAAATATATTTCACTTCAAATGCATTAAAATAATATTTATTTGAAGTTTTATTTTTAATATCAATACATCAAAGCAATTAAAAAAACAATTTTTTTAGTGAAAAATACTTTTGAAAAACACCTAAAAGTATAAACAACATCGCTCCTAGACACGCTTTAAGGCTTCTTTTTTTTTTTCAGTTGAAAAGCACTTTTGTAAAAATTTAGTTTTTTTTTCAAACTATTTATTATGTGTATTTGCTAATATAAAATAATTTTTTTGAAAATAAATTTTTTTTTGATATTCTTTAAATAGAAATACTTTGAAAACAATTGTTATCACGATGTTAAACGGACTCTAAATACCCAATTGATAATATGGTTGCCTAAAAAATATTGTTATTGCTAAAGTTTTTAGTGATGAAAATAAAATTTATATCATATTGACGCTCACTCGATAAGACTTGGTTAATTTTGGGATTGTAAAAGCATCTCAAATTACCTATAATAATTTAGTTTGACTTGACAATTTTCTCAAGATAACATATTTTTTAAATATTAATATAATAATATATTGTATAATTTAGTGTTTTTAATTAATTTTATTTTCAATTTTATCCCTTAGAATTAAATTATTGGCCCTAAAGCTTCGTGTGTTTTTTCTACTTTTCTTTGTATGGGGTTATCCCAGGTGCAAGTTAGTCAAGTGTTCGCTCAATTGTTTTTCATATATTTATTTATTCATTTAAATTTGGATTTTTTTCTAATTTTTTTCTTATCTTGATCCCATATTGTGCTTGATGGGTTAGTAGATCAAACTCGAGTTAATTCAGCGACCTGCAGTATATTCATATATAATCTAAAATCAGAAATAATTTAGTTTATGTCCTGAAAAATTTAACAACATATATATATATATATTAAATAATTTATATTAACACCAAAAAATACTTCACAAAAACTGATTTGTTCTTGAGAAAAATAAATAAAGATAGCAATAGTTTAAGGGAAAAGAGCTTTGTCAAATGATGACGTGCCCACCATCCCCTACACACTCAAATACTGAACATGAAAAACAACATTAGATTCGATACATTCACATCACATTTTGCCCCACCACCACTTCCACCTCTTCTTTCCCCCCTTCCACCACCACAATCACCACTCTCCTTTCACTTCAACCTCTTTTCCCATCTCACCGGAGAGATCACTTTCCCTTTTACTTTTCCATAATTCTCCCTTCTTTCTCTCTTTCCCGGCAACCACCCCCCCCCACTCCTTAGTTACTTGACACAAAAATAATTAAGTTATAAGCTTTCTTCAATTTTTGCATCTGGGTCTAGCCCAAAATTGCATCCTTTGTCTTGTTATTAATTTGATTCAACTATATGGTTAGTGGGCTTTGATAAAGTTCCAATCTTTATACAATACAATCAGTGATAAACAACAGCAACTACATTAATAAAGATCATTTATTTGTAAGTTGGTAAGACTTATCGATAAATGGGGAATGTTAATGGAAGAGAAGAGGAAGAAGGAGCAATTAGTCCATCAAGTGGCGGTGAAGGAGAAAGGAGTAACAGCAGTGAGGTAATGATTGCATCAGATGAGTCCCATGTTAGTTATCCTGCACCTCCTCCTGAAATGATGGGTCACTCGCCTCCTCATAGTCCTAGAGCTACTCACTCACCTCTTATGTTCACTCCTCAGGTGTGTTTTTTATTACTTTTGTTTGTTATTTTCATGTGGGTTCTGTGAATGAATCAACTAGGTTGTTTGAGGAATTGATTGGGTTTGTTAGTTTTGAGGGCTTTATAGATGATTCTGGATTGGTATCACATCATCTTCGTTGTGAGATTCTATTAGATGCTGGGAAATTTTGTTAGTTGCTTAGAAAGTCTTGATTTTGCTGTATTTTGTACGGGAATCAGAAGAAATGGAACTGCCTTAGCTGCTTTTAACGTGTGAAAAGATGTATATTAGCATTAGCCATAGGGTTCTTGCTATGAGATTCTACTCGGGCGTGGACACGATTAGTGGTTTCTAATCGGGTGTCATGTAGCTCGTGTTGTTAATATGGAGCAGAGTGTGCATTTCGATTTGATGCAAATAGGGATTGAGCTGTTATATTTATTCCAACAATATCATGTGTTACATGAACTAAAATTTTGTTGGATCCTGGTGATATTCATTTTAATATTTAGCGCTATCTTCATGTAACATGCCCAAGAAATTATTTTCGATAAGCTGAGTTATTTGCTTTATGTCTATTCTAGTGTGTGCTTCCATCTACAACCCTATTAGAGTTGCTATCTTTTAATTTCTTGTTTTTTGTTGTCAGGTCCCTGTGGCTCCATTGCAAAGACCTGATGACATTCAAATTCCAAGCCACTCGTGGATGCAAAATTCTTTAGGGTATGAAGAAATGTGCAATGAGCATGGAATTCCAACAATGATTACATGGAGCTATGGTGGCAAGGAAGTAGCTGTCGAGGGATCATGGGATGACTGGAAAACAAGGTTCTTTAAATTCAGTGCTTAGATTTTTTGTCTGTATCATAACGACTTAAGGAGCCACTTTGTGATTGTCTAATATAACCTGTCTATATTGCTGATCAGAATTCCTTTGCAAAGATCTGGAAAAGACTACACTATAATGAAAGTTCTGCCATCAGGAATTTACCAGTACAGGTTTATTGTTGATGGACATTGGAGGTATTCCCCTGACTTGCCCTGGGCCAAAGATGATGCTGGCAATGCTTACAACACTTTGGATTTGCAGGTAATATTTTTATCCCTTCCCTTTGGCGTTTCAGCATAACTTTATCCTGATTCCCCCAATTTAAAGAGGAGACCAGTAAAAACTCCCCCTTTTCAATTAATCTATTGTGTCTATATGGAAACTGTTACTTATCTTCTCTTTTCCCTGTATTATAATTAGTGCGCAAGTAGTTTATAAAGGTTAAAATTTTCACTTTCACTAAGCAAACAAGGAATAGCAACTTCTTTCAAAGATCCAAAGATCAACTTATCTAGCACTGGCAAAAGGAGAAAGAATTTGACTTTAGATATTTATCCCTGTCCTTATCTGGTAGAGATGTGGATTCTTTTAGGTCTATTAATTCGTTGATCTCAAACTAACATATTTTGGAGTGTGTGATCATTTCTCCAACACCAGTGAAAGGCTTGTATGGAACTCCCTGGTAAATATGTTCACATGGAGCAGACTTGCTTTGATTCTATTACAATGGATAATATTCATGAGCTCAACAATGAGTAAAACATAAAGAGGAATTCATGAATAAAGTTGATTGATTTAAATCTTTTTAGCTATTGAAATTGGTATGAGGTTCAAAACAAAGAGGAAAAAAATCAAATATAATTGGGTGTCTAAACATCTCGTGGGCTGTGTTTTAAACATTAGACACCTTATTATTGCCACCTTATGTCCTGCCTTTCATGGTACTTCCAGCATGGTGTTCTCTTGGTTTCATCATGAATGCGCAAGGAAAAACTATCTTTAATGTAATTTTGGGTTATCTTCGGCTCCACTCTGCCAGTTCTATTCCTGTCTATTTTTGGAAGTATCATAAATGAAAGAAAAATAAGGATAATATTTAGTGCAATTTTCTTACCCTAAAACTGAAAACAGATTTGGAGCTTGCCAAAATTGCATTCATACAGGTTATACTTGGTAGTTTCAGTTTCTTTCACTGAAGAAATAAAGCACTTTATTCTCATAATTGCAATGCTTGCTGCCTTGCAGGTGTAATGACCAGTTCCTTAAAATAGTGTATGCTTTGTTTGTAATATTTTATAAGGATAAACCACAGCATATTGGCTATTGCATAATGGCAAAAGCATGATATTCAAATAGCTTAGGACCTTCTGTTTCACAATTCTGATTTTGCGATCTATCTCTGACTTGTAGGATTAAAAGATATTTAATGCTGCTCATCCTTCTAGTTAGGATTAAAAGATATTTAATGCTGCTCATCCTACTAGTTTTTTTTAATGTCTTATGCGTGCCCCCATTACTTTTGTGTCTTGGAATTAGAATATGAACATTGTGGTTTCCTTTCTCTAATGATCAACGCGTGATTAAGGGAAAGAAGGGAAACATCACGTGTAATGGTGATTGCTTGAAAACCTGTTTACAAAATTATGTTCTTACAGTCTGCGGAAGACAAAGCTAAAAAACAATTTTGTCCTTCTAACATTATGATTTGGTTAAGCATGTCTGTACTTCGATTTAAACACACATGCTTGTGTGCAGGCACACACACGTATGCATATGAACCTTTCTATTTCATTTTATTATCTGGCTCTGAAGGCATACCTCTCCCTCCATTCATGGTGTTCTTGGAAAGTGTAGGATGAACATAGTTCTTTGACTAAGATTATCCTGGAAAATAAAGATAGCCACTCAGTGATGGGATGATAGATATTTTCTGATAGCTATTGGTATTGCCAAATACTGTTTCGCAGGACTTTGTTCCAGAAGACCTTCAAAGTATATCTGGTTTTGAACCCCCCCAGTCCCCAGAGTCAAGCTACAGCAATTTGCAACTCGGTAGCGAGGAATTTGCGAAAGAGCCACCAATTGTTCCTCCACACTTACAGATGACACTGCTCAATATGCCAGCATCCTACTTGGAGATACCGCCTCCTTCATCAAGACCTCAACATGTAGTGCTTAACCATCTCTACATGCAGAAGGGGAGGAGTGAGCCTGCTGTGGTGGCACTCGGTTCAACACATAGATTCTTGGCCAAGTATGTGACTGTGGTGCTTTACAAGTCTTTGCAGAGGTAATAATTGATTGCATCTGTGTGGGATTATGGTCTACCATCTCTAAAATCTAGTTTACTATATGTCAATGGCTCAAGCAAGCTCAGGAAGGAGTCACTTCTGGCATTAAAAAAAAATGTACTTCACAAAATACAAATGATAACCATTGTTAGTCAATTAGCTACTTGTTTTAATCACACCATGTAGTTTGTTCTCAGCAATCATATGGGGAAAAGAGCTAATTATTCTCTTGCATTGGCTCATTAAATGCTTTCACCACGTTCCCGCAGAGTCCTTTATCGATTTTACTGGATCAGGGACATCATCATGCATGACTTGATACTTTTTTCTTTTCTGGAGAAGAAAATGGCTAGACGCGTGAAATCTGTGCAGGTTTTTATTTTCCTGGTAGAAGAGATTATCTTGATGGCATAACTGAGGGAGGTTCCTCTCAAATTTCTTCATTTTTCCATTAACGATTAAGCAATGACTTTGGATGAGTGGTTTCTAGGGCAAGTACAAAAATTCTCGTGGGCACTTGATCTTGAACGGTAGCAAGATTCGGATTTAGATCCCTATAAGAATGCACGTGTTTGAGTCTAGTAGTTCAGCATGGGCTGCCATTGAATGCTGGATGAACCTTAGCCGTTTGTTTCACATACAAATATTTCTATAATGTTCACGAATTATACTGCAAAACAAGAGGATACTCTTGACGTGCATGCGTTTCAAGGCTAATATCTACTCTCTCTTTTTAATTTAAAACATGAATGTTTTAAATTATTTAATATTTTTTGATTGGTTTTATTAGGGTACTAATGGTAATCTTTAAATGATTGTTTTTATATAAAACCAAATTATTTTCGTGATTTTTTTTTTAGTTCAAATTTTGAAATCCAAGAGATTTTACTATCTAAGCATCAAGTCAAGGTGAAAGATGAATTTCTATGATTGTTAAAAACAGTTAATTAACATATAAATTAATCTGGCCATCTAAAGATTATTTTCCCATACAAAGTACAAAGTTGCTGGTTGGAAAAAATGGTTGCCAACTCCTAAGAGACCACGTCATCCTAGGTCATGGTACAAAAGTACAAAACAGTTAGTACGGAAGCAATCTCATGTCTGAATGACAGCACAAAAGCAGCTGTTCTTTTTAATGGGAATTGAAGTCCTTTAGGTATTGCAATTTTGGCTCATCAAACTCAACGATTCCGAAAAATGTGTTTTGAGTCCTTCAACGTTTGATTCAGAAGCAAAATTAGTCCTTATCTTAGGTTCTGCTATAAAATTTGAATGAAAATGATTTTGCAACAAGTTCCACCAGAACTCTCAAAGCCATAACATCAAAGGGTGGAAGGAGGGAGGCGTGTGGAAGAACCCGGCTGTCTTCGGGAACAACGAGGTTTTATGTGCCAAAATTACAATACATCGAGGAATAAAACGGCCGCAGAAACTATTTTTAGCATTTTCATTTAACATCATTAAAAAAATTCAAATTCAGAAACCCTTGGAAAACCACAAAAGGAAAACCAACATGTCCGAATTCGGCGAGGTGTCACTCCTTCCATTGTTAAGGAATTGAAGCTGGTTATAAATCCGAATGAGTCTTGTCAAGAACAAATGTTTCTTGTTGAAATTATCAGGTGTTTTCTTAAGGATGGAAATTGTTAAGGATGCAACTGGTGCTGCCAGGAGTGCCTCAGACATTGTCTTGACAGAACCCGGATTGAGTGTGATTATCAGTGCTGTGCTGACAAGCAGAGCCATCTTCCAAAGGATGAAGAACTACATAATTTATGTTGTTTCCATCACAATTCGTATTTTGTTGGGATTCCTGCTTGTTGCACTTACCTGGAAGTGTGACTTCTCAGCATTCATGGTCCTCATCCTCAATGATGGAACCATTATGACCACCTCCAAGGATAGAGTCAAGCCATCTCCTGTCCCTGACTCCTCGAAGCTTTAGGAAATTTTTGCCACGGGTGTTGTTCTTCTGGCTTGCTCATGACACCGACTTCTTTTCCGTAAGTGAATTTGTACTCTAAATGATAAAGTACGGACGATGTTAAGTTGAAACAAATGCTAAAATTTGATGTTTGCAGAGTAAGTCCTAATGGTAAAGTCCTTCACTGAACGCCCTGATCTCTTGCTTGTAGGTGCTTTCCATGCAGCGCAATTTGGGAGTATCCCTTTCTGCTCCCAACTTTTATCTATCCATTAACATGATCATCGTAGGAAGCTCTAACATATTACTTCTCCACGAAGTAGCAATTGTCATTGCTGTGTATGCAAAATGGGGATTTGCAAGAATCCAAGGCATTGGTTGGGGATGGGCAGGAATCATCTGGATTTTCAGAGTTATCACCTACATCCCTCTTGACATCCTCGAGTTCATCGCCCGCTATGCATTGACCGGGAAGGCTTGGGATAACCTTCTAGAAAACAAGGTTTTTAAACTCAACAAAATCCAATTTGCTATTTCATTTATCAAACTTTTTGCAGCTTTCAATACCAAGAAGGATTATGGAAAGGGTGAAAGGGAGGCTCAATGGGCTACAGCTCGGCGCACCCTTTATGGTCTCCAGTCCCCAGAAACCATGGAAAAATGACAAGGCCAGTTGTAGGGAGTTGAGTGAGCTCGCTGAGCAGGCAAAGAGACGTGCCGACGTAGCAAGGCAAGTACTTAGCCTGCACCCACAGTAGAGAACTAAAGGTCATTGCATGGAGGAAATCCTTAAACTTAACCTTCTGTTAAAGAGTTTCTACGAAGAATCATTGCAAGTAGAGACATAGTTGAAAGAAAACATAGCAGCTAACTTCAAGCTGCTTTTTCTGTGCCTTGATCATCTGTTTATTTATTAATATTGTTATTATTTATAGCTAGGAGGAATTTTCAAAAGGGTGAGATTCCATAGTTTCCTTTTGAAAATTACATATTACTAGTGGACAACTGGTATATAGAATGAAGGAATGCTGGAGCTAATATGATATGTATTTCCTTGATTTAGGACAGCGAGCAGCTTTTGCCTGTTTATTGTATATTTTTTTTCTCATTTCAGTAATCACAATAAGCTCAATCTACAGCAGTAATATCCTATAGAATCTCAGTTCTTTTTTTTCTGTATACTATAAAAAGATTGCACGAGGCATCCTGCTGAAAAGCATCTGTTGTGATATTCACATAAATCAGTCAGTAAGTAGCCAGCAATCAGTGCTGTATCAAGAACAGGAGACCATGACCCAAAGGAGAATGCATGGATTTTATTACCAAATAGAAAAATCCCTATTTTCTGAAGGGCATTCTCTGCTACATATAGGAAGGAAAAGGCATCTCACTCATTCACAGCAAAGTTCCCCAGCAAACAATTACAGGAAGATCAGTTGGAGCTTGGTAGGGATTAGTATGAATTCATTGCTAAGTTGAGAGAAATTACTGCTAGCAGCTGTTAGCTGAGAACAGTAAATGTTCATTGAGGTGGTATAAAAAGGAACATCATAACCTGCAGCTTTCTAATAAAAGGGAAAAAGCATGTACAAGAACGGAAAATAAAAATGGACTCTTAATTGTTCTCTATCGCTCCCAATTTCTTATCCATCTCTTAAATGGCTGCGTGGCTATTTAAAAGACTGGACAATCCTTAACTACAATCCCCGGAGCTGTTGGACATGTAGCCAAAGGACAGTGATCAAGTTCTGTTCCCCACCATTTCAATTGTTTGCCCGTATTTTGCAATGCGAAGAACAATAAAACACCCATGAAAGCTGTCCCAGCATCCAGTGCTGCAGATAGGACATAGTTATACTTCTGCCACCAGCGCTTGCGAAATCGAAAGACAAAGTAGTTGAAGATAGTTCCGGTGACAAGCCAGCTTGCAATGTTGGTGGGAGTTGCAGGTGGCATTCCAGCAAAACCATAAGATATAACTGGCACATTTATCAATGCAATCCATTTCTTTTCAGGGAACATTTTGCTCAGTACCCAGAAAGGAACAGGCAAGAAAGCTCCGACGAGGAACAGCCATACTAAGTTCCTGTAGAGGCCACCAGGTCCGAAGAGCCTTCTTGGTCCAATGAGGCCCCAGATTACAGAAGCATCAAAAGTGACACGGTACTTAGGACAGGTCCATGGACTATCAGAATTAAGTACATCGGTATCACAGATATTTTCAATGTTCTCCAACATCCACCATGCAACTGCAAGATTGATTGTACCAGCAACAAAAGTCCCCACCAGCTGAGGGAAACACCAGATCTATGGTTAATACTTCACACTACTAAAACAAGAAACTTCAATGCCCAAATGTACAGCTTTCTGCAATGCCATACCTGAGCTACATACATGCACCGTGGTGGAATTTTCATGTAGTGTCCAAGTTTAAGGTCAGCTAAGAAAGAAAGAGCATGGATCGTGCTAATCCGTCCATAAATCTTGAAAAGCAGGTTTGCAATTGGTTTTCCTGGCAGAACATATCCAATCATGAACTGTGCTATGATGTCATAGCCAGGTTGCTGAGATGTAAATACCACATTATTAGATAAAACAGAAGTACAATCAACTAAGATTTGGCTATCCATTAAAAGTAAAGTTTCCCAAGTCTAAGAGGCCAGATAATAAAAGACACAAAATTTTAAAAAAATTGATCATACCTGATTCGTAGTTGCTTGAATAACACCAACAGGAAGGGTAACAAGCCAAGCCAGGAAAAAGGCAAAGAGCATGCCCCACCATCGCAGCTGCACTGTTTCTTCCCAAACAAAAGACATTAACAAGGATAGGACAGTACTTCCTATTAAGAGAATCCAAAACCACCAATCAGGAACTTCTTTGTAAGCTTTCATCAATTTTGAATGAATATCCAATTTCACATTCTGCATTGCTCTTCTACTTTGCCTCCAAATATCCCTGGACAAAGGAAAACACGTATTGTCATTTATTAAGATCCAGTAATAAGGGCACCTAAACATGTATTACCAGGGTACCTTCCGTTAAACAGCGCCACATGTGTGAGGGTTGCTGTGAACCTTGCAAATCCTGATCCAATTGACAGGGCAAATAGAGGGCTAAGATACAGCTTGCTATAACTATCATAAGCAGGGATGTTAAGTTGAAAATCTGGGGTCAAGATCTTTGTCGTTTCATATTTTTGCCCGCTAGAAGTGAATAGCTGATTAGAAAATATTGGAAACTTCTGAGCATCGAAGGTGTTATATTTCCAATAACACAGAGGGAGTATTATGTAGATGAACATGATAAATCCAGCCGCGACATTGACAATTGAGGACCAAGGAGTTACAAGAGGACTGCCATGGTAGGCTGAAATCCCAGCCCAATCAAGAGTGAAGGCACCGACACCAAGGCCATGGTAACCTGACCCGACTTGCTGAGCTGTGATACTATGAGGCCATACCCAGCACACCCATGAGAAAAACGTCATGATTGGGAACAAGTAACCAGGGACTGCATAATAGAGAAAGCTTGCTGTCATGGCAATGAGGAAGAATTGCATCCTAGTCAGGCCTTTACTTTTTGGATCCTTTTCATGCAGTGCTCTGTAGAGACGAGATTGTTAGATGTGACAACATTATTGCCAAAAGTTTCCTACAAGCTAATCACATATGAATGTTTTCACCCAGACTACTGTGTCTTCACTAATGACCATCAGGAATATGATCCCATATGCAAATTCATGACAGCCAACACAAATTAAGAAGGCATATCATTATCTATCAACATCAACCCAATGTCAGTAGCATCATGCAATTTGTCCCCCAAGGCAAGAGCAGATACAGAACAGATTCTCGAACAGTTAACATGCACTTGAATCATATAGCAACAAGCTATAGTAATGCAACTAGCTAAAGTAATGCAACTAGAATTGTAGACATAGTCAACTCCATTATTCAAACAAGCACAAATTGTTTGAGTTCATTTCTCTTAACACCACAACTCGATAAAAATTTTGCAACTTCCTTTTTTTCAGCCTCTATTTGTACTTTTAGAAGTATTCCGTCACATGAATCTTCAGTAATGGAATTTGAACCACAAGCAATCTTTGGATATATTGAGGAATAGATCAACTATCACCATCCCTTCAAAGATTTACCAGTTGTCAAGAAAGGGCAGAAAATTTGTACTTCGATTGTCAAAATCAATCAAGATATGGGATTCTAAAAGTAGAAGCTTAAAGGCTTAAGAAATTTCTGTGTTTTGTATTTTCACATCAACCCAACAGATATTTTATAAAATGTAGGGCCAAGATTTTCTTATTAAAAACAGACCTGAACAGAGAAACCTGAGCAAGGTTTGAAGGCCACCACATCTCAACAGGATAAACCAAGTATTTCCTTAGCATCCCAGCCCATCCATATCCCAAAATCTGCAGATCAAGAACCATAAACACAAAAAATCAAATGAAAATTTACAATTAAATGCACTAATAAAACAAAAGTATTTTGAAAAAAAGATGGCTTTTTGTTGAAAATCAAAGCACAGTAACCTGTTCCCCTACAAAATGCACATAAAAAAGCTGAAAATAAAAGGAGCCACAAAAGTTTTAGACTCCAACATGCAAATAATCAAATCCAATTTTCTAATCATATTTAAAAAAAATCCACGTTGTTTCACTGCCTAAAAATCAACCATGATTCTTGAGTCTAGACACAAAATCAGAAGCAAACAATACCATAAGAAAATCCAAAACAGTACTATTTAGCCCAAAGAACAAAAGATTTCATAAAGTAATGTTCTTCACCTGAGTAGTCAAGACTATGAACAGCCCACAGAGGAAACTCAGATTCTGCTTATAATAAGCCTTCATGACAGTAATGGCACCAATAGAGTAAGCATCACCACCACCAAAAGACACACCACAATTGGCAAAGATAGTGATAATCACATGCTCTTTCATATTAAAAGGACCTGGATTCAAACTAAAACTCCAACCCAAAATCCTATAATCTCTAGTGGGCAAAGTCTTAGCCATAAACTTCCCTATGGGCAACACAGCAATTTGCATAAGAATGGCAGAGATAGTGAGTGGCTGCGTACGGTAAGTGAAGAAAGTGTTCAAAAAGATAAGTATAATGCATGAAGTTAAACCCAGAAACCATGCACGAAAAGTCAGGACAGGAAGTGTTGGGTCATCAGTTTCAGGCACAACTAAAGCCACTTCCTCAATAGGAAATCTTTCATGCTGATCTTCTGCGGGTGAATCTAACCCTAACCCATTTTTATGTTTCTCCTCCTTACTCTCTGTAGTTGCCATTCTTGAACAAGAAAGACAAGCAGACGATCAAGGATCACTTCTTTTCTCTCCTGTAAGAAAAAAAGTTTGGTGCTTCGGATGTGTTTCTGGTTGTGATATATAGCTGAGAGAGTGAATATGTTTCTGTGACAAGAATGGCCTTTGGAAAATAGTGTTTTTACCATTTTTTTTATTTATTTTTTTTTGAGAAAGGTAATGAAAAATCAAGGATGTTGACTCCATTAGACCAAGGTGATGACTATAATATCCTTTAAGAAACTTTTGTGTTGCTGAAAGCTCAGGCAGCATCGTCAGAAGCAGCCATGGAGAAGAATACATAATTAATAATTAATAATTAACTAATTACATACTGTTCAGAATACTGCACTGCCCGAGTTTAAAAAAATCAAAATCAAAAGATTTATTTTTAATGTTTCTGCAACCCGTGATCCCAAATGAATTAGAAGTAGTAAATTAGTAGCACTGCACTCTAACTGTCTTTTTTTTAATGTATTAATATAGAAATAAATAAATTTATTTTATTAATAAAAAATATATTATTTTATATATTAAAAACAAAAATAAATTAAAAATAACATCTCCCAAGAGAATGAGTGGGGTCAGGTGCTGTTTGGGTATTTAATTTTCTATGCACGTGAGACACCCTAGTGCTGTCCAATTGAAATCGAAACACAGTCAACTAGACAGTTTTTGACCTCTTTTATTAAAAAATTATCAATTGTTTTATATCATTTTTATTTTTATCTCCTAATATTAAAAATATTTTTAAAAAAAATATTATTCTAATGTATTTCTGTATAAAAATTATTTTAAAAAATAAATTCAATTATATTATCAAATAAACACTAAATTCAGTATATTGAGTGATCATCAATTTATATGGTTAAGTTTTAATAAATAAAACTTATCTAAATTCATTTAAAAAAAAACCAAATAAAAAATAAAGCCAAACTGATTTTATACTTTAAAAAATCAAATAAGTCCAATTTAATATATAGGTTTTAAATGATTTTCTTATAGACTTGGATTTAATGAGTCTTTGGTTTATAGTGGGTATATTTGTTTTAGCTAGTTTGGGTTAAGATTTTCATTTTTGGTTTCTAGAACTACATGGACTTGTTTTCCAATTTTTACCTGAAATCGTCCAAAAAAAATTCAAAAAACCTGTTTTATTCGATTTTTTACTTTGTAGATTTTTATTAATATTTCAAATGATTTTATTAATTTCCTCCCCTTTAATTCACTTTTCTTCTATATATCGATCTGAATATAAACAGCATATTTGAAATTTAATTGAAAAAATAATAGTTTGATTTATAGATAAAGACCTGAAATCATAAAAGTTCAATAAAAAAAAAAACAAGGATCCATGAATGAATCGGGGAGGGCACTATGTTACTGAAATGGTAGAAAGAGAATTTCTTGGATATATATATATATATATTATCTTTTTTTTAAAAAAAAGATTGGCATTAGCCATTTTAATGGTATTTTTCAGTTTCTATTATGATTGCGAGATCATATGAGAGAGGGTTACAGCTCTGTTTTATGAAATTACGGGAATATTATTTTCTGCTCGAGGCTGATGCAATAAACCAGTCGTCGTCGTCGTCTCCGATCATGGAATTGATGTTTCATCAGCTTGCGATCATCTTCTTTCAATGCTTTGACAATGATGCATGCACGATAATGATGTCCCAGTGAAATCTAATTAACTTTCAACAAAGGTTATGTGTTCTTTAACCGATTCATTTTTTATTTCTAGCAATTTCATCAAATATTTTTAGCCAATAAGATTGGTAGTTGATGTCTAGTGTCTGATGAGTCAAACTAGTTAGCTGCAAAAAACATTTTTTTTAATAAATATTAGGACTTTTGAATAGTTAAATGAGTTTCTTTATATAAAAAAAATCATTTTGATAGTGATGGGCTACCTAGGAAAAAAATAAAAAGGAAGCTAGCTTTTTTTTTGTGTGTGTGTGTGAGGAGAGAAAGTGGAAAATTGATGCCTTCAAGTTTTTGGGATTGTTTTTTGCTTTTTTTTTTTAAATACTTTTCATAATAAAAAAAAAGTAAAAGAATGGGTAGCAACAATTTTTAAAATTGATAAATAATTTTTTATAAAATATTAATGAGATGGAAGTATGGAAGCCATTGAAAAAAATATATATTGTACAATTGGGAGTATATAAGGAGGGTACAATCCAAAATATTCCACTAAGTGTTGAGCTATCTTGGATAGGTTGTATAAGTGCACATAACATTATATTGGCTGCATGAAAATTCCACATGATGGTAGAAATATTTATTGGTCCTTTAATTTATAATTATTTTAATTGCGCTCTCGCTGACCTTATACCTTTCAATTTATTCAATTTTATTTCTGTCAAAACTTCAATAGCTGTCTTAAATTGACTTGTCTTTTTTACTTTTGTTTTGTGTTTTGGATTTATGAATTTGACCTTCAATTTATGCATGTTCCTTCATTTTTTAGCATAACAGATTTACAATCATGTTCTCGAATCTTGTCCCAAAATTTCAATTGCATTTCTTTTAACAACGTCAATCTTTTTTTATTTTATTTTACCATAAATGAGTTATGACATAAAGTAGGCTATTACTTTGTATAATTAAATGAATTAATTATTTTTAATGGTTTCAAGTTTCATGACACGGTGAAGGGTTCTATATTGTATAGTGGAAATAGGCAACATAGCAACTTCATGAATTCATGTATTTTTTATTTGCGTGGTTGTTTGGGTTAGCTTATGCACATTAGCAACTTCATGAATTTATATATTTTTTATTAACATGGTTGTTTTGGTCAGTTTGCGTACATTTTGACTAATTTTACTGATCTTGAAATTAACGATTATATAAGTCTTTAATGACTATTATATTAATATATTACAAGACTTGAACCTAAAATCACATAATAAATAATCTCCTAGTTTTAAGGTCTTTTTATTGGATCGACTACCAGATGATTCACTTCATCGAATACATGATTGGTGGTTGTATAATAAAAGAAAAAATAGGATTTTTTTTTTTTAATTTTCAATTACAAGCATGACAGCAGACAGCGTGTCGTGGGGTCATAAAAGAGAGTTACAACCTTGTTATTATGCAATCATGGGATCAGATTTTCATTAATATATTAGTATTCGGGGCCTCTAAAATAAATTAAACCTTCTCAAGACTCATGGAATTGATGTCTGACCAGCTTGAGATCATTTTTCTAATGTATTGATAATGATTAACCCGTAATAATCCAAGCATGACGTTTTTTATTATTATTATTGGGAATGGTATTTGGACATTTAGCTTGAAAAAATAATTTTAGTGATTATTATTTATTTATTTATTTGTAAATATATATTTTTAATTCTTTGGGTCAATTTATTGATTTTAATTATTTGAATAGTAATGTAGATAATAATTTTAACAATTATTATCTACATAACTGTTCAATAATGTAGATATTATATCGGTAACATAATGATGAATTTTTAATTTATATTTTCTTCTTTTTGGAGATAGAAAATTAACTTTTTATTTTTGTTATTTGATTAGTATATGTGTTTTCATCATTTATATTTTATTTATTGTGTTTAATTTAAATTAAATTATAAAATAAAATTATCTTAATACAGTAAATTTAATAATTTAGATATCTAAATTTTTTGTTTTTTTAATGATAATAATAATAATTTTATACTTCTTATTTAGTTGAAATCTATTAAACATATAAATTTATATTCATTTAAAATTTATATATTTTATAGAGAATTTGTACTTCACGGAATTTTTGTACAAATTTATTATTTTAGTCAGATTTATATTACAATATTTAAATTTATATTATAATATTTTTTTAAAACAATTAATATTTTTTTATTGAAAAAAATAAGGTGGGGTGTGAACCGCGATGAGACACGCAGATACATTGGGTAGTTTACTATAAACTTTGTGTTATTTGAAAAATTCTTTCAAATCAATTGTCAACATTAGCATGAATCTACTGTCAACTCACCAATTAATGACCTGACCCTGATAAGGTTTCGTGTAAAAATTGTCATAGACAAACTCGTTTTATTTGATGGGTTAATTTGCAACTTGATTTGATTTGATTTCTCTTAAATAAGATTATTTTAAATTAATCCCATCGTCCAACTTATAACATCTGGTGAGGTCGAGCTTAATTTTATTTTTCATTTTCTTTTTACACATAAATTTCTCATTCTAAAATCTTTAGGTGTAGAGCTCTTCCACTCCCGTAAAAGCAAAATAAATAAAAAACACTCATTATTTATTATTACATTACGAGTTATGTTTGCAATGAGAGAAGACAATTTGTTCTTGTTTTGTGTTTGGAATTGTGGTCAATATATTTTAAAAATATATTTGGTATTTTTAAAATTATCAAATTTTTTTTATGATAACTTTGATTTACTAATATTAAAATTATTTTAATATATTTTTAAGTGAAATATGAGGAGTCAAAATACAGATTAGAAATTGAGTTCTTAGAAAAACATAGGACTGGATTTTGACCTGTAAACTCATCCTATGAGATCTTATGTATATGTGTTGATGATCTAAATAAAAAGTTAGAAGGAAAATAGTCCCAATTTATTTATTTTAAAAAATATAACAATTGATGGGCAAATTTCTCAACTTAATAGATGTTTATTTTAGTCCATGAGTGCATGTTTATAATTCCAGAAAAAAAACAGTAATTATATTATAGCAGCACCTCACTATTATTAGTGAGCGAGTGATGAATATAAAATCTTGCCAGTGCAGACCTGGCCAATACCATAGATTCTACAAATAATTCATTCCTTATTAAACAGCACAATAAAGCTTTTTTGAAAAAGAAGAAGAAGAGGAGGAGGATTAACGGTCGAAATGCCTCTTTCCAGGCTTGTGAAGATCGCAAGCTACGAACAGCAGAGCACACTTTCGTCTCGGTCCGAGAAAGTGTCAGCGTGGCATTACCGTGGGCCCCACAAGAAAAGGTCCAATGCTGGATAGGAGGGTCCCGCTTGCGGTGACGGAAGCTGCCATGCTGGACAGAGGTTGCGTGCTTTGCACACGCTATTTCGTGGCCTCCATGGATCACACGTGCCGAGAGCTTGCCTGCTGTGATGCTCAAGCTACTAATAAAAGTAAAGCTGCTGTTATTATTATTAAGTGGAGTTGGGTTGACTTGAAGAGAAGGCTCAAGTGCGGGAAAAGCTCCAATCTTTTTCTTGATTTTTGCTTATGTTTTTCTGTCGACATTTTGGATGGGACTGTCCAAATGCCAAGCATCCATCAATGATGGAGGGAGGAGGGAGGAGGGAGGGGGGAGCCAGCCCAGGTAGAAGAAGGCTTGGATGGTTTTATTGCATTCTGGTTTTCTTTTCACGCTCGGGATGGATAGAATCCGCTAAACATCCATTAATGAAAGAGAGAGAGAGAGAGAGAAGTGCTTTAAGTTGTGTTTGGTCACCGTACAGATAAATGGTAAGAAATCGATTTATCTGTACATATTTTCACCCGTTTGACATGGTTAATATGACAATTTATTTAGTTAATCGTCGTCTCTTGACATATGATAGATGATATTGTGGGGTCACGAGATGAAACTTTTGACACCATTGGAGGTGAGCCAAAGCTAAATGGAGAACTGCAAACCGACCACATGTCGCTTGTGGAGGATATAGGGACCCATGGTTACCATGGCGTCTCACCCGAACCAGCAACTTCTTCATCACTTGATAAGCCCCCTTCATGGTTTTTATTAAATTAAATTGTTTTTTTCCTTCAAAAAATGAACCAAGGTTATTTTCAATTTCTACAATGTCTTGGTAAACACAATCCGGTTCTCTTTTAGAGATTAATTTATATTTATATATATATGGTTGGCCGGTGGGGTTTGTTTCATTTTTCCAAGTTGTTTCGGTAAAATAAAATAGATTCAATTCTCGATCGGAGATTCTGTACTGTCGGGATGAATTCCAAGCCAAATTAATTTTGATGAAATGAATCACTAGATTGATACTGAATTCTATAACTATCTATATACGAGTTGATCACTCCTCGAAGATTCTGCACGCTCGCTTCATCTGGAACTAAACACAACAGTCAGAAACCCTTTTCTTCTTGATAAATATCGAGCCGTTTGAATTGATTTTCCCATTGAAAGCTGATATTATGTGCGTGTAATGTCTATCTTAATATTTTACCTTTTGTGCAATCATGTCTAGTAATCGTGGGTTTGTGTGAACATAAGATATGAACATGATGTTTAAAGATTTATGCGTTATTTTCATCATTCGATATATGAAAAAAAGACATTAATTTGGATCACGAAAGTGACTTTTTATTAAATTATACACTGCATTGGTATACCAAAGGGTGCTCCCAGCATGAATGTGGATATGGCTATTTAATTTGTACACCTAATTTATGTAATCTATCTATCTATCTATCTATCTATATATATGGCTATTTGTACACCTAATTTATGTGTGTGTGTATATATGAAAAAGGATTTATTTTTCTGTGACCGACCGAGATCGTGGAGCAAATAATTGAGCTCATTTTCAGACTAACAAATAGAGTAGCAGTACGTAAATCCAACCCCCCCGCCCCCGGATAAGAACAAGTATACATCGGTAGGTTTATTTCCAATCAAACTCAGGGAGGGGGGTTCACGCTGCTAGGAAAAAAAGCTGTGGAGCCGAGAATTCAGATGAAAGACATGCCATCTTCCACACCAAACAAAACAAGTGGGCTCACCACTCGATGACTTGACGAGGAAAAAACAAGCATCAATTTGACGTCTGGGCTGCTGCAACTTTTTCCACCTCCGATCGAGCATCACTTCAGTCCCTATTGTTCTGATCCATCCACAGGTCCCATTGATCATGGCATCCACTAAAGCTAACTCTTGCATCTCCACGTTACACCAAGAAGAACAGATAAAATAGGGCATGGTCCATGTTGCAAAAATTTCCTCTGAAAAAAAGAGAGAAGGAAGGTGCTTTCCTACTTCCTTATCATTGCTCATCAAGTACTCTCTACCTCAGAGCAAGAATATTGAGTCGCCGTCTATGCCCCCAAACAAATCCATGGAATCTGTCCGTACATAAAAGCCCAGTACGAGTAAAGCATGGCTTCATTTCGTGATGCCTTTTGGTGCTGAAGGATGTTCAGTTCTTCCAATATTGGCCAACGTTTTGTTTATGGCAGGTGTATATTTGTGCACGTAACTAAGATGCTGGTTACACAATCATACTCTTGGATGGGTGATGTTCACCGATAGATATTGATATTAAAAAGTTTAAGCTCACTTATAGTAATTTATCCGTTCTTTTGATTCCATTAATGTTTTAAGAACTCAATCATAAGAGATTTAGATATTCAATTTAAGTTGATATGATGTGCATGATGTCGAATGGCATAGGTGCCTTCTAACTTGAAAGAGTTTTGGAATTAATTATAAAATTAGAATTTTGGAATTAATTATAAAATTAGAATTTTGGAATTAATTATAAAATTAGAATTTTGAATGGGTTATCATCTAATATCTAATATCATGGTCACCAGAAAACCTACAATCTATCAGGGTTTGAGTAACGAGACTGGTTATGCAAGAAAAAAAAAACACATTATTTCTAGTGCAACATACCTATCATAAGTTTTATTGTCAATTGATTGTATATGTTGATTTCAACTAGGATGATTCGAGGTAGATATCTTTTGGACAAACCAAAGAATATACACACCTTTTTAAGGAGTTCAAAATTTTCTTGGATTCTTGATAATCATGCCTATGTTGATTTCTTCCACCCTCTAAAGTAAGATCAACGTATAGATCACAATGAAATGGACCTGATGAAGTCCTCCTCGTCACAGCCATGGATGGTATCAATCTCCCAAGCCGTGCCCACAGGAGTGTGAACAAACATTAATTCCCATTGACATTTCGTGTGCTCTGCCTAAGCCTTTCCTTTTCTCTTTTAGCTCCAAGTCAAAAACTGAAATCTAATCGTGGCTAGTGGCCTGATGGTCCTCAGTACGTACGGCAGCGTTCTCCCTGGTCTGGACCTCCAACCTCTGTCATGGAGGTAGTTGAAACCAGATCCTTAACCCCAATGATCTATTCTTATCACTTAGCAAGAATATATATTAGGTGTCATGTTTATATTTTATACACTCTGAGGTAAAATCACGATCACACTCTTTATGTATGATTATTTACTGTTTTTCAAATGTCATTGCAAGCTAGACAAACAGACGAAAAGATTTTATATGAAAACCATGAAATTGGCTCACTTATTAATACAAACGAAAACTGAAGAGCTATTCTGGATGGAGCCATTAATCCCTTTGGATTAGATCTTAAATAAGACGATAGATTCTTGCAACCTGCTGTTAAGTTTGGGTTCAAAATAAAGTGAAGAACAAACCCATTTCCATAGCCGACACACCTCAAGAATTTGCAAGGTGGGTCTTGCGTTGGGGCATGTGGCATGTGCTCGTGTGCTTTGAGAGACTGAGTGGCTGCAGTTTGCGCGCTATGAATGGAGATTAATCAATGGACCGGGGATAACCCTTCACATCAAGAACAAGTCCAAGCAAGTAGTGTCCTCAGCAAGTTGGAATTAGATTCAAGGACCACCAACCTGGTCGTTGTTTTTTCCCTTTACAGCAACGACATGGAAAACGCTGAACTTTGTGGATTCATCATGATTAAAAGAGTGCAAAACTGCAAATAAAATGCAGTGCAGGGGATATGATATACCCCAGCTGCAAATCAGTAGCATCCAAGCACATGCCCAGATTTTACATCAGCTTAATTCAACTGGAGCTGGTGATGTGCTGTGCTGTTACGACGGGAAACCTTGAAATTGAATCCTGGATTCAGAAGTAAAATTTATGAGAAGCAGGTCCGATATGGTGGTGCCTAGTGGTGGTGGGCTGTATCAGCTCTGCATGTAATAGGCCTGGGTATCCATGGCAGTTTTTGGTTTGAAAAAACAACAGTGATAAAAAATGGAACAGCAGTTGTGCTTCTAACTGTTCATATATGAGCATGAAAAACATAACGTAAACTCGAATCGTAAAGTAGAATCACTACTAATAAAAAACACAGTATAGCTACGAAGCAAAATAATGGCGTAGAGCTGTCACACAAGATCCCTGCAACGTGCTCTCCCCTATCTAGTTTCTCGCAAACAATGTTTCCACAGAAGAGCAACGGAAGGGCTGGATTTATAGAGATGAGAATTAATTATATGTGACAAAGTGTTGTGATTCAATAACTTATTATCATACCATATAATACATGGCAAAATTGCTTACACCCTTAACATTAGCTAAACTAGTTACATAACAGAGCAAGCATTAGGGTTTTCATCGCTGAAAATCTCAGGAGCATAAGCATACTCAGAGTAGTACTTTGATGGCCAATACTCATTTTTCTTGATCTCTAGTTTCTTGTCGTCCTCTGCCTTCTCTTCTTCTCCATCTTTCTTCTCCTCTTCTTTTTCTTCCTTTTTCTCCTCTTTCTTCTCTTCTTCCTTCTTTTCTTCGTCTTTCACTATAGAAGCTTGTTTTTTAGTCTTCTTGTACACATCGTCCACCAGCTTCGCCGGATCAACCACCCCCTTTACGATCACTTGACCGTTGGCCAGGTTTGTTTCTACTGACTCTACACCTGCAAGCATTGATTCCAAAGTAATCACTCAATATAATAGAAAATGTGATTTGAACCAAAAACACCATGGAAAATGCCTCACGTGTATTATCTTGATTCAAGAGTTTAGCCTTTTTTATATAGGTTATGAAAAATTGCAAGATGGTTTAATGTGAATATAAATACCTTGGATCTTTCGAACTCGCTTTTGTAGCACTTGAGCACATGCCTCGCAATGCATTCGAACGTTCAAGACCACTGTTACAGCAGGAGGGGGCTGCGGCCATAATATGGCAACAGGAAATATTGGTCAGGTGGAAATAATATAAATAATCCATAGAATGATACATGGCTCATCTAGAAGCAAGAAACAAAGCAGAAATCTATATCCAGGAATCGTAACGGGAAAGCAGAGTGTCTGAGAAAACTATTCATTCTAGAATCGATTTCTATCATTTCAAGAAAGAAATATATATATAAACACATATCCTTATCTCGATTGTATTATAAAATAAGACACCATCAAAAACAATTTCAAAGAATTCATGCCGTATCAAAGTCATACAGTAAAGAGTAGTATTTAAAAACTTCACAGGCCCATAATCTAACTTTACTGTGGATAAATGTTTGACAAGAGGGGGGGTGAATGCAATAGTGGCCACATGAAGCCAACAGGACAGGCTCGATACCCAACAGGAGCGAGACAGAAACCACCAAACTCCATTAAGACCAACCTCGAGACACCTGCAGCTCATGCCGACCAACCAGTAGATTCTATTCAGTATAGTAGGATTTAGGATCCTTTCGCTTCATGCTTTTCAATATTTTTACAGAGCCCATGTTTTCTTGAACTGGAAAAACAAGCCATATGCTTACTATACAATAGCTAAAGTAAGCTATTGATGATTTTGCTTACAAAGCTGAGGACAAAAGGTAATCATAAAGAAATGGGCTCCTCGTGCCCTTGTATGTAGATCCTCAAAAAATAGCGGGGAAAATTGTAGTCATTAAGCAAGAAAACAAAATTTCTGAGCATGTATGGGCCCATAACAATTAATTCGAGGAGCTGTGGGGTCAAAACCCTAAATGTTCTTTCTCTTTCCTTGCAAATCGTGCCCAATGCTGCTGACCTGTTTTGTTTCTTTCATGTCAGCATGGAAACAGCAGTCACAAGATTCACAGTGCGTAATGGGCAAGTGGGCCGTAAAGCTTCCAGATGTCCTAAATGACCTATTTAAACACCTTTTACAAAATAAAAAAATATGTATTACTTTAATAAACTACCAAATAAAAAATAATTTGAAAAACAAACTATTCCTACAAATCTTGTATCCAAGATCTGCCAAGTAAAAGCCTAGCTAAGGTGGTCAGTATAGGATTCTCAGCCCTAGCTTGAGTGAGCGAGGTCTTACTTGTAGGTGTAAGAATGTGGCAAGTAAATGATGAGTGGTAATGATTGTGCGTGAAAAGTCGTAGAATCTTTGAAATTTTCACCTCATCTTTTTTCTCTTCTTCCTTGGGTGGATCTTTGGCTTCTTCTTTGGCTTCTTCAGGTGGTTTTGGCAAGGGTGAGATTAGCTCCACTTTCCGGCCACTTTTCTTCTGCAGCCTCTCGCAGACCTTCAACGGGTCTGCTGCTTTGCCTTTCACCACCACCTTACTTGCCTTGCTATCCGTGGCCACTTCCTCCACTCCTGTCACCCAGATTTCAAAAATCGTCCGTTAGATAGAGTCCTCAAAGAGCAAGTTGGGTCAAGAATCATTCATTATTCAGCAACTTTTTCAAAGTCATGGATTTGAAAAATTACAAACCAAGAACCTCGAATTATGAGAAAGCTTATATTTAATATTATTTTCAGAATCATGGAGAAGAAATAGATAAAATATGAAGAAAGTAATGTGCCCTTTCAAAGAAAAATCATTGATCCTAACATGGGTTTTCTGTAATTGAGATGAAGATAATGTTCGAGGTGAAATTCACACAATTAAGTAAGTGTTCTGGCTTTGTAATGTTTGTAATTTAACGATGTTAAGTACAAGTCCTTTCGATATTATGACATGTAATTTAACCTTAATTAGGTGTACAGAAAAAATCTACCTGTCTCTTTCCTAATTAAGAAAAAAATCCAAGTTTAGAAAGTTGAACGTTCAAGCATGGTTTAGTTATTAAATAAATAAATATGGGAGAGCCAGAAAAAAGAAAAAAGAAAACACCTTCGAATCCTTTCAGAGCTCTTGCAACTTTCCTAGCACAAGCTTCACAATGCATATCAACCTTGAGCACAATCTCCGGAGGCTCTTCTTCCTTCTTCTCTTCTTCCTTCTTCTCTTCCTTCTTCTCCTCCTCTTTTTTCTCCTGTCGAAGAAAATTATCAGCATCGTCTCTTGCGATCGTTCTGTTTAAATAAATTAATAAAAAAAGACTTCTTACACGAAGAAAAAAGAAGACTTACTTCACCCATTTCTGAGATGATTCTCAAGTATTCTCTACTTCAGAAGCTGTTGACAAATGTAGTTCGTTATGCTCAGTGTATTCACGAACAATGAGCTCAGCTTTCTAGAGCTTTCTCTCCCTCTCTCTCTCTCTCTCTGTGGGCGTTGTGGAGGGAGGAGGGACATTTATCAAAGGTGGGGATCCTCAAATCTGATGTGGATTTGTTTAAGGCAAAGTAGACACGTGGGTGTCCTGTTTTTAGCTTGAAAAAAATATGTGATGATTTTAATATGAATAGGCTAAAAAGAAATAAAAAAGATATGTCATATTACACTCTTGCAGGAAAATCTCAACGCTCTTGTAATATTCTCTAGCTGACTCAGCACCCCATAGACTGCCCTTCATCTCCTCCTGAATGACCTCCGTGGTGGGGTAACGTGGGACTCCTTACAATAAATGAAGAGCAGTATCATAAATTTGTACAGTCGAATCCCAATGACGGACACGTCATGAATTTGATCAGCAAGGTTGGTCCATGCCCTCAGATGAAGATGATGAAGCCATGCATGCAATCAAAGGGATCTTAACTCTTGAAGTAGCTTAAGAAGATATTTATTTATATATTAACTATATAGTAGTAGTCTATTTGACATGGAATGCTGGGCTGTGCTCATCTCGATCGTGGGTTTTCTTTTCTTTTTTTCGGATGACGGGAGTCCAAAAAGAAAGATGCTGATAAGGTTATCTTTCGATCCCCTGTAAACTTTTCATTAAATTAGATTAATAGAGTGATTTAGCTTTCATAGTTTTCTACTAATAAATTAGGATAGGGTAGGCTATCTGCGGGACAAATTTAAAGTCTAGTGTTTTATCTTGACCGACCAGGCAACAAAATAAAATGTCCTCGATCCATCTCTGCCTCGCATCCTTCTAGCTAAAAAGAGGCTCTACAAGCTAAGTTTTTATTTATTTTTTACTCTGAAGAATAACATATAAACACAAGAAGATTTGAAAATCAATTAATAAGGAGAATCATAAAATATAGCAAGAAAAAGAAATATTGAGAATCAATCTAGATATTTAGTGTATGCTATGTGTTTTTTAATTGAAAATATATAAAAAATATTTTTAGTTTGTAAGCAAATTAAACATAGATGGATGAGACATGGGAGTTTGATTTTGAAATTATAAGAAATCATTTAAAAACGTCTTCAAAAACATAATTATTTTAAATCTTTATCTCCTGGATGATATGAAATGCCGTATTTTAGTGGACCATGAAGAAATGTAGATGCGATAGATAGCAAATGTTCTCACAAGTCAAAGCCGAAATAGCAATGCAGAATCTAATTTACCCTCAAAACATCTCGTAATAATGTTTTTCAAAATATATATATATATACATATACATAGCAAGAAAAAAAGAGGATCGGGACTGGATAGGAATCGGAGGCCACTGACTGTTTTACAAGGTGCAGGGGAAAATGGCTGTCAAATGCGTGAAAAGTCATACGAGAAAGGGAGCCCACAAGTCAGGATTCGAAGCCCCAGGCTCTGATGAGCTTTGAAACCCAATTCCGTGGTCGGTCTGGTAAGGCTCTCAGTATCCTGGAAAGGCAAGGATGGGGATGGGGGGCCCACCGTGTAGTTTTACAGCCACTCAATGGACGGCACGTGTGGTGATAAGCCTTATCGTCTACCGTCGCAGAATGAAAAATGGAAGAGAGAAAAGAGGTGGGGAAAGGTACGCAATTTCCTGGCCTTGCTCTGACAAGTTGAGAGCACAATCAAAGAATCTCGAAAAGACAAGGCCTTTGTATGAATTGGGATGGGGGTTGATTGGTCACCCATGGAGGCAGGGGAGAAATGGAAGATCATGTTTCACAATGTAATGTTTTTAAGAAAATAGAAAAATTTTAGTTTTATTTTTTTATTTTAAGTTAAATATTTTTAGATCATTTTGATAGGATGATATCAAAAATTAATAAAAAATAAAATTACTATTAAATATATTTCTAAATAAAAACACTTTTAAAAAAACAAACCCAATTACACTCCCGAAACAAATACTACAATAATCTTCGCAAGTTGCTAGTGAATTTTTCAAGCAGTGAAATTTGTTGATTTTATCTTTATTTTTTTCAGAAAAAACATTAGGGATGAGCTCAAATCGCTTAACTATCTCATGAACTCATGATTTAGCAGTACATCGGATTAGGCTTTACAACTAAAAAGCAGAAGCTACAGTATTAAACGGTCCAAGATGAAAATAAAAAATGTAGAAAACATAGGATAGAGAGAAGCCAAGCATAAGAAGACAGGGAGTTTCAATGGATCAAAAGGTGATTCTGAAGTTTGAAAACAGAATCGTGAAAGCAAAAGTGATGACAATACCTCAATAATTCCAAGAGGTGGTCCTCTGAATGGTTGATGCAAGTTGAACACTCAACCTACTACTCCCCATCTACCTCATGCACAACAATGCTTCCTGTCGGTACCTTAAATTATAGCCACTCTTTGATCATAGAATTAGCTCTAACGTGGTGATTCATTACTTGTGTCCCAGGTTTCTTTACTCAGCTTCATCTATTCTTGTCAAAACTAACTCGTGTTTTTTTTCCTGTGAAAGCTAATGTAGATTTTTTTGCTTTTAATTTCTCTCCACACAGAAAATCAAATATATTACTTTTATTTTTATTAAACCCTGCAAGTGTTTGATCTTGTGTCCCCATACTGGGGGGGGGGCTAGGTAAAATAGGAGGCCAGAGCTTGGAATAATATTCAAGGACACCCCCTGGTGATATTCTGTTGCTAATGGACATCAGATCTTTTCTTCAATCTACACCACAGTCCATTCTTGGTATGGATTGTTGCACCTGTAACTGGTTCTACCTCCTCCGGGGAGCCTCTTAGCTCAACGTCGAATTTCTGTAACAATAGAGTCAAAGCTATGGTTGATTCCATGAGCGCAAACTGATCCCCAACGCATTTTCTTGGGCCTCCTCCAAAGGGTAAGAAGGCAAAATCTGATATAATCTGACAGTGGAAACCTTAAAATATGTCAGGAAGTGCATGTTATGTTTGGCAACCAGAAAAAAAGTTGTGAACAGACCTCATTTGGATATAGGGCTCCTGGGCTTCGAGATGGATCGAAGCCGCTCCATCCTTCAATCCCTTCGTTATTTCTTTTCACTAAGAACCTCTCTGGTTCAAATTCATTAGGACTGTCCCACAAATATGGAGATCTATGGAGATTATAGACCTAAATGAACAAGCACGTACCAGTAAACTTTTTGACCATGAACATAGAAATGCAAATTTCAACGGTATACAAAGAGCTTGCCGAAGTAGAAGAAGGAAGTATAATACTGAAGTGTCACAGTGAAATGAGTTCTAGAGTGTTCTAAAATGACAATGAAACCGAAACAGCAGGCAATATAATTTCTTCAACTTACCGATACAAAGATATCAGTCCCAGAAGGAATTGCATAACCATCTTTGTCTCCTTTGTGTCCTCCTGTGCAATTTAAGTCTCTTGCTTAATTCACATGTTCCACATTAATTTTCGGGAATCGGTTTGGCTACAATTTATCCTATGGTTACCAGTGAAAAAATACCTGGCAAAACATCTGGTTTGAGGGACCGTCTAATCAGCAATGGTGGCTGAGGATACAAACGAAGAGACTCCACCACAATAAGTCGTATGTAACTGAAAGCATGGAAGAGAAGGCATTGCAAGAAAATAAGTGTATATTCATTTGATATGAATGTCTATTAGTTTTTAAAAACAACACAGGACAATGCACAAACAGGTTTTTGTAACACAGCGACCAGTGAATATAAACAAGTTTGTATAAGCATGTATAGAGGAAGACTCACTTCAACTGTTTAATCAACTCGAAAGTCAGATTCCCCTGACCCAGCACTTGCTCAATCTCTGCTTGAGCTTTCTTCATTTTGGAGGGATTCTGCATTTTCAGAAATAGTATAAATCAGACAGACTGCAGCTTGTAGTGGATGAAAGAAATTGAAGCAAAAGCAATAAGAGATAAGGCATTACTTCACTGGGACGTTAACAAGACTGCACAAAATTTGTTTGGGAAGAGTCATACCTGTGCAAGAAGGAAAACAGCCCAAGTAAGCACTGCAGCAGTTGTTTCATGCCCAGCGATGAGCATTGTCATCAAGTCATCTCTTAGCTGTAAGAAAGAAAAGGAACCAAAGTTGGTAAACCATGGAATGTTGTATCAATTTCATGTCTACGTCACATTCCAAATGCTGTACACATGCACAAAAGGGGATACAATCCCAAAACTGACCATATACAGTAGATCATAAATGCACAAAACAGTTTGGATTCGTAAGGATGTGAAAGATATAGATATCACAATCAAATCAATTTTGTGGTTATCAACATCAGAACTAGGAAATATTCACCTGACGGTCATCAACATCATCTCCTCGCATATCAACTAGAAATCGTAGAAGACTAGCATCCTGCAAACTTCATAGTTACAATGCAGGACTTGAAGAATTTTCTTTTCTTCAAATTTTGGGAAAATAACCACCCATCTTTCTTTAAATCAAATAAATGTAACTAGCATCTGTTTGATAATGCTCTGTAGAATATGCCCACCTTTAGATTTGAGTAGTCCCTTTGCTGCAGTTTCTCAACATCTGTTTCCTATCAAACAAGGCAACAAAGATCAAGATAGAAGCACAATATTTTTCTCCACATTGTTTTAGCTCATCCTAAAGCCTACAATCAACCAGCACAAATCATATTAATCTTCATCTTTATTTATCAAGCTGTTGGATTGTTTCTTACCTCTCTAGTCTCTTTTGCATTTCTTATGAGTCCATCAAGGCAGTCATTGATAACCTTGAGATCTTTATGAAACTTCCTTTGTCTGGGGACTAACCACCTTGCTAGAGGAAATTTCCAATAAGGAACGTAGAAAGTGGATCTATGCTCAGCTTCAAAAAGAGCACCATACACTGCCTGTAACAAGTTTTAAAAGGGTTAATAAAAAAATTCAGCGTCCAATGTCACTGACATCAATGCAAAAACATGATAAGCTATAGCGCATATAACAATTATAACTTCAATGCTTCAGTTGAAATAAGGCAATGAAACTATCTTAAGACTATTATTTTTTTTTTCACCAGATGAACACTGACACATCAAACAAAGGCTGAAGGAGTATTTTCACATTGAGCATCTCTTCTTTGAACCTATGAAGATAGGACTTGGTGCTCTTATCTTCTTATTGTGTGATGATAAAGAGCTATGTTATGCTCTCCTTAGATGGGATGCTTCTGCTGAAGTGAGAGATGAGTTTGGAGCGAAGATCACAAAAGTGGATAATAAAGTCAGGCTCTTAACTGTGGTACCATGTTTGAGCAGATTCGCAAAGCATTATTGAAAGAACTTTGCACATAGCATCATTCTCTTATGTAATAAGCTCTAGGATGCTTCTCGTATTTTATATGTGCTCTCAGAGGTTTGTAACTCCTTTGCAGTTGTCTAATATATAAAAGATAGCAGATTGAGAATGCATAAAGACAAATGCGACATTATGATAATATTTTCACCAAACCTTAATCACGGGTGATTCCTTTGTAACTGAACCAAAGTCATAGTTGAAGGCACCAAGGCCAATAATATCAAGAGCTAAACTTGAAAACTCTGCTTCAAGATCCAACTCAACTGTCTTCTTGCCATGCAAAAGTTCCTCAATTTTCAATATTGATCTTTCTGAACATTGAGTGAATACCTTGACCATAGCTTCCAAGTACAAGGCATGAAACCCAGGAGCAATTACTGCATAAGCAAAAGAAGCTTCAGATAGAAATACATATACTAACTTCATTATAAAACTCATTAAAAGTGTTGTAGCTCAAAATAAACATTTTCTAAATGACTTCAGCAATTAAGCCAAATTTCTAAGTTTTTGGAGTTCAAGGACTAAATTCAACATTTTAGGTGACAAGGAGTAACGATAATGAAGACAAGCCAAATTCTATACTCTATCTCAGAATTGGCACAGCAACAATCCTAATTATCAAGGAAAAACTTGGACAATAATGGAAATCACGGGCTTGATTTAATTTTATTTGTTATTCAGGAAAAAATATTTAAATGGAGACAAGCCAAATTCTATTCTCAAAATACAAGTTATTTTAAGTCTGGTATCTTTTGATCCAATTTTAACTCTGACTACATGTCTGAGAATCTGCCTTCGTCTGGTTGAATAATAAAGAATCTTCCAGCTCTTTGAAAGAAAGGAGATATATATAGTTATAGCAAAAGCTAAATTAGATCATGAATAGCCAACAAATACTAATCAACTAAAATCTAATTTAAGACTCCAATTTTTAGGCAGTGCATTGGACATCAGGATTCTAGCTGACACCATTATTCTCTTACTATTATTGTTCTTCCCACTAAAAACAGAAATGTTACAATAGATTACTCTGATTTGTAAACTGCAAAACAACTTGGCACAATATATCAGATTATTATTTCAACACAGCAATTCTACCATCTTAACAGATGACTTACCAGAGGCAAAACTAGAATCGACTAACGATTCTCAGAAAGACTAACTAATATGAGCTCAAAATCCATTTGGAACTCAATGACTGGCAGAGGTAAAAAGTCTGAAAACAGAAGTGACGACTTGCTCACCTTTTCTCCTTAGCTTCCATGTGTCTAAGTCAGCAGGTATAAGTCCTTTTCCCATTATTGGTTCTAGGATATCAGCGAGAACTCCCTAATTAAAACATTAAAGTCTCAAATACGAACAATATAACAAAAGTAATCAAGTGCTAGAACGTGTTTTATAAGAAGATTGAAAAGTCCAAAATGACAAAAACATTGTTGAAGACTGACTGTAGGTAGAGAAAATGCACCATCATACAAACATTTCCAGATTTTTTATTATTGTTAGCACCAGGTGTCTGGGCGGAGGCACAGGCCCTCGACAAGGAGTTTACCGCAAGCACATCACGTTTAAGTCATGTCTTTGCCCAAGTCTAATGGTCACATGGAATTGTTTGCACCTGGCAAGAGCCGAACCTGGGATCTTGGAAAGGAGCACATTGCCAAGTCCTAGCTCTTCTCTGCTAGGCCAACTCCATGAGGTTAATTTTAAGATCATATCACATACCAGCTACTTTAGAAGCACCAATTCCCTTACAAACCTCTATATGTTCCCGAAGGCATGTTAATCTCATCATTTTAAGTTTCTAATTTTATAATAGATTTCTTTTATTGGACATATATCTCCCAAATGGATTCATGTCTCAATTGAAATTTATTCATGTATGATGTTTGTCACTGTAAATTCAAAAGGAAGGAAGAAAACTAAAATAATTTACAGGAAAGGGGTCTATTCTAGCCAGAAAAATATAAAATGATACCTTGTCATAAGAAAATGCGTTTTCCCGAAGAATATGTCTTGCTACAATGGGGTCTGATACAACAACAAATGCTTTTGGCCCAAAGGCAAGTTTATACACAGATCCATGCTGACACATGAAATAGAATAATAAGTTAGGACATCAGATATGAAAAAGCAATGCGTGACCAAGGACAAAAAATCCTGAACAATGTGCTGTTGTTTCATTGTGCGGCGGCGGCCCAATAAGAGGAACATCAGAAAGGATCAAAATTCTTTTTTCTTGGCTAATTCAAGTTGAATAATCATCCACAAACAAGCTCATGAAACGGAAAGTAGCTGAGTACCTCTATGAACCAATCATACAGTGAGAAGAAGAAGGGACGACTGAACAAATCAGATACTGCACCTTCAGCTATAGGCATTGACCCTAGATTTCCCCCCCTTAACAAATTGGTAAGCAGGTTGCTAGCATTGTCCAAAGGGTTCCTGGTTTTCGGTTCTTCAGTGCTGGTCGACTGGCATCTATATTACAATAACACATAACAAATTCACCATGGATCTCATAAATTACTTCGATCCAACAAAAAGGTATGAAACATGAATTCAACAGGCTAATGCTTATAAAATAAGAAAATTCAATTTCATATATTTGTTTTTTTTAAAAGAGGTCCCTTATCCGTTCTCCTTATAATCTACAGAGGTCTCTCAAATAACAACCAAGCCAAGCAATGAAAAAGGTGAAAGTTTTGATTCAGACATGCCTCCTTCAACTTCAGATATAAAGATAATTAAAAGAATCAGTGAATTAGCTAAAGCTTCAAGAGAATACAAAAACTAAAACTTGACAGACACCTCACTGTTTTACCATGAAAATCGTTAGGCTGAGAAAGGAAGTTCAAGTCTTTCTCTCACCCCCTCTTGTTATCTGCCTCAAATTTCTATACTCAGTCACCACTTCCCACAAATTCCTCAGTATCCAATCAATCCTTGATAAACTTAACACACACAACACAAAATACTGAAATGGAAATAAGAGAAATACCTGATAAGATGAGACCCTTTAGTCTTAGAACTGAGAAAATGATACTTTGAAGGGAATTTTGAGATGCCCACAGCTCCAAAATCATTTCTTTGCAAGGAATTGCCATTGCTGGTTGTGAAGGGGAGCTGTAAGAGAGAAATGGCAGTTGCTGTTAAAGACATTGTATTTTTTTGTTGTTGTTGAGTATTGTAATGACACTGACACTAGCTGATATCTTGTCAGGATAACTAATTTTATGCACAGCCACAAATAAGACATGAGCTTTCCCTGACCTAACAAGTAGGCAAAGTCACTGAGTTTAAAATTATCAATAAGATTTGGAATATACATGAGAGGGCTTTAATACAAAGCTGGTGTGGTTACCACAAATGAGCCATGAGCTTTCCCTGACCTCTGACCTAACAAGTAGGCAAAGTCACTGAGTTTAAAATTATCAATAAGATTTGGAATATACATGAGAGGTCTTTAATACAAAACAAGTGTATAAATGAAATGCATCCTTATTAATATTATTTCATTATACAAACATAAAAAAGTATACCAAAATGCTTATTACATTCATTCAATGATTTTATAAAATAACAAACACTTCTTGTTTTATTTTTCCCACCTGATCCAAAATCATTAAATTTAGAACTAACCGGAAGATAATTGATCTTAATTGTTTCTATAATTAACATCATGTATCGTATATGGTGATAAGTTTCTTATGCATAGAATTAAGAATTGTCTCGTCCCGATTGATGTGTGAACTTCAAATTAATAAGAGTACGTACACATATAGCAACGTTCAAGTAAGGTTTGTAGAAGTGGTCGACAATCAGGGTTAGAAAAAACATGGCTATTTATATTATGCATTTTAAGAATATTTCAAAACTATTTATATCTTCACCTCAATAATAAAAGTTTATTGATCACTCCGGAAGGTCTTGAAAGAAGAAAATATAAAAACCAGGACACCGTCGTTTTGAGGTAGAAGAAATTGAAGATAATATGGAATATAAGAAACGCAAGCTGTATTTTAATGGAACGAGTCAATGAGTAAGGGCTGTTTGGGAGTGTAATTGCGGCAGCTTTTCAAAGTGTTTATCGTACCAAAATATATTAAAATGATATTTTTTTTATTTTTTAAAAATTATTTTTGAAATCATCGCATCAAAATAATTTAAAATATATAAAAATATATTTATTTAAAATAAAAAAAAAATTATTCAAATTTCGGCCAAAACTACATCCAATGTTAAACGGGCACTAAATGATTTTTCTTGAACACGACTCCTCCCTTTCTGCTGCAAGCTTTAAATCACTTGCATTGCATGTGCTAGTGCTAGTGCTAGTGCTAGTGCTAGTTAAAGAACAATAATCTTTTTAAAGCATACAAAATTCTACACGCGCGCGCATTGCGATGAGGGATGCGATTTGAATTCCCTCACGATTTTTCATAAATAAATAAATAAAACACCTGAACTCAGAAAACAATACCCTTAAAAAAATGCTATAATAATGCATATGATCTTTATTCTATTTTATGAAATGTAAATATCGATCTTTTAATTTACTTGGTGTAAGAAAATATGAAAAAAACACCTATACATTAATTCTTTTGTGTTCGAAAACATAATTAGGTTAAATAAACACGTTAATATTTATTTATTTATTTTTATTTATATTTACAGTTCTCGAAGTATCGAATTAAATGCTTGCATAGGTTCTTACATTTACATACAGTTAAAAAGAAGAAGAAATTGTATTTAATTATTTTATCAGAAAACAATTATCCGACCCACTTAGAATGGCGGATGAAACAACTCTATAGGGTTTTTAGCAATCCATCGTGCATGTGTGTGGTTAACAAGCAAGCAAGCTCCATCAGAAAAGAAAATACAAAAGCTAGCGTCTCTAACCCGAAGAAGAATTTTCCAGCTTAATTTTGTTTGACGAGGAGGACAATTAATGGGTTCGTTTTGGTATGTGGAGAAGGAGAAGATGATTTTGTAGTTTTCTATATATTTCATCAAATTTCCTGCTTGTACCAGCGAGAGTAGATGAAATATAGCTAGCTAGATAGATTGCTGAGACCTCCCTCGCTCATGACCTACCCCCGCCCCCTTCAAAGGCATGTTCATGTCGACAATATATTCTGTGGATGTAAACCGATCGATCATCCAGTTGAGACCAATTGTTCACTTCACATCTATTTTTTAGTAAGAAAAAATTGCGAATTTAATTTAAAATTCAATGTGCGTGTATTCAATAATATATATTTTTTTTAACATTAAAACAACATTGTAAATGAAGTTATCTTGGATCATTAATTTGTATTAACTATCATTGACTTGGAAAAAAAAGTGCATCCATTCGACAACAATTCTACTAATTAAGGGCAGGAGATGAGTAAGACACGATGGCCTCTTTATTATAAAATTCAAAGGTAAGAAGTCAATTTTATGGATACACATACGGAATGGTAAACAATGACCATATATGACTATTCACACTTCATTTAATTAATATATTTGTCTTCTGGAAGATGTTTTGTTTGTAAGATGTGAGACATGAGATACCAGCAGATCGAGTAAACAGTGCTACGGTTTTTCAAATATCTTCTATTTAAACATATATTAAAATAATACCCTTTTTTTTGTTTTTTATATCAACATATCATAACAACAACACTAAAAATACTAAAAAGGCATGTTTTTTTTATATATATATAAACTCACAGCATGTTTTTAATTAATTATTAGTCATCTCTTTAATTAGTTTAATCCCCCCCCCCCCAAAAAAAAAAAGAAAAAAAAGAAAAAGAAGAAAATCAGGACCAATCGATGAATGGTAATAATCTATAGCGATTGAGAGAGGGAATTTAATCTTCTGATCAGCTATAGTTAGCAATGTCATTAATTAATTATGAAGGCAGACATTTCAAAAGCATTAACCTTGAAGAAGATACATGGCTGTTTCCTCTCTGACTCGGAAAAAAACCCTAAAGACTCCACCTCGCCCAATATTGTCACCTACCACACACAGGGTCTTCAACCGACGTGGCCGCCTTGAAGTGATGATCTCATCTTGATACAACCCTAAGAATGTTGCTTCTAGGAAGCAGGCAACCTCAAAAGTATCAGGTCATCCATGCCCTTATGAAGCGTGCGTAATCAATGATTTTCTACAAACCTGCCAAAACTCACGTGCCATCTCACGTGCCACATCAGTTTGCGAATATCCTCTCAGCTAAAATCAGCGGCCAAGATCTCTCCTATGGTCTTTCTTTGACCATGCTGAACGTCCATAAATACCGCGGGCCTGAGCTCATTTTCTTCCATTTCAAACTTCGCCGAAGAAACACAAACACATATACATAGTTTATACGTGTGTCAGTCGATGCTCTAATTAAGCATATAATATAATTTGTCGGCCTGTATGCTTGAGTGTTTTCTTGTGCTTTAGTTAGGGTCATGAGCGGAATCATGTCCGATAATCCTACCGACTGGTCCCAATTCTATCAGCACAACCTTTCTAACGAAGATTCACCCCCTATTCGATCCATGTTCGGAAATCGAGTAGCCGACGCCACCGCCGTCGCCACCTCCACCATCAACACGTCCAGTATCCCTGACCATATGGGCTCGGGCAGCTCCAGATCAAGTGCTGGTCATTTGAGTCCCGACGGTCGAGTTGCCAAGCCTGTTCGTAAGAGGTCCAGGGCCTCAAGACGAACCCCGACAACATTACTCAATACAGACACCACAAATTTCCGAGCCATGGTGCAACAATTCACTGGGGGTCCTAGTGCACCATTTGCATCTGGGTCCCAAATTAATGCAACAAATTTTGGTTTTGCATTAGGTGGTTATCGTCAAGCTCATCATGTTAACCAACCTAGTCCTCTCATGATGCCACCTGCAGGTTATAATTTGCAATATCAGCAGCAGCAATTTCAGCAGCAAACCCAGAATCCACCACCATACATGTTTTCATTGAGCAACAGTAATGTTGGTACTGGCACTGCTGCCGCCGCCGCCGCCGCTCCCGGTGATATGTTTTTTCAGAGACTCGGAAACCCTAGACCTGCTACAAACATGGAAGTTTCTGGTCACGGGTTTGGTTCAGCAGAAGGAGCAGTCATTTCTTCCCTGGTGGCTCCTCCTTCCAGGCCTCCATCTTCCAGCTCCAATGAGAATAGAAGTAATACTTTCTTATTCTGAGAGGGACATAAAGATAAAAGTTAGGCACTGACTTGTCCTATGAGACAACCATTGACCAACGTAAATACTATGTTACTAGCTAGCTCACACTTCATGCCTTTCATCTTTCTTTCATTTTATTTTATTTTTTTAATTTTCTAGGTAGGTTCTAAAATGTGGCTATTATTATTCTATCCAAGTCTGCCACGTGCTTTGTTTCTTAGCATATATATATATATATATTCTTATTTTAATCTTTGTTGTTTTTCTTCAATCAGTGAGAGCATGTTGGTGATTCATTATGTTATTTTTTTCAATGCCTGCATCATGTTGTTTGTTTTCAAAAACTATGGGCCGAGTATAATACAAGGAAATGACACACATGCTTCTTTGAATGCTCGTTTTAGATGCTTTCACACTTGCGATCGAGCTTCCAAGAGCTTTATTTAACATAATGTTTCCTTATTCCCTTTAAATATAAAAAGACATGAGAAATGATGATGATAATAATAATAATAAATTATTTCCATGTATTTTCTTTTTTGAAAGTGCTGATGAGGTTTTCTTCGATTCCATGAATTTTTTTCCCCTTTCCATTCAAATATATATATTCCGATCTCTCATGTACTCACTGATTCGATTCTGTCTGACAAAACCAACTCAGACACACCTCGATCTAATGACTCTGTGACCTGCAATTTCTTGCCATTAAAGATTGAATCGAACAATACAACGGGGTCTCAAAATCTTGTGACATGGTCGGCGTGTTCGAAAAGCTTGATTATGGTACAGTTAAATGAGTAAAATCTTAATTCTTGAATTCTTACAAAAAAAATAAATACATATTCTCCCTCAAAAAACAAAAAAATCTTACTTGTTTCAAATTCTTATAAAAAATACATATCTTAAGACTCGAATTCAAGATTTACCATGTAAACAACGGTATATCACCCTATTACACCAGCGAGGCCGCCACTCAACGAAAACTGTTATGGGGCCACTAGCTAGCTAATTAAGAAAACAGCCTTTCCCATTCCAAAACTTTTCTTGACTCTCTTAAATTTATTTGTGACTTTGATCAGTTGCTTTGATCCACGCGATTCTCTTAAGAACTGAAACTCGCTGCATGTAATTTCCAGTCTTTAAATAAATGGGACTTTTTGAAAATCAATGATCTGGACAGGGAAATACTCGTATCCATTAAATCTAGCATTAATTATATAAGCTCTTACAAAATGCTTGCTAGGTTGAGAAAGAGAAATTGAGGAATGGGTTTTGTATACAACCACGCACGTTCCTTTATCCTTGTGTCCCAATAAATGTGATAAAACTCTTCCAGATTGTCCAAACAAACTTTTCGTGAATCACTAGCGACTGAAATTTCACTGAAAGAGATTGATTGGAGTGAGGAAGGGGAAGAGGGGCTGAATGTGGGCGATCATGGGGTCCATTGACATGAAAAGCAGAAGATGCACTTTACAAAGTCAAATTTACACCCTAATCTTTGCTAATTTGAATTGATATGGGTGGGTGCCTTTTGATTCACTAAGATTACATCCATCCCTGATTGACTGAACGGGCGCTATTATCTAAATCACCCTGGTTTTCAACCTATTTACAATGATTACATGTGTCAATCACGTGGATTCATATTGAATTAGAGGGCAATGAGATCATTAACTCTATATTATCCTAAAATATAGACTTAAACGGGTCGATCCAATATTCGTCCACATTAAAGCATCTATATATTCAAGTTAAAATTAAAAAAAAAAATGTTTAAATTGAAAACTCGAGCTGTTGAGGTTAGAAGTTGATCATCAACTTGTTTTGTTTTCATACTAGAAAGCAATAATGAAATAACGAGTTTTAATTTGTGATAAAAAAAGAATATGGAGCAGTCTATTTTCAAATTTGCAGGCATTTATTGGAGTCAATACACATGTTCTTATTCTATGTCATCTCACTCGTCATCAATATTAGTTTAATTCATTGAATAAGTTAGGTGTGTGTTTACAGTGAATTAAATATATTAAACAAGTGCGTATGGTCCTGGCAGTAATTATAAAAGTAATTCAACAAGTTAACCAGTCACATAGAAACATATTTTCAGTGTTTACAGTGAATTAAATATATTAAACAAGTGTGTATGGTCCTGACAGTAATTACAAAAGTAATTCAACAAGGTAACCAGTCACATGAAACATATTTTCAGCGTTTCTCAGGCGGGGTCTTCGCATGCCCTTCATTTACAGTAGGGTTCGAGTCCCATCATATACATGTTTATCATATTACGATATCTTATTTATTCATTAGGCTTGTAGAATATTCAGTAGATCAAGTGATTAGATCTGGTGCATGTAATCTATGATTAGTTCCGGTGCGTGGAGTTGTTGTGTTTCTATTTGTCTGTGCCTCCCTTAATTTTTTGATCATGGGTTAAGTCAATTGTAGTGCTGCGCTGGAGAAAAGCAAGTGCTCCCACCGGTGCATCCCATTACCCAACGACAGTTTGAGTTCCAATTTAATGGCGATATCTTCTTTTTTTCTCAAATAACGGCGATTAATAATTAAAATTCTCTGGATAGGGATATTAAATTTTCCTTTTTTTTTATTTAGACTTAATTTGTTTAAAAATACAACGTAACCTGTATTTTGAAATAAAAACATTAAAAAAACAAGATTGTGGTTCGACATCTTTTCCAGACAGAGATATTTCTTGTGCCGTGAATATAACTTCATGTGTATTCATACATGTAAGGACATTAGAAATTCAATAGTAGCTGTCCTAAGTTGAATACTCAGGCTTATTAGAATGCTCCATATAGTAAATAGCATGGGAGAAAGGGTCCCCATCATCAATTGGAATTGACTCATATATCCCTCGGAGAGATGCATTAAGAAGAAATGGATGCTGGCTGGCGGCCTAACAAAAACAAAAAGGCATTAATGAATGTGATTCTATCCTCTCTTTTTTGATGCCATGGTGAGTGGAAACCTTAATGTGCTTAAAGTGGAAGGTGAAGATGAACATGTTTGTCCCGGATTAGAGTGAAGCGACAAAGGGATTATACATGTCTGTAACTTGTATGCCACACGAATTAATGAAGGGTCCCTTCAGTTTTATTTTTCATTTTTTTTATTTTTTTACTCTCACTATTGGTTAATTAGAACTTGGAAGGAACGTTCTTGTTTGTCACTTTCAAGAATTTGAAACACATTTGGGCAATTCCTTTTCCTCGTCCATCTAGCTTGCTTTTTAGCTCATACTAAGTACATTAACCCGCGAACAAACCAAAAAAAATTAAATTAAATGTACATTATTTTTTTTAATATTAAAATGAAAAAAAAGAGAACCAAGTGAACTTAAGTCTACCAAGAAAACTTGAGACATAAGTCATCGAATTCAATAAATGTTTTATGTCAAAAATTATTTTTTATTTTATGGTACTACAATAAAGATGATAATTTCTTTCTATCAAATATTTTTTAAATTATAAAAATGAAGGATAAGAAAAAGCATTACAAAAATAAGAAAAACAAAGAATAGTCCAGATGTTGCATATTCACCTGTTAAATCAACAACTCGACACATGGACTCAAATGGATTCATCATTTTTTTTTATCCCAAATATAAAATATATATAAAAAAGAAGTTTAGATATGTGGGCGTGGATATTTTAATAAAACCAAGCTAGAGGCGTAGGCTTTTTCAATCCAGCTTGAGCTTTTGGGTGTCTTCAATTCTTTCGTAGTTTATTAAAAGAGAGGATGAAATGTTCAGCCAAAAAATAAACTTTTTTTTTTGTAAAATAAAAAATATATTTTTTATTTTATCTGTTGTTTTTATTTGGTCATTTGACTTTTATTTTTATTATTTAAAAAAGTCATGCAACTGAATGCTAATCTGAACTCAAAATAACTCGATTATACAAAAAAAAAAGTTAAATTGAAACTAAAAAAAAAAAATCATTATTCCAATCACCAATGACATGTGAGAGAGGGTAAACAATGATTTCAGCTTCAATATTTTTCTCATGAGTCTTAGTAGTTTTTATTAATATGAATCTTTTGTTTTTTCACAGTTTGATAAAGCTAAAATCATTTAAATAAAAAACAAAACTACTAAAGCCATTCTTGGACAAGTTAGCCTTTGTTAAAAATCTTAAGGTGGATTCATTGAATGCCATCAAGAAAATAAGTAAATGAGTGAAAATGATGCAAAAAGTCTACGAGTAGAAATTGGCCAAACTGAAGATAGATAGCCTCTTCATTAAGTGTAGATCACGTATTGCATCACCAGCTGAGTGCTCATCTTTGGAATCTTAACCAAAGTATGTCAAGACGGGAAGGTAGATTTGTATCCCCATGCACCCTAAAAAAGAAAGAAAGAAAGAAAGAACAAGGTGCAAAATTCCATCATTCGGCCATCCATCCATGAAAGCTACTCCTTCGTGGTTGGATGACCAGCTAAGACCTCAAAATGTTCTCCCAAACTCCATTCCAGAAATACTTGATCTGAGGAAGGCCAGTAAAGTGCTAACAAAAACTAAAACCCTTAACATTGTCGTCTCCCTTCTCTCTCACTGAAGGTCATATGCACTGGTAAAAACTCCGGTTCTACTTGTTGTACATATTTCGTCCCAGATAGCAATATCTGTGGGTCCCATCTAATACTAATATCTGAACAGAAGGTGTATGTACATGGAGTAACAAAAATTTGGCCCATTGCAACTATGCCTTGGCATTTTTCTGTTTGACAGTTAACGTTGATCATAAGGATCTGTATGAACAACATCTCAACCTCTTACAGCTCTAAGAAAATTTCCCCTAATCATTGCTAGAGGAACAAAATTGTTTGGTCATAACTCAAATAATGTGCGGCATGGAATATTGATAAAACAGAAAGACTGCATGCCAAACTTGTGCTGATGTACCTTCATGTCAATAATTTGAATCGATGTAGCCCATCTGCAAACTGATTCTTTTACCACTATGTATTACACGCCATAAATCATATTGAAGTCGTGCAATATTGGAAGGCTGTCCTGCATCACCAAGAAGCTTGAGATGTTATAAAATCATTCATAGGACATGAAAAATTAGGAAGATAAACACAAATGTAATCTAGCATTATTCAGTAAATAACCTGGGTGCATAATGTAAACTAGTAAATTGAGAAGCACAAATGTTAATGTATCTTTGTATGCAGGCTAGTTTAGTTAGCAAGCAGATTTGGCTGATCTAAAAATCCACAAGAGTTCCATCTTCCTAACAAGTAGAGCAGTGACAAAGGAGCAAGTCATCTTTGAAGTTTGAACTGCTGCATGGTGATATAAGACTATAGAGGTGTTATTAGACAACACTTCTTAAATACTGAACTGGAGATACATTCATCAGAACTTCCTTAAGCCTCAACCATATACTCATACAACAATAGGAGTCTTAATTATCGTGTGTTTCTTTATTCTTTATATCTGGTAACATTAAAACGAGAAACCTCAATTGCCATTAAATACAGAGCTGATTCTCTATCAGCTTTAATCTTTTTCTTGGAAGTTCACTCTAACCATACTTGCATCTTAAGACTTTGAACCCTGAGGTCTATAACTTCTTAATCCAAACAAACACCAGATCACGATGAAGGCACACGGACAAATTATCAAATGCTACACCATAAAAAAGAAGATACAGCATGCATGTTGAGCATAATTCTGCCACAAGTAATCGTGGATTGTTTAGAGTGTTTTGAGATTTCAGAAATAATTACATTGAATGAGTAAAGGGATTAGAGTGTTTTGAGATTTCAGAAATAATTACATTGAATGAGTAAAGGGATTTTTTTTTTTTGTAAATGTTAGGGAATAATATAAATCATATCTTGGGATGTTACCTAACAACTTAAAGTATCAAGTTCAATTAGTTCTTTGGCATGATATCAAACCCTTGCTAACCTAGTGATTAGAAGTTTACATCCCACCATCTCTCTTCTAATTAATAAAATTAGGCATATGCAATGTTGGTCTATACAAGTTTCAAGTCTAAAGAGCTTCTATTTAAGATGAGATGGTGTGTTAGAGAATAATATAAATTGTATTTTGGGTAAAAAATAAAAATTAGCAAAAATTCCAAGAAATAATTGAAGTTTTAGAAAAAGATGAACATATTTTGTTCCCCAAGGAAATCACTCCATTGGTTACATTAAAATAGTATTCACTCGGGAGCAGTTGATGTGCTACTGTTCCTTTAGACTGGTTCCCAACAATTTCAACAATATAAGCACAAAAACATAAACGAGTTTTTTCTGACTTACAGATTTTCTTTTAAATGAAGCTTTGCCAACAAACAGTTGAGCGTACAGTCAAGTTTATCAATAAACTTGAACTCAAAGACGTCCAACAAGACCATCATTGACATGCAAAGAGATCACCACAAACTTCTGTGTGTTTGTTCTTTTGTCATCCACCAATGTTTGCATGGTTGGTAACATGTTTCTTCAGAATGAGTAGATTACGCCAAACATGCTCTAGTCAAGAACAATGTTACAACGGTGATACGTGAATGATATTCATTTTCCACTACCCTGCTCCCTGCTTCAACAGACCAATCTGTATCTTTATACAACAGGTCTTATTAGCCAAAAAAGAGTTTTTGGAGCTCCAAAGATAACAGCGAATGTTTAGCATTCCACTTCAACAAAAGTGGCATTTGCATTTACCTTCTAAATGACCAATAAATTGAATACATTACACCAGAAAAATGTTTCAACTCCATAGTGCACTTAAACAACAGTGGAAAGAGCCAGTTTAATTTCTGATTTAAGTCTCTTTACTTCTCTTTGATGACCAGATTGACGAAGACAATCAAAAACCGCATGCTTAGCGGATGGGAGTATTTTCATGCCACTTCTTACACAAGAGAGCAAGAGCTTGGATGCACAACGGAACCTTCCAGCCTTGCAAAGATTGTGAATCAAGGAGGAGTAGGTAAAAGAATCCCTCATGTTCATTGAATTAAAGATTTTAAAAGCACAATCAATCCGATCAGATTTACAACACCTATCAACCAAGGTGTTTAAAGCTACCAAATTTGAATTGAAACCCACTGTATTCATATACTCCATGGCCCCCTCAACATCACCTTCCTCACACAACCCATTCATCAGAATCGTGTTTGTATACTCATCGCGTTTATAACCTTCCTTTTCCATTTTATCAAGTACTTCACGTGCCATTTCCAACTTACTACCTTTACAATACAAATTAATGAGTGTATTATAAGATGCCATATCAAGACCACTGTCAGTGTTCACCATCCGCTCCATATAATGACTTGCTTCTTCAATCCTACTAGTCTTGACCAAAGCACCAACAACTGTGCAATATGCAAAACCGTCAAAGGTATATCCCTTGTCAATCATCTCTTCAAATATCTCAAACCCTTGTTCAAACCTCCTAGATCTAAAGCAACAACTCATGACTGTAGTATACGTTATAACGTTTGGAACAAGTCCAGATTCACCAAGCTCCTTGAGCATCCACCTAGCTGTCTTCAATCTCCAAGCTTTACACAACCCATTAATAAGAATATTATAAGTAACCAATGAAGGAACAAACCCATGTCTCTTTAATTTCCTAAACAACATGAGCGCATTCTCCACAAAACCACATTTGCAAAGCCCATTAAGCATAGTATTGTACGTAGCTTGAGAAGGTGATAAATAACAAAGTATAATATCCGTAAATACCCGATATGCTTCATCAGGTCTTTCTAGCTTAAAAAAGCAATGCATCAAAGTATTATAACTCCATATATCAGGTTTTATCCCCAACTCCATCATTTCTTCAAACAAATCCATACAATTCGACAACAAACAATGCCGCATGGCACCAGCAATCAAAGAATTATAAGTAACAATATCAGGGTTTATACAAGCTTCTTTCATTCTATCAAGAACTGAATAGGCAGCATCAAAACTAACAAAACGAGAGTAGGCATTGATCAGTGTATTGTAAGTAACGACATCAGGCAAAACACCTATTCTTATACCATCAATAATCACAGTTTCTGCTCTCTGTAAATGCTTGACTTTGCAAAAAGAAGCTATACAAATATTCAAGAATCTAGTCGATGATCTACTGACCATCACTAATTATTCAATGGAACCCAATTCCACGAAGAGGCAAAATTTGCATACCAATAACAATTGTTGCCTGAAAAGTTTCAAACTTTCAAACAATTCCTGCTGCTAAGAAAAGAGAGTTTCAAACTTTGATGTAATTCTTGCTGTTCCTTTTGGACATGAAGTGCTGGCACTGAACCCAGAAGGTGTTTGTGTTTTTGTCCTAGTTTGGTGTGGAAACAAGGGCTAGATCAGTGGAAGATGAAGGAGATCTGCAATAAGGTTACAGTGGATTATCTCGGCTTCAAGCTGTGAAGTTTTCATGGGCTGAGCTTTAGCCCATATATTTGAGAGATGGGCTTTGATGCTTCAGTCCATGGCACCATTCTCCTCCTTTTTTTTTTTTTCTTTTTTCAACTAACAACAACAACAATTTAAACTTTTTTTCCATATAAAATAGTTGAGGTAAAGTATTTCTATGGCTTCCACATATCATACTATATAAATTAATAATATAAAAATTAATTACAGTGATTAAATAATAATCTTGTTTGATTTAAATTTAAAAATCTTCAAGTTTAAACAATATTTCAATGAATTAATAAATTCTCATAGTCCTCACGTGCTAATTTATAAGAAATTAACTATATTCTTATTTAATATAATAAAAATTAATTACCTAGTTCTATTATTATCGAGTTGGTTGTTATTAAATTCGAAATACTCAATTAAATACCAAGTTAATAACATTATATTATATTTTTAGCAAAGGTGCTGAATATAACACCTTAATTTGATTGAATAAAATCTCTCCACATTGTACACCAAGATCATTTATTTAACTCCATGATGATGGGAATCTGTTTGGCACAATTCCTAATATGATCATGATAGATTAATCACCATGCTCAAAGTCAAAGAAACCTCTAATATTAATATTGTTGACGTGTGAGAGAACCATCTAATTAATTTCTACAGAATTGCCAGCTGATTTCCATGGCAAATCCAGTGGATCATGCATGAGGGGCACCCTATATATATATACTAGCTATATTGCTCGCAGCGTTGCAGTGGTATTTTTGTGTATATAGTTTAATATAATTAAATCAACAACGATAAATTTATATGAAATAATAAGAAAAATATAGATTAGGAGATAAAATGTATAAATTTTAAGTAGAATTTATTGTGCAAGCATAGATAATATTGTTTAGTATATAAAGATCACAAAAGAACACGAACTATATAACTTATGGATATTGAAAAAAGAGCCAAAACCTTTTAAATCTCTCTCTAATTCTCCTATTCAAAAAAAATATCATAAGCTATTAAAGAAATCATGTACGCTGGATATCCTCCCCATTAAACGAATTCAATGCTTTTGTATACATGTTGAAGGGGGCTGAATCAATCATTCTGCAGTGCAAGCACACGTCTTGCATACTACTCATCTAGTTCTATACTATGTACTTGAAGGATATATATTAATTTCTTTGTTGTTGGGAACTAATTACACAGAATGGGAATTAATCACGTGCACTGGAAATCCTTCAAGTGGGTGAGCAAGAAACTGCTCTTGCTCGCCAAGAAAACCAGAAGAAAATCAATCTGCTGCAACCCAAAAAATGTGATCAATCTGCCTTAACATCTCAGCCAGGGAGCCTGGTATGCCGTTGTTGTTTTCCATTAAATTAACCCCAACATTTTTTTCTATTCCAGTTGCAATTGCAAAAAATGAGCTGCAAAAAAATGGCAACCACCACGGGAGCAACCTTGTCTGGTTTAAGTTTGAAGAGAAATCTGGTTGGGCATTTGTTTATCTTCATCTGCACATGACAGAAGAAAAGGATGGGGTGTTTTTTTCAAATGATTTTCAGCCATTCTTCAAGCCTCTAGCATCAACAAATTCAGAGTGCCATGAAAAGAATGGCTCCCCTGCTCACACTTTCATGCCTATCATCCATTCAACAACACAATATAAAGCCCTCCTCCTTTGTGACATTAACCCACTCCATCTACTGCCCAATCGCCTATGATACGAGAGCAACCGAGATTGGAACTTCGACTTTCTCTTTAGAAAAAAAAATTAAAAGAGCTCCTTCAGCAGAAGCAACAACACCATTAAAAGATTGCATCCATTGTCACAGCCTTTTTTTTCTTTTTTGACAGTTTGGCCTCCCTTTGTCATCGTCTCTCTCACCCAACACCCTAACAAACCAGAATTCACCCAAAACAAAGTGAAGGTCTAGCCACGCTAAATACCAGAGAGTTGCCACCGTTTTTGGCATTTCTTCGCAAATACCCCAACTTCACCCCTACACACGAAATTCCACTCTCCTTTGTGTCACCCAAGTGAATTGCTCAATGAAACTACACTTTCCTCTGTCTCAATCAGGGTCCAATTCCACTCGGGTTCAATAAAAGAATGTTTAATTTGTGCAACTCTATGCCCTAGGCACCCATATCCCAAGCTTCAAGCCTAGTTTTGCAACTCTCATTTGCAGGTGCCTTGCTTTCAAAAATCCAGAGAGCTTAAATAGCAATAATACATCTGAGCTTTTGATTGAATGAGTTTTATTCAGCTGAAGAAGTTACTCCATTCGAAGAAAACACAACCAATCACCAAGGCCAAAGCATATTTAAACCAGCCAGGTTTATCATTAAAAGCAAGAAACGAAAACAACATCATAAACAACAAAGAATCACTACAATGCCAGGCAAAAAAATACAAAACGAAAAACGCAAAACATAACCTTGACAAAGAAGAATCGCGCAAAAAAATAAGATACAACAAAACAACCAAATGACAATGAAAAGTCAGTTGGGTTTATCATAAAAAGCAACAAAGAATCACTATAATGCTAGACAAAAATATACAAAACAAAAAAGGCAAAACATAACCTTGATAAATAAGAACCAGGAGAACATAAGATACAACAAAGCAACCAAATGACAATGAAAAACAGAAGAAAACTGAAATGAACAAAATAGGAAGGGAAAAAAGTGAGACGAACCAGCAGAGAGCAGAACAATGGAACACCCTAAAATGGAAAAAAGCAGCAGCTTATAAAAAAGACATAACTAAAGGGCGCAAACACCATTCCACCAACTCTCACCCAAAGCAAAGACATATAAGAAGAGATAAAACAGGGCATGGTCATGAAGTGACATAACAAAATTCCCCAACTAAACAAACCAAACCCGATGAAATATCCTTTCACTCAGAACACAACAATGACCAGAACATATTTGCACGGGGTATTTGAAACACATAGGAAATAAAAAAAACGCAAGGAAAAACCATGAAAACCCTCAACCAAAAACACGCAAGCCTGAACTTGTCAAGGATGAAACCGGCAGCACACTGTCACAGTCCACAGTGCATTTACTCACAATGCACAGTGGTTCAAACATGAAAACATCTACAATGTTTATTTTATAGTTAATGTGCAGAAACTTAGTGCTACACAAGCTTCCCCTTTCCTGAGCGTGTCCTGTCCTTCATCGATGGAGATCAGTACTGGATGGTTGCAAGACTACATTTGAATTACTTTTCCATCTGTATATTTATCTTGTTTAATTTCTATATAATTTTCATATTTAATCATTTGGATGATCATGTGGCCTCAAGTGGAGACCATGCTGCTAAAGAAAATAAATAAATAAATTAGTAAACACAAGTAATAAAAGAATTATGATGAATAATGTTTTCATGTAAAATCTTTTATTCGAAATTTTATCAATGATTATTTATTAAAATAATTTGTTTTTTCTAAGATATTTACAACTCTATAAATAATTTTATCAATTATTTTTCCTTACAAAACTAGCTTGAACATTATTTCTTGACCTAATTTGAACATCTCTCAAACTGTGAATAGTTAATTAAATTGTCATGCTTTTGTTTATTACTATGAAAATCAATTTTATTATAGTTCAAGTTCTTATAACATGGATCACCATTAATTCTGAAATCTGTAAACACAGCACAACTTCCCAACAACAGTTGAACTTTATCGATCAACATGACTTTTCACCTATCATTTTCATCATTCAAGAAAATATATATATATATATCCTATCATTTTCATCATTCAAGACAGTTAAATATATATATATATATATATATAAATCCGAAATCTAATTTATTACGAGTCAATGACTACAAAATCAACAATATAATAAATTAATTGGTACAATTATTTTTTATTATTATTAATAGTATTTCTCTTCTAGCGTATAAAGCTAAAGGGAGGACAGAAAGAAGCGTACGTTCATTGAAAGAGTACGAAAAAAAAGATTCTTAAAAAAAAAATAAAAAATAAAAAGAAAAATAGAGAGGACACTGTAAATTTCTTTCCAATTCGAACGGCAGAAACACAACAGAAAGAGAAGATGGTGAATGGAAATAGTTGCGAAGTTTCTTGTCATTCCAATTCCTATCCTTCAACACCACCACCGGCTGATCGTCCTGTTCGTGTTTATGCTGATGGGATCTATGATCTCTTCCACTTTGGCCACGCTCGCTCCCTTGAACAAGCTAAAAAATCGTATGTTTTCTTTTATTGAATGTGTTTTTGTGCTAAAGTTTCTGGCTTTTTTGTGTTTTGATCTGTTTCGTTTGCCGGGGTTTTCTTGTTTTGTGGGAATTTGATTTGATGCTGGATTTTGTGAATTTGTGGGTTTCCATTGTATTTAATGATTTTGAGTTGCTGTGCTGCAAGTCAGTGAAACTTTTTTGGCCACTGATAGGAAATTTCTCATTCTGTTTTTTCTCTTTTTAGTTTTTTTTCCTCTCATAATTGAAGTATATATATTATTTTATAAGAGCGTTTTATTGATTAATCTGTTCAACTATGGATGAAGATTGTTTACTTAAGTGCCATTTTTTCTTTTTGCTTTTGAATGTTAATTCGTATTGTTAGATTGTTGAAATTTTCATATATACGGTTAGATGTTGAGTTCATTAAGGTGGTTTTGAATGGTCCGTGCTATTTTCTTTTAAAATATTTGATGTTATTTACAGTAAATGATTATATTTTCCCTTTAAGATGATAAATTTGCTCGAAAAAGGATTTTGGCTCAGCTGTTTATTTGATTATTTTGTGAATTTAGGTTTCCGAACACGTACTTGCTTGTCGGATGTTGCAATGATGAAATCACACACAAGTACAAGGGAAAAACTGTCATGACAGAGGAAGAGCGTTATGAATCTCTTCGCCATTGCAAGTATGATTTTTGTTTATTTTCATAGCTTCTCTTTTCCAGCATCAGAGTTTTCTTGTGTAATACAGTAAAATTTTAAAGGTATTTGCTTCAACAGGTATATATAATGGCTTGGGATTAGCAATTTTGGTGTTATTGCTAACACAAAACCTTTTTTTATTTTATTTTATTTTATTTCAGGTGGGTGGATGAAGTCATTCCTAGTGCGCCTTGGGTGATTGATCAAGAATTTCTTGACAAGCACAATATTGACTACGTCGCTCATGATTCTCTACCGTAAGAAATCGATTTCAAAGATATATTTGATGCTTAAGTGTAATGATGCGCATCAGGGTTAAGTGTTTTTAGGATAGTGAATAAAATATCTTTCTCATGTCTCAAGTTTAGTATCTAATTTGTCCGGATATAAGTACTCGGCAATATTTTATAGTTTTACAAAGAAACGCTAAGTGTTACAGAATTATTTCTATTTGTTTTAATTCTAAATTTAATGCCAATGGAATCTGTCAGGTAATAATCATTTGAGTGAGTCAAGTTGTAAATACATCAGCAATCTCTTACATTTGGCCTTGCACTTTATCTGTAGCTATGCTGATGCCAGTGGAGCTGGAAAGGATGTCTATGAATTTGTGAGTTTGAGCAACATATTGCTTGCAATTCCATTTATCCTTGTGGTGGTATATAATTATGGTAAGTGAGCTTTCGTGTAGGTAAAAAAAGTTGGAAGGTTCAAAGAAACAAGAAGAACTGATGGCATCTCTACGTCAGACATTATAATGAGGATTGTCAAAGACTATAACCAGTATGTCTTACGTAATTTGGATCGAGGATATTCAAGAAAAGAACTTGGTGTTAGCTTCGTAAAGGCATGTTCTTATATTGTTTTTGGAATTGATTGGATGATACTGCACCAAAATTTGTTTTTGTGGATTTCTTTATGCATTACTTTATTACCTTTTTCCGGTTTTGTTCAATGTTAAATAGGAAAAGCGACTGAGGGTGAACATGAGGTTGAAGAAACTACAAGAGAAAGTGAAGGAACAGCAAGAAAAAGTTGGAGAAAAGGTCCGTTCTATCTCATGCCAGAACATTTATGTGTTTCACCAACTTCCCTTTTTCTGTTTTATTTGCATCTTATGCCACAAACATTGTTGTGTTCTACGAACTTCTTCTCTGCTTTGCTTACATCCTATACCTAAACATTGTTGTGTTTCACCAACTAACTTTTCTCTGTTTTTCTCACAAATATCATTTAAAATTTATGGTTAATATTTAGTATGTTAAATGATTCTACACTTATTCCACAAACATATCATTTCTTCTAGTCATTCATTTTTTTTCTCCTGCAAAGTTAAATATATTCTCTTAGTGAGGTGGAGCATCTACTGTAAGTTAACGTGACTTGATTCTGCAGTTATACCATTGAAATATACAAATTACAAATTTTAGTAATGTTAGTGTTCACTATCTCGCACATTTCGTTTTGATTGATGTGTTGAACTACGGAACAACATCAACTCCATATAGAAATTTCAGATATATATCCTTTCTTCACATGACTAAAACAGTCGAGCTTAAATTGTGAAAAGTTGGTGTTGTCCTACATTTGCTATGGCGATGTTTCTATTTAGGTAAAGCAATGCATCTTTATTTAATTTTTGAACTGTCAAAGACTGTGCAAAAGTGTTTTACGAGAGTGTTTGACATTGTGGTACCAAATGCTTTTCAAAGTGTTTTTCGCTTGGAAATACATCAAAATAATATATTTTAAAATTTATTTTTGACATTAGAACATTCAAACGATAAAAAAATAATTTGAAGGGAATTTTTGTTTTGAAAACCACGGTGTGGCGGCAAAGACAAACAGGACCTAAGCTGGTGGTGTAAAATTTAGTGTTAAGAATGCAGTGTGTTAGGTGTCAGATGCTAGTTTTAGGTATTTGGAAGTTTGTCAAAGACGGCCTATTCCACTTTATTTATACTTTTGCATAGAATGGACAAACAAAGCGAGGCCAAATGTTCTCATATTGCGGGTTTGTTTTATTCCATTTTGATGAAAACAACAAGCGGACATCCATCAGTCAATCTTCCATAACTTCTCTTGCTTGCTATTTTGTTTTTGCTGCATCTAGAATGTCTGTGCCTATTATATTTATGAAATATTCATTCTGCTCCCTTCCTATGCCGTGTACATATTTCATGGTTGTTTCTGTTTTGTTTTCCAGATTCAAACTGTTGCAATGCATCGTAATGAATGGGTAGAAAATGCCGATCGATGGGTTGCTGGATTCCTTGAGATGTTTGAAGAAGGTTGCCATAAAATGGTAAGTTTGATTGTCTGTCTGTTGGGTATCAAGTAAATTGGTGAGTTGAACTATGCATTCACACACAATGATCGACTAGTGTATGGATTTGGAGATCTTGCTGCTATACATATGTAGACCACCTATACTCCGATAATAGTTTACCCTTGAATTGGATGTCTTTCAGGGCACAGCCATTAGGGATCGAATTCAAGAGCGATTGAGAGGGCAGCAGTCAAATGGGCTGCTGGAAGATGGTAAGGCAAACAGTGAAGATGAAGATGAAGATGAGGAGTATTATTATGACGACGATGACGATTATGAAGAAGAATATTCTGATGATAAAGAATATTATACCGAGACATATGACAAAGATGTGAAAAGTAAGAAGTAGATTGTTTTTTTCATGTTTCACTGGTAAGAGTGCCGATCAGAAACGTGCCTTGATGATTACTGGTTTTGGGTGCTTTTGTAAAGTGCTGTATAATGGTCGTCGTGGCTAGTAAGGTTTGTTGCTTGGTTTTGCTAGAGGGAGTCTCCTTTTCTTTTTCTTTCCTGTAATTTTATGACGTTTCTATCAGAGGAGCTTGGTCTCAGTTGAAACCTTCTGGTCTTCGTCTCTAGTCTGATGAATTCAAGAGATCGTCATTCACCTCGAACTCGAACCTATTGTAGTTTTAGGCTACTGTAATCTAACTAGGCCTAGCTTGTTTCATGGGGGCAAAATATCATTTTGAAAAGCTAAATTAATAAAATAATTTTTTGAATTGTTTAAATATAATGTTTTTTATTTATGTATATTTCAGTGGTAAAAATTATTTAGAAGAGCCAGATATATGAAAGAATGAATTTACTCCTGGAAAAGACAAATAAGAATTGTTGGGCAAGAGTATTTTACTTAAGAATGAATTTACTCTTGGAAAAGACAAATAAGAATTGTTGGGCAAGAGTATTTTATTTTAGGAGTTTCATGTGTTTTATGAAAAATGAAAAGAACCAATTTGTCCTTAGACAAGATTTCAAACAAATAGCTTTACCTTTTAGGGGTATTTTGATAAGGATTTTTCTTGTTATTAGGACATACTTGTATTTTGGTATTTTTCATATTTCAATATATTTTTTAATCAAAAACCTGCTGACGCTGTGTTCCATAAACATCAATGATTTTGAGTCTTCCAGGCTACACAAGTGGTGTGAAATATGATCATCCTCATTTTCTCGAATTCACAACCTTGTTCTCTTCCATATGATATGGTATGACGTATATCAACATATGGTAGTTGGATTATTATCGATGGTCGGTTGTTTTCTTTTTTTCTTAATTTTTTTCTTGTATGACAGTTAATATCCATACATGTCATTTTTTTAAAGGGTTTGTACATTTTAATCCCTGGTCTTTTAATTTCTTTTTGCATCCTAATTCCTTATATAGAAATCTTGATTTATTTTAATTTTGTCTTTCAATTGGATTTTTTCGTATGTTTTGGTTTTTTATTTATTTTAGTTGTTATTGTTTTAATTTGTTTTTATCTCTTTTATAGTTTTAGTCTTTCTAGAGTGATTCCTATTTTTTGTTCAAATTTGTATTTATCCATTTAATTTTTTAATTTGTTTTTATCTCTTTTATAGTTTTAGTCTTTCTAAAAGTGATTCCTATTTTTTTGTTCAAATTTGTATTTATCCATTTAGTTTTTTTTTTATTTATTTTTGTATTTTTTTCGCTTTCATTGAAGTTTTGTTTGTTTTCAATTTAGTCCTTGAATTTCAATTTGGTATAGATGGTGTTTTTAGAACGAGTACCTTTTCTTGTAATAATAATCGTGATCGTGATCGTGATCGTGATAACAACAGTGGTGATGGTACATAAAACAATATTTTTACTTTTATTTTGTTGGTGACGAAGCGTCGTCCAGGATAAAATTAAAAAGAAAAATCCATTGATGTGAAGATGATCCAACTTCTCGCCGACGCAGGTTGAACATCCAGCCTAGTTTAAAAAGATAAAGAAATCAAGAACCATCAGGTGTGATGTCCCCAGAGGTCACCCAAACGTGCCATTGCTTTTAAATGCATGCGAAGAAATAAATAAATAAATATCTTGTATTTTAGAGTTTGTCTTCAAATACAAGACAATGTGCACAGTCGTAAACTGCGAGGCTAAATAAGACGGCAGAGGCACATAATGTGCTCATAATTGTGAGTTGACTCTAGTTACTGTAAGAGAGACACCTCCATTTTAATAATGGAAACCCTTCGGATCGAGTCTCTTACTGATTACAATGTCGACATTCTTCCAACACTTGGATTTGCCGTCCGTAAACATCTCTTTCGAAAAGTCAACAGCAAACATTATTTCTTTTTGCATTCAAAATCAGGAAAATATGTGAAGAAACTTATTTAAGGGGAAATAATATACAAGGATATTATAATCAAGAAAGGGTGGCATACGCAAGAACATATTTCCTGATCAAGCCTTAATTGGATGCTTGCTTGACAGATAGAACTCGGGATGTCCTCATTATTTACCACAACACTGTCTACGAGTTCACAGAACAGAACAGAACAGTCACTAACCTATCCACCTGTCATCGTACTTGGCCATGGGATCGATCAATAGAAACTAGACAGCTACCTACTTAACCCTGCATTTTCAGCAATTCACTCACCCTACCATAAAAAAACAAAATATTTCTGAATACCTTTCTGGCAAGTGGCAACCTCCCTCTCCCTCTATGTAAATATTTGTCCTATTTTACAAAAAAACAATACTCGAAAATTCATGATGCCATCCGAATCCAGGGAAGCAATTCATAAAGAATTAGAGGGTCTGACTTTTTTTTTTCCCTGTATAAATGAAAACACATTAGCAATATTTTTCACACAGAATCTGCCTGCCTTCATCTTCAATCCCTTTTCCTTGATCACTTTGCAAACAGATTCTCTCTTGATAGCATCACCATGCAGAGTTCTATCAGATTTTATTGCGAGCTCTTCTGCTTGCTCCTTCTACTCCCTACTCTTGCTTTAGGAGAATGCACATGCGATGCAGGAGGAGGAGAAGGCACAAATAAATCTGAGGCCTTGAAATACAAAGCCGTAGCAATTGCCTCTATCCTTTTTGCGGGTGCAGTTGGAGTTTGTCTTCCAGTTCTTGGAAAAAGGATCCCTGTTTTAAGCCCTGAAAGGAGTGCTTTCTTCATCATCAAAGCTTTTGCGGCCGGTGTTATATTGGCGACAGCCTTTGTTCATGTGCTTCCTGATGCTTTTGATAGCTTGACATCGCCATGCCTTGCTGAAAATCCTTGGGGTAAATTTCCCTTCACGGGTTTTGTGGCAATGATGTCGGCGATTGGGACTTTAATGGTGGATTGTGTTGCAAGTTCTTATTTCACACGGTTGCACCTCAACAAGGCTCAGCCGGAGGAGACTGGGGACGAGGAGAAGGCAGCAGGAGAGGCTCACGTTCACACTCATGCAACTCATGGCCATTCTCATGGCATAGTGGATGGTTCTGCAGGTTCTGCTCCATCTCAGCTTATTCGCCATCGGGTTATTACTCAGGTAATTGTTTTTCCGTTTCCTTACAAAGGAGATCAGGCTCAATCCAATGATGTACTTGTGGATGATATTGCACCTGTAATTGTTTTCCCCCGGTCCCTTAATCCAATGATTTACTAAACTGCAGGATGCTTAATTCATGTTTGTGGTTTTCTTCCAGGTTTTGGAGGTGGGAATTGTGGTGCACTCTGTGATTATAGGAGTTTCATTAGGAGCTTCTTCAAGTCCCGAGACAATAAGACCTCTGGTGGCTGCCCTAAGCTTTCACCAATTTTTCGAGGGTATAGGACTCGGTGGATGCATTACTCAGGTAATTAATTAAAGACACAGCTTTCTTTCTAACTTTTTTTTCAAGTCTAAAACTGGACATTTTGTCTCTAAATGTGTCGCCTGTTCTGATGATCTTTGCAGGCAAAATTCAAGACCAAAACGATTGTGACAATGGGACTCTTCTTCTCTCTAACAACCCCAGTTGGAATCGCAGTTGGGTTAGGCATATCAAATGTGTATAATGAGAACAGTCCCAACGCTCTTATTGTTCAAGGAATTTTCGATGCCGCGTCAGCTGGAATTCTAATCTACATGGCTCTTGTGGATCTTCTGGCAGCTGATTTTATGCATCCAAGTGTGCAAAGCAATGGAGCTCTTCAACTTGGGGTCAACTTTTCTCTTCTTGTAGGAGTTGGCTGTATGTCTCTCCTTGCCAATTGGGCTTGAACCTGTAGTAGCAGCTAAGAGTCCCTTTTCTCCTGTGTTTTCTTCAAATATTTTTGACTTGGCTTTGGCTTTGGCTTGGTGAGGATACAAAAACTTCTTGGTTTTCTGATTGTTTTATTTTGGAAATTGAATTCCGGTAAAATTGAATTATTGAAAAGTGAATTTTGATGTTTGACAATGTTATAGAAAATAAATTGGAAAACACTTTCTAGTGTTTGTTTGTGTTATTGAAAATGAACTGGAAAATAATTTATTAATAATTTTTTTTTCAAGTTTATTAAAATAATGAGAAACAAATCTTACAAATTAAAAAGTTGAATGAGAATGAAATTGAAAAAAATTTAATTTCATAAATTATCTCAAATAAATAATAATCAAAATAATAGAGATCAAATCTAACAAATGAAAGGTGAATAAATTAAAATAATAATAATTAACATTTCATAAATTATTTCAAATAAAATAAGTGATAATAAAAAAATAAGGACCAAATTTGATAGATAAAAATTTTCAACAAAAAATGATAAGAAAAAGCAAATAACAATTATAAAAATAAGGACCAACATTAATATAAAAATTAAATTTTAAGAGATGGAATTGAAAAACAAATATTCAAAATAAATTATATATAGCAATCAAAAGTTTGAGATCAAATTTGATATAATCAACAAATGATGATATTTCTAAATTTTTCACAACTTCCGGAAAGTGTTTTCCGTCTAAATTTTCAGGAAAATACTTTCCGAAAACCAAACCAATTTTTTTGATTAAAAATGTTTTTCGTTGACTAACTTTTTAATGACAAACAAATACAGAAAAATTTAAAAATAATTTTTCAGAAATAAAAAAATGGTGAGACAAAACATGTTACATCATCGCTGTATGTGATGACAGTACACGTTTTTTTTCTTTCCATTGCGAATATTTATTATCATGAAGAAGTCGACCATTCGTGCTCTTCGATGGCATCGAAATGCATGTCAACCCATTTACGAAACTATGAAATGACAAGGACTAACACCAATTTCTTTCTATCACAAAAAAAACCTAAACCATATCGGTATTTCAAATAAAACAATGTATTTTTAGTGTTCATTATAGAAAAATTATGTTAAATTATTTATAATAATAATAATAAAAAATTATCCTGTGTTTCGACACAGTCAATACTAATTTTTTAACATGTAACAAAATTATTTTTAGTGTTTATTATAGAAAAATTATGTTAAATTATCTACAATAATAAAATAAAAATTGTCCATACCAAATTTTTTCACATTTAACAAAATTGTTAATGATCCATTTTTTTTAAAATTCTATACATCTTAGCTAAATAATCAACTTAAAAATTTTAAGATTATATTGTTTTTATATGTATTTATTTTATTATAGATAAGACATTTAGAACAATAATAAGAATTACTTTTGGGACTTTTCCTTAAAAAAACAAAAGAGACTAATTATATATTGTGATTTTTTTTATATTAACATCTTAATATATATATATATATATGAACATAGTTTTCGCTATAAATCTCACATTAATTTAATCTTAATATTCTAAAAAACATCTAATATAATAATATAAAAACAAATCTGAAAAAAAATCTTTATCAAGTTCTATAATTGTGCAATAGTAACTAGACAAAAAAAAGTATCAATTACCAAAAAAAAAGAAGAGCAAATTGCGAAAGTAAAACAAAAATAAAAACAACAGCAATTTTCATTGCCACTTCTGGAGTTTATCAAGGCTTTCTGTAAGATCCACAGTGGCAAATTCATTTCTTACTCTTCAGAATTATCTTCTTCTACGAACTAGCCTACACCAGCTCCATAACCAAACACTAGCATATACATTGGATTACAGGCTGCTGCTGGTAGAGGAACAGGTAAGAAAACCTCAAGAAATGAGTGAATAAACATAATATCCCTTTCCTGGTGAAGACATAGAAAGTTCTTTTGCCTTCCAATTTCCTGGTGTTGTAAATGTCATCTCTTTCATTCGCTTCATTGTCTTGGATAGAAAAGCTGGCACAATTTTCATCATCAAAAGGGTTGTCTGAAGTCTGTACGCGATGGCAATACACTCTTTCCCCACCCCCCCTCCCTCTCTCTGTGACCTTTTATTTTCTTGAGAAGTCTACAATTTCTGCTTTTCGATGGCCTCAAACTGCATGCGTAATTTTATGATATAAATGGGAGAAGAATGTTTATTTATTTTATCTAAAATGATCACTATGACTTAAATCTCTCCAAAATGATCAGGTTTTATAACCACTCAACAAATGAACCACCTGTAATCAAGACCTGGATCTTGCTCTCATCATCGGTAATTGGTCAGTGATGGAAAATTTAGGCATCTCCATTTGAAAGAAAACAGAGCAAACATCCAAAACTCTATGTTTAATACATCAAGGCACTTGAATACGACATAGTTAGATATACCAAGTCAAAATCCGTGGCTTACTTGGGCTGCAATAAGAACACCAGCAGTTTTATTGTCACTTCTTGATCAAATACAGACAGAGCACAGGATAAATAACGTGTGAATGAATACAATATCCCTGTCCTCTCTGGTCTGAATAAAATTTCAGCAAAAGATAGTTGCAAAACATCAATTATATATATGGTAAGGACGACCTAATTATATGATGTTGCAGCAAAAGAACTAGCTCGTCAGACTGTGAATAAAATGACCAAATGAAGTGTGTGAAGATCCACCTTCCATCAAGGCTTCCTTGCTCTTTTCACTCATCTCTTTCACCCTTCTCTTTATTTCACTGTTCTTCTGCATCAAACTGTTTATACCTCTTTCTATCTCCTCAGCAGTCACCATTTTAACTTCATCGTCACTCAGAAAATCCTTCCTATAATCTAATTTAATCTCCACACCTAATCCTAACTCAGCCACCATTTGAAAGGCATTTAATTGCTGCTCCCCATCTATTGGCCAGGTAGCAACTGGCACGCCAAACCATAGGCTTTCCAGTATAGAATTCCATCCACAATGCGATACAAATCCCCCAACTGCTGGATGAGCCAGGATGTCTGTTTGTGGAGCCCATCCAATGATTTTTCCAACCTTGGATGTTCGTTCCAAGAATCCATCCGTCAATATTTCCTCTGGATTATCATAACCACTAGGGAATACAATCGTACCCTTTGGTGGAGCTCGACGCAGGGACCATAAAAACCGATGGCCACTATGCTCCAATGCCTTTGAAATCTCTCTCAATTGATCCTCGTCAAAGCTTCCCATGCTTCCAAAACACAAGAACACCACTGATGATGGAGGTTGGTCATCAAGCCACCTCTTGATCTCCTCCTTCTCACGAGCCCTATCTGACCCTTTCTCACCTTCATCACGTTGGAGCTTCAAAATAGGCCCTACTGGGTATATCGGAAGGGTCAAGCCCTCAAAAAATGAGCTCATTACATGGGATTCCAGCTCCAAGAAACTGTTGACCACTATACCTTTCGTTTGTCTATATTTTCTTGCAAGCTCTAAGAAGCCAGGAACTACATCTTTGTTAAGAAACATGGAAGGCAAAACCCTAGCAGGAATTGGTTTAGCAAAACTTGATATCACCAACTCCGTATCCGAGTCTTTGAACTGGGTTGAGTCCACATTTTGCTCATCTTTCATGGTTTGCATAGAAAACAAGAGACTCAAATAGCCTACACCTGAAGTGAAGAACACATAGCTGCTCAGTCCAAAATCATTGCCCACATCTACCATTGTTACACAAAACATATCAACCAGGAGACCAATGAGTCGAGGGGGCTTATCAGGGCTTGAGGTGGACGACTCAATGAGCTGGGCCAGAGCTTCTTTGACTAAAGGTTTGTACGTTTCCATGTAGAAAGCTAAAATGTCTTTGGCCTTCATATCTAAAGCTTGTTCAAGAAGAGGGAGGTCAAGGAACTTGATATTGTTAGAAATAGTTGACTCAGTGAGTGATTTGCAGTAGCTTGTGAACTTCTCATCAAAGGGTAGCTTCATCAGGATGATTGTGACTACGAATCGGTCGTCTCGGCTGACAAGTAGCAGTGCCAGCTCCACCGTTGATGTAACATGGCCGATACCTGGTGAAGGTATAAACACTAGCTCCGATCTCTTCATTCAGAATAAATAAATTGGACTGTTAGTTGGATTCTTATATTATTTTAATCCAAAGATTGAGTATAAGCATGCTGATGTTTACAGAAACACAAGCAAGAGGTTAATGCATATTTTGTCTCACCATCTATATTCTATCTAAACTCTTCAAAATTATCTTTATAAAATTGATAAAAAATAAAATGAAACTCATATTCATGAAACTTTACCGGATGTAAGACCCCATCCATATCGATTTAACCTTTTCAATTTAAAATATCAATTTAACTTTTTTATTAATCAACTCGGGTTTTGATCATGTAAGCAAGAACGTGGTTTAAGAATAATACTTTCACTTTGTAAATTCAAACAAGTATTCTGGGACAAACAAGAAATGAGAGTAAGACATTGTTTTTTTTTTTATTATCTTTATGGAATATAAAATATTCATGCATAAATAAAGCCTGTAAAATGAATTACCTCCATTTCAGGTTTTGGAGTTCCAGCTTGATCGAGTTTTGGGTTTCCGTAGCTCATCAGGACAAGAGATTGTAGTCAGGGGACCTCTTTGCTGCTAGTAGAGAGTGAAGTTCCTCGTACTTATAGTCATGGTTTAATTTTAAAGTGCATAAAACAGTTCCATGTACTATTTAAGACTTTATTTTAAACTGTCCTTTTGGATCAATTAAGGTTCAGTTATTATCCTGACCACTTTTATGGAGTTTTAATTAGTTTTAAATTGTTAGTCTTACAAGTCTATATGGATCCATTCATTTTATTAATCTTTTTTAATGTGAAAACGGGTTAATTGTCTCCAATTAAATGTTCATTGAACATGTAGTAGCAACTAGTAACATCTTGTTTTCAAGGGTTGCATGTCTGATCAAGGAGCTGGCTGGGTCGCTTTTTTTAATTTAAATTTTAAAATAATTTATTAGCTTGAAAATATTAGACTGCTTACATGGTAAATTCTTAGTATCATATGAGAAAATAACTTTAATCGACAAGTAAATTGATGTGAAAATAACTTCTATTATCAAATAAGAAAGAAAGAAAAAACTTAAAGGTGAAAAGCAATTACATTT